>JAWRVZ010000149.1:0-600000 GCA_037043235.1 Rhodeus uyekii
GAAAAAATAATAACATCGTTGCATAGACATGGGCCCAATCGTCTGTCATGCTCACCCAATCAGAATTGAGTCACAGATACTGCTAATCTGTATTTTCTTTTCTTTTTTTATAACTTGTGCACTGATTTAAAAACAAAGAGTTGCGGGCTGTGTTGAGAAGTCTAATGAAGGGCTGTAGAATGTGCCAACCAGTAAATAAATAACACCAGGAAATTGCAGTATTTTATATTATTAGCTGAAAATGATGGTGCGGAGCATCGGAAAAGCAGAGTCTGACAATCTGCATGAATATATACACGCACCTAAAGGATTATTAGGAACAGCATACTAATACTGCGTTTGAAACCCTTTCGCTTTCAGAACTGCCTTAATTCTACATGGAAATGATTCAACAACGTGCTGAAAGCATTCTTAAGTAATGTTGGCCATACTGATAGGAGCATCTTGCAGTTGATGGAGATTTGTGGGATGCACATCCAGGGCACGAAGCTCCCGTTCCACCACATCCCAAAGATGCTCTATTGGGTTGAGATCTGGTGACTGTGGGGCCATTTTAGTGCAGTGAACTCATTGTCATGTTCAAGAAACCAATATGAAATTATTCAAGCTTTGTGACATGGTGCATTATCCTACTGGAAGTAGCATCAGAGGATGGGTACATGGTGGTCATAAAGGGATGGACATGGTCAGAAACAATGCTCAGGTAGGCCGTGTCATTTGATCAATGCCCAATAGGCACTAAGGGGCCTAAAGTGTGCCAAGAAAACATCCCCACACCATTACACCACCACCACCAGCCTGCACAGTGGTAACAAGACATGATGGATCCATGTTCTCATTCTGTTTACGCCAAATTCTGACTCTATCATCTGAATGTCTCAACAGAAATCGAAACTCATGAGACCAGGCAACATTTTTCCAGTCTTCAATGGTCCAATTTTTTCCTATTTGTAGTGGAGATGAGTGGTACCCAGTGGGGTATTCTGCTGTTGTAGCCCATTATCTCAAGGTTGTGCGTGTTGTGGCTTAACAAATGTTTTGCTGGTTATTTCAGTCAAAGTTGCTCTTCTATCAGTTTGAATCAGTCGGCCCGTTCTCCTCTGACCTCTAGCATCAACAAGGCATTTTCTCCCACAAGACTGCTGCATACTGGATGTTTTTCACTTTTCACACCATTCTTTGTGAGCCCTAGAAATGGTTGTGCGTGAAAATCCCAGTAACTGAGCAGATTGTGAAATACTCAGACCTAGTGATGTTACGTATGACACCGAAGATTCGATGCGCGTATCGCTCATGTGACACAATTTGAAATGAAGCGCTGTATCGGGGTGTGTATTGGTTTCCCCGAGTCACGTGATCGATGACAAATGAAGCCTCACTTTCTGTCCAATCACGTGCGCGTTTCACTTTGCGTGTCAGAAGCTTCAAACCCCCAGATCTTCCTTAACATCCTTGTTGACTTAGTCTGGTTGATGGTTTTGTGAGGATGTGTGATAGTCAAGAGAGTTCTTATTGGTATAGACACACACACAATTATAGTACATGTATACAGTGTGATACATGTGTGATATCAAGTAAAATGTGGTTTTAATTATAATTTTTTACAGACAGCGGCATGTGCGGAGAAGAAGGGGGGGTGTATGGAGACACTTTCTTTCTTTTTTATCGTACCTTGTGTACATATCTCTTTCTCCGCCAGTATTTTTTTTTGCCAGTCACCGTTCATTTCATGCTTACTTTAAACATGCTGACCTTCATCTTGCCCCTAATAGTCCATTAAATGTTCTGTACCCATAATTCTTTAGCTCAGATCGGTTAAACTCACATTTAATAAGAGCAGATGTCAACCTAACCACATTCAAAAATTCCAAGAGAAGAACATTCACAGTCATCTATTGAGGGGAAATGCGAATGATGTCAATGTGAAGGGACTATTTTGGATTATATTCACTTAATTCACTCTTTACACTTGATTCCTTCTGACAGGGTGAGTTTGGGTGGCAACAACGGAGGAGAAAGATCTAGATGCTCTCTGACTGTGGAACAGATGTCCCACTGAGACCAACATGTGCTGCTGGGGCAGTCAAAAACTCACACATGCTTCTCTTCCAAAGAGACTTGGGTATTATAGAAAACAAAGGGCTGCCTAACATGTAATCATTTGACCAAATGGAGATGTAGTTTATACACTTCATGTTGACATGCATTTCTACTTCGGCTGCCTGCTTATGATTTAGTTACCTTAGCAAAGTTGTGTATCTTTCAAAAGTGAACCGAATGCCTCTTAAAATGCTACACATTTCTAGAACTCAAATGGATTGAAATTTAGCATTTAGTTTTAATGCAGTTATACCTGCCACCTGAACAATGGTCCCTCCTTATACTGTAGTTGCAAGCTGAACATCAGTGAATAATTTATCTTTTTCAACTCAGACCTCTCTTTTGCTGAGAGGACTGTTTCAGGATGAGTTCCCTTTTACCTCCAAGTGAGGTCAGCATGTGGGCAACACTCTATTTGCCTTTTATGCCAGATTTTTAAACTTTCTGAAATTCTGATCGTTGGCTTTGCTACTTCCACATCTACAGTAGCTAAATGTCCTCCACATTCCCCCAAGCCATTACATTCTCTTTTTCTTTACCTTTTCTGGCTAAATATCCTCCTTTTATCTCTTTTTTTTGAGAAATAACCATTTCTCTTTTGCTTCATGTTTTTACTGCACTGTAAAATTATTGTAAAAAAAGCTGCTAAAAAAGTAAATGTACAGTTCATAATTTGTCTATTTACATTTAATAATTGTTATGCCAATATTTAATGTTACGCCAACGCACCTGAACATAAAACCGTTTATACAAAAAAATGCAGTAAAATGTTTAGATTATCTAAAATAGCACATCATAAAATAACGTGAATATATAATTTGTCCAAACTGTGATACGCTACCATTTAAAAGTCTAGAAAAAAAAGATTTTTTTCATTCAATTCTGTTAAGGTATGTTTCATTGATAATAATAAGGTATGTTTCTTCATCAAATAATCCTGTTTTTTTTTTTTAACATTGATAATAATAAGGTATGTTTCTTGAGCACAAATCAGAATATTAGAATGATTTGTGAAGGATCCTGTGACGCTTACAACTGGAGAAATGATGCTGAAAATTCAGCTTTTCCATCACAGGAATATGTTATATTCGAAAGTATAAAATAGAAAAGTGTTATTATAAAATATAATAATTTCACAATGTTACTGTGTTGCACCCTCTTTGATCAAACAAATGCAGCCGCGTTGTGCATGAGAGACTATTTTTTTACATTCATGGGTTCATCTTCTTTTAATTGACTAAATTATTGTTTTTGAAAACTGCGGCAGGCCGTAAAGTCATCATTGCTGCTGGTCTTTCTTTCACACTCCTTCTCCATCCCTATATCTTCTCTCTCTGCCTCCATTCACCCTATCTCCTTCCATTGGCCCTAATTCCCCCTGAGAGCCTCTGAGTGTAGTCTACAGGAAAAGAGGAAAGGGACTCTGGCTTACAGTTTGCTTTCTCACTTAATGCATTTTTTTTTGGCGTTGCACTGAGATGGGCAGTGCATCGTTCTGATATCATTTTACCACAGGAAAGAAAAAATGACCAATGAGATGTCTTCATGGATGTCTTCAAAATATGTTTTACAATAAATACATGTTTGTTAAAAATCCATCAAAAGGGCAGTTTTTTTTTTATTAAATCAGATCTTAGGCATTATATAATAAATAAACCCCAAAAGTTTCAAAGATGAATTATATTATTCTTTGGTAGCTTTTTAAAAGTACACCCACTACTGTACCAACTATCACTCCAGAGAACAAAACTAATTAAAGCAAACAATCCCACTTTCTCCCATTCCTCTGCCCCTCATAAGTGTCTCTCTTTCCCTTATTCAGGCCATCAATTTTCAGTCAGTTTTCATATCTCATTATCTCTATCCCTGACAAGCCATTCCCTTGACTATAAGTTGAAGTTCCTCATTGCAAAACTAATTAAAGCAAACAATCCCACTTTCTGTAATTTTACCCATTCCTCTGCCCCTCATAAGTGTCTCTCTTTCCCTTATTCAGGCCATCAATTTTCAGTCAGTTTTCATATCTCATTATCTCTATCCCTGACAAGCCATTCCCTTGACTATAAGTTGAAGTTCCTCATTGCAATGTCAGGGACTGACAGTGAATAATGTAACAGTTGTAACTGTAATTTTACAATGATTGCGGATATATATATATATATATATATATATATATATATATATATATATATATATATATATATATGTGCATTTGGCAGACGCTTTTATCCAAAGCAACTTACATTGCATTCAAGAAACACACTGACATTCTAATCAGTTCTTGCTTTCCCTGGGAATCAAACCCATGACCTTAGCCTTGCAAGCACCAATGCTCTACTGCTTGAGCTACAGGAAAGCAATCCTTGTGATCCATTTGATCATGCATTTGAAACAACAAGATATAATGAAAGACATGGTACACCAAAATCCTTTTTTTATATGCAATATTTATAATAAATAATTTATCAGGACATTGTTTTTAATATCCCTTTTTTAACCCTCTAAATATTTTAATCACCACTTGAGAATTCTTTTGCTTTTCTTTTTCCTTTACATAATTGCATGCTCGTAGCTTTATGTCCATTTATGCATTTGCTTTTTCCAAGAAAATTTGTTTGCCTAACTAAAATTTGAGACCGCTCTAAAAGAGCCTCACGGTTTTTGGTTGGTACCATGTAGGACTCATCTTTGATTTGATTCCAGTTCACAACTGATTTGAATTCACAGCTCTCGATTTGAAGCTTTCATCATGTATACAGAAGCTTGTTTACGTCTCGCAATTCCATTGTTTATAATGCTCAATTGCGAGTTTATATTTTGTAATTTTGAGAAAAATATTTCTGAGTATTGTGAGCTAAAAAGTTGCAATTATATTTTAGATTGTTCTATAATAAAGAGTGTAAAGAGGGATTGCTGCAGTTTAAGAACTGACATTGGATTACTCAGAAAAGGATATTTTTACCCAGCAAAAAGTACTGAATTACAATAACTATACCTTATTTTATTAGTTGCAACCAAATACGCATTTAAAAGTAGTGCACCATTAGAAATTTCTCTACCCCTCTTTTAATAAAGAGTGTAAAGAGGGATTGCTGCAGTTTAAGAACTAATTGGATTACTCAGAAAAGGATATTACCCAGCAAAAGTACATTACAATAACTATACCTTATTTTATTAGTTGCAACAAATACGCATTTAAAAGTAGTGCACCATTAGAAATTTCTCTACCCCTCTTTTCACCTGGGAGATAATCAATACCCATAATACACACCACAAACTAATGTACTCGTATGAGGTTCACATTGCTACTTAATGGAACAAATGGGGAGAAAGAGAGAGAGGAGAGTGATGCAGAACAATGTCTGCTCTTTGTAACAAGACTCTACGGTTTGATCAGAAACTTCCACAACACACACAACTTGAAACTTCTTCAAGAGTCCACAGCTCTTACAGTTGTATTAAACCAAAGTCCCTTTAAGGCTTGCCACTTGGTGGCCATAGGGCTTTTATTTTGTAGTCATCCAAGTATAGCTGGGTCATTCTCAATGCAGTACCCTTACAAATATTTGATTTTTTAGATTGAAAACATACCTTTTATACAGCATATTTAACATTACATTTACCTTTGGCATTTAACCCCTGCCGGTAGAACCACATAAAAATAATAACAGCCATTCAAAATAAATTATTTTGATTCGATTTAAATCAAGCAATAACGCAAACTTGATGTTGTCAACCATTTGTGAGACATCCTTCCATTGTTGACTAATTATCTCACAAAAATGATCTGGGTCCAATAACGAAATTATTTTGATTCGATTTAAATCAAGCAATAACGCAAGTACTTGATGTTGTCAACCATTTGTGAGACATCCTTCCATTGTTGACTAATTATCTCACAAAAATGATCTGGGTCCAATACACGCAAGGAACTGCATGTGAGGAACAGAATGGAAATGATAAGAAATACATAATGCATTTAATACAGCTGAAAACCCAATAAAGCTCTTCCATTTACTTATTTTTCTGTTTCTGGAATGAGTGTGAAATAGTGACTGAAATGCAATCCATTAAGTGTCAGGTTGCAGGAAGCGAGGACTCAATGATGCAAAGAAATGGGAATTTTATTATAACAAAATTCAACAAAAACCACCCAGAGGGGGAAAAAAAAAAGACTTGACTAGACTCAAGTAAGGGAAACTAGACAAGACAGGAGACAAGAAGGCACAGCCATGCAATGACGACAAAACGGCACAAGACAGGGATTAAATAGACAAAATAGGATGTTTAATTGAAGGGGAAACAACTGGGACAAATCAAAGTAAAACACAAGAACAAGTTGGGTGGGGTTTACGATGACAAGACATGAACATGCAGCCAATGCGGACAACATGGCTACGTATTCACATGAACACAAAGACAGCTGGTGAAAATAGACAAAATAGGATGTTTAATTGAAGGGGAAACAACTGGGACAAACAAAGTAAAACACAAGAACAAGTTGGGTGGGGTTTACGATGACAAGACATGAACATGCAGCCAATGCGGACAAGCATGGCTACGTATTCACATGAACACAAAGACAGCTGGTGAAAACCAAACTGCGCGTGACACGAAAACACAACATGAAAGCACGCGGCCAATGTAAACACGGACCGCGTGCTTACAACACTGCACACAGACCCGAGAGGACGCAGTTCAAGCAAAGCCCGAAACCACGCCCACTCACATAACATAGAGCGCACGAGAACAAAGAGCCACTCGCTCATGACAAGGACGAACACACGAGTTGTGAATGTCCGCATCCCGTCACAAAAACTGGTTCAAAACTGAACCAGACCAAAGTATCGGGACTGGACATCATAACCCACACACAAGACGCTACACAGACAAGAGTGCGCGTGACTCGACACTTGAAGCCACGCGGACACGCAAATCATGAATGTGGCAGAACCCTGACATTAAGACAATCATAATACAAAAGTTAAAGATAATTTTATGTCACCCATTAATGTCAAGATGGTAGTGTCAGAGCTCTGCCACAAAACCAAGAAATAACTAGACCAAATGTGGCAGAACCCTGACATTAAGACAATCATAATACAAAAGTTAAAGATAATTTTATGTCACCCACAACATTTATGGAAGCTTGTTTCCGCCTCTAAATAAAACTATTTAAAAGATAATTGCGAACATTTATCTAAAAATTTTTAATTTCATTCTTGCAGTTATGAGTTTTCATCTCACAATTGCGAGAAATAAAAGTCGGAATTGTGAGAAAATAAACTACAAAATGTATACTGTCAATTATGTCTTTTTTGCATGAAATTTTGTTTCTCAGTGTTACTATCTCACAATTTATAACTCGCCATTGCTTATTATGAAGTCAGAATTAGGAGATATAAACTCTATATAAACTCAGAATTGTGAGATATAAAAGTCATGCTACAGAACTATCAGAATTTGATTTGAGGTCAAATTTGATCGCAATGGTCATCTCTTTCCCTGCTAAAAACAGAAATGTCTGGCATTCCATTTTATTCACTGTTGTATGGTAGAGGGCGCTATGACACTTCTGAAAGAATACAGAATCTCTCTTTCCCTGGATCGAAGCATTTTATTCACTGTTGTAAAAAAAGCAGAAACATGTAAAATAACCTATGTAATGTAATGTTTTGTATGTTTTGTAAACATGTAATCTATGTTTTGAAAATTGTTCGAAATCCAATCTGGATATAACGCCACCCACCCCAATTTTGGCCAACATCGTACATTGCAAACCAGGCTTTAGTTGGCGTCACTGACAGCAACCACAGCAACCACAAACAAATAAAGATTTTCTCCCTTTGATCAGGTGAGTTCTAGATAGTTATTTAATAATGCTGCTAACAATTCTGTTCAGGGTTCATGTGTGAGCACCTAATCACATTTGTGAGGAACTAGTGACAGTAAAGGAGATGCTGTTCTTCACACACTCTGCATGCCATGACATTACACACATGTGCTTCGGGACTATTTATAGAACTCAAGTCTTATCCATTTGCGCACAGGAGAAACTGTGTCTACTTTTAATTGAATTAGTAATATTAGTGGGAACATAATGTTCATCTGGTAAAATAAGAAAACTGCATTGGACACTTGTTTAAAACCATGAATGTTTTATGAAGCTTCTCTGTCTTTTAAGATCGTCCAGGCCTCTGCATCTATGGTCTGCAACAATCCTTCACAAGGAGAGAATGTCCAATCTATTATTTGTTTTTGTAAGCAGACAGAACTGATGAGCTCATATAATACAAGAATGAGGGTTGTTCATATTTCAATTAATCTCAAATTCTATCAATTGCAGGCACACCAACAGAATAAAAACTGGAAAACAGGAAAACTGTGTCGTTTGTCAAAATGATCATTCGCCCCTAAGTGGTGCACCTTCTCGTCACCTGACTGATGTGCCATGAACATATAACGATACATCATACTTCCCCGAGTCCACTGGGAACTCTGCAGAGGATGCTTATTAAGCATCCCAAGTTCATGCTATGAAGGAGAGAGTGAAAATGACCTATTTTTATGGCCTCTAATTCACCTTCACAAGCAGTAAATGGAAAGGGGAGGGGGCTTGCTTGGAAGAATAAGGCCCACCTGCTCAAAAAGAATTAATGTAGTTCAGTTGTGAAATTCAGTGAGCTCAGCATACTGTTGTGCCGTGCAATTCAAGATTTGCACAGTGCAATACATCATAAAGACACTCCAAGCAGGAAGCCACACGTCCCACAAACATCCTGCTGCTGAGGTAAGGCGTATGATTTTTACACTGAGATCTTCAGATGTTGAATCTAATTAAGATTTGGGGTACCAAATATAAAAGTTCTAGAATCAGTCATAAAAAAACAATATCGACTGATCATTAATTGAAATATTGGGGAGGGCATTTCCCTGGATGCGTGAACGAAAGGGTAAAGTTGCCTGATTATTTTAGTAACATAATGAGATGGATTTACTGCACTGGAGATGAAGATCTTTAAGAATGAACTTCAATAGAACAAAATGCACAAGTGGGACTGATGATCAGAAATATCGACTGATTTAAGAGGTTTAGTGTCATTTTGATTGTGCCCTCTTGATTTGTACCAACTGACTGTAGAATTGACTGTAGCCTCTCAAGACATCGAAACCTGAGATCTTTCAAAAAGATCTCAAGCTCCACAAACAGCAACAAGTAACACGTCTTGTTTGAGAGTCTCGTGTTGCAAGAGCAATGCAAAAACTACAGAATTTTGGCAGCCGCCCAACATCAGCGTAGGATGATGGGCTTAAGAGTAAACGGCTAAAGAGGGGGGTACAAGGTTGGGATAGTAGGAAAAGACTGCAAGAGACTTACCAATCAGAAGTGTGATGACCAGACCTGCGTGGACTACATCGCCGGACCTCGCACAACTGTGCAGGATTGATCTACCTTGTTTCAACTCCATGTCAGACCGTCTGCCCTCTTGTGTCTGTCCCTGGTCGAGTCTTGGTTAGAATACTCTAGGTCTGAGGGAGACCCAAAATCAAAACAGAAAGACTTTCAACAGGGGAGGGCTTGCGGAATAACTTCCTGTCCTCAACCCCCCTTTGCAGTATGTCCCAGTGAGGGAGCGAGAAAGAACTAGAGAGCTAGAAATACAAAGGCAGGACCTGATTCGTTGTTCTGATCTTCAAATCAATGGCTCTCAGTTGCCGGCAATGTCTCCTTGACACTCTCTCTCACTCAGCGTGTTTGTAGATGCAGGAAATGCTGCATTCATTTAGCAGCAGCTGCAGCACAGATCTCCACTTTCAGTCTGGGCAACAGACTGTCGGTCTTACCCCTGAGTAGGTGCCGCATGCTGGGATGAGTGGCCAGAGGAGGGGTGGAGGGGGGTGGTGTGTGTCTGTAGCCGGCGCAGGAAAGAATAAGCCACTGCAGAGGTATGGGACGAGCGAGAGCGAGAGCGAGAGCGAGAGAGAGAAAGAAGGGAGGGCGGGAGAGTGTATGAGGTGGGGATGCGTGTGTGTTGTTGGGAGGCTGTCTTTTAGACTGATCACATCTGTGGAGATCATAAACCCTTCAGTGTGTCCAGTTATTGTCACGGTTCTGTCTCTGTTTCCAGTGTTTTAGTGTTCTAGTGGACAGAACCGTGGCACTGCTCTCTCTCCTGTGTGATTGTCTCGTTAGCGTCTGCCCCGCCTCCTTGTTTCCTGTAATCATTCCCAGCTGTCTCTCATCACTACCTTCCCTCATGTGCTCTATTTAATTCCAGTGTGTTTGCGGTCCTGTGTGGTGTCGTTGTCATTCCTGAATGTTCTATGGTGTGTTCCAGATCTGTGTTCCAGATCTGTGTTCCCTGCCTTGCCTCCCGGTTTGTTTGTGTTTATGCCATTATCTGGTTATCGTGTTTAGTTAATGCTTTTTCCCCCTCGTGGGCATTTCTTTTGTGTGTTTTTGTTATTATAATAAAATTTCCTTTCCCCTGCACTTGAGTCCTCCCTAATATGTATCGTGACAGTTATAGCCCGTGCCTGTGAGCAAAAATGTGACTCTTTCTTTCTGCGCCTTTCTGTTTTTATATCTGTGTACGCTATTGTTATTGTTCATTTACTGCCACCTTCCTTATTTCATCTTCCTTACTTTTTTTCTGTCTGAGATTGTTGCAGATTGTGCTCTTTCACATCTCAGGAGCAAGGTCAGAAATTGGACATATTTCAGAGACAAAAATATATGATTATTTAAAAAAATGGGGTAAAAAATGTCCCTATAATATATATTATTATATATATAATATGATTATATAATTATTTTTTTATCTGTTATATGCCATTTGATACATTCCATTTTTCAGTTTCAAATTGTATTAGATGTGGTAAGGTGCCGATTTTTTTACAGCAATTTTACAGCAAACAAATGCTTAGTTAATGTTGATAATGCTAATATTATTATATTTTGTATTTTATGCATTTTTACATTTGCAAATAAAAGAGTTTTATTTCAGTCATAATATTAATAATAAAATGGTTAAAGTAGATGTACAACATGTCAAAATTAGAAACATGGTATCCGGTATCAACTTATGGCATGTAGAGAAGATCTATTTACGTGTATGCATTTGGCAGACAATTTTATCCAAAACAAGGAAAAATGACCTTGCGTTTCCCTGGGATCGAACCCATGACCTTGGCATTGTAAGCACCACACTGATTGAGATACAGGAAAGCTATTGTTATTCATTGGATTGAACAAGTGAGCAATTTAGACCAGCAATGTTGTCAGTGTGGTGTTCCAGGGGGAAAATGTTGTTACTTTAATAAAAAGGTTAATTTCCAACGATGCTCAGGGGAGTTTGCCTCTGATACAATTACTTTAGATATTGAAACACTCAATTGCTTTAATAGAGCTAGCAAATTAGCAGCAATAGAATAGCCCATATAATTTGGTATTGAGAAAAGTTTGATTTCATTCTAAATTTGATTGCAGATTTTGATATCCTGGAAATTTTGAGACATTGTTGAGACCTCTTCTGAAACTCTGAAGGAGACATGCTATAGGGTTCTTTTCTCGTAAGAAAACAAATGAGAAGCAGGAGCTGAGAAAAAGTCTACATTTAATCTATTTGATAACTTGGAAAAACAATTAAGTCTTCTTTCAGTCTGTTTCTCTCTTTGCAGCTTCACCAGGTCTGGAGTAAAATGAACCAGAAAAATACTCAAAATTGTAGGACTGGATCAATGATTAAAGTTCAGGGAAATAAGTTAAATTGAACACTGCTAGCTTGACTGGAATGCTAAATATGCTTGATAAATGAACTAATGGACACTGGAGACTCTTGTAACATCCCAGCTGCGCTCATTGAGGATATCAAATATATTATGTGCATAATTTATGATGCCATTTTAATCTCTTGTTGTAATGCATCTGAACAGTTTTGTTTTCCATAGTGGCTATTTTAGGCTTGTAAACACTTGACTGGCTGTTTGTGCAGATCTTCTCTCTATGCCTATTTATATCCTGCTTCCCATAATAGTAGATTTAGATTGCATTCATAAATGTTATTTATTAAATAACGTTCATAAATAAAATAATGTTATTAACCCAGGACGTCATACAATACCCTATTCCTAATTATTTCTATTTAAGTTAGACATATATCCTCTTTTCATTCCTCAATAAATTCTTAATAAACAATATAGCAAGACAAAAATACAATTATAAAAATATAGCTGCTAGCAGCCATCACGGGGCCAAGCGCAAGGAGGGCATTAAATGTCATGCCGACATGGCTGGCATCATCAGACCAACGGCAGTAAGAATCTAAAGACATTTCAATATGACTTAAGTCTAAATGGCTGAAAAATCAACAATACGGTCTTTAGTAATTCGATTTAATGGTTTATCACATTCAACCAACAGGCAGCGCTGTAACCAAATTGTAGTGTCAATTCATGTGGTACATTGAGAGTGTGGTGACACATGCAAAGTTTGCTTTCAATTGGGTAAACCATTGCTGACAGAGCACTAAAGTCATGTGTTTGTTAAACATAGCATCTTATAAGAAAAATCGAAATGGCAGACGCTCAAAATGGCCGATATGGGAAAATTTGGTATCACAGGACTCGGCATGACCCACTGGATCTAAAGACAGCAGTTTCATGTTTTTTAGAGAAAGCGTTGAGGAGTTTTAATCAAAAATGTCAGTTTTTTAATATCTCCTGACCACTAGGGGGCAGAGCGCCAAAACTCTGCAGGTAGCCTCAGACCATGATTGACATAACACACACCTAGTTTGGTCAGAAAAGGCTAATGCATTGCGGAGATAAAGCCACAATTTCATTTTGGCGACTTTTACCTCGGATTCTTTCGCGAGTTATTCGTAAACGGTTTGGCGAGTCAACTTTCTTTATATATCGTTTTGTCCACATTGTCTGGAGATGATGTGGTTCAATTTTCGCGAACATCGGACGACCGGCCTAGGAGGAGTTCGAAAAAGTAGGTTTTTCATAAAATTCAAAATGGCGGGAAAATTTTCATGACGGAAAATGACGTCATAGGGTGCAATCGAATCGTCTTGAGCCAAGGAATTAGAGGACGAAAGAATTTTGTTTCTAGGACATACGGTTCAAAAGTTATTAACGTAAACGTAAGTGCAACTTTGGACAGTTGGTGGCGCTATAGAGATTGAGTTAGAGACTTCAATTTTGCTATGGTCAATGATTGGACTGTCCTTTATGAGTGTGCCAACTTTTTTTCATTTTCCCGCTTACGGTTCTATGGGCTGTCATAGACTTCAATGGCAGAAGAAAAAGAATAATAAATATAGCTGCTAGCAGCCATCACGGGGCCAAGCGCAAGGAGGGCATTATATGTCATGCCGACATGACTGGCATCATCAGACCAACGGCAGTAAAAATCTAAAGACATTTCAATATGACTTAAGTCTAAATGGCTGAAAAACCAACAATACGGTCTTTAGCAATTCGATTTAATGGTTTATCGCATTCAACCAACAGGCAGCGCTGTAACCAAATTGTAGTGTGTGGTACATTGAGAGTGTGGTGACATTGACACATGCAAAGTTTGCTTTCAATTGGGTAAACCATTCCTGACAGAGCACTAAAGTCAAGTGTTTGTTAAACATTGCATCTTATAAGAAAAATCGAAATGGCAGACGCTCAAAATGGCCGATATGGGAATATTTGGTATCACAGGACTCGGCATGACCCACTGGATCTAAAGAGACCAGTTTCATGATTTTTGGCCAAAGGGTTCAGAAGTTATAAGCAAAAAAGTCAGTTTTTGATAACTCCTGACCACTAGGGGGCACAGCGCCAAAACTCTGCAGGTAGCCTCAAACCATGATTGACATAACACACACCTAGTTTGGTCAGAAAAGGCTAATGCATTGGGGAGATAAAGCCTCAATTTCATTTTGGCGACTTTTACCTCAGATTCTTTCGCGAGTTATTCGTAAACGGTTTGTCGAATCAACTTTCTTTATATATCGTTATGTCCACATTGTCGGGAGATGATGTGGTTCAATTTTCGTGAACATCGGACGAACGGCCTAGGAGGAGTTCGACAAAGTAGGTTTTTCATAAAATTCAAAATGGCGGGAAAATTTTCATGACGGAAAATGACGTCATAGGGTGCAATCGAATCGTCTTGAGCCAAGGAATCAGTGGACAAAAGAATTCTGTTTCTAGGACATACGGTGCAAAAGTTATTTACGTAAACGTGAGTGCAACTTTGGACAGTTGGTGGCGCTAGAGAGATTGAGTTAGAGACTTCAATTTTGCTATGGTCAATGATTGGACTCTCCTTTATGAGTGTGCCAACTTTTTTTCATTTTCCCGCTTACGGTTCTATGGGCTGTCATAGACTTCAATGGCAGAAGAAGAATAATAATAATAATAATAATAAGAACCGGAACAAAAACAATAGGTGCCTCCGCACCTTCGGTGCTTGGCCCCTAATAATAAGAACCGGAACAAAAACAATAGGTGCCTCCGCACCTTCGGTGCTTGGCCCCTAAATAGCTGCTAGCAGCCATCACGGGGCCAAGCGCAAGGAGGGCATTAAATGTCATGCCGACATGGCTGGCATCATCAGACCAATGGCAGTAAGAATCTAAAGACATTTCAATATGACTTAAGTCTAAATGGCTGAAAAATCAACAATACGGTCTTTAGTAATTCGATTTAATGGTTTATCACATTCAACCAGCAGGCAGCGCTGTAACCAAATTGTAGTGTCAATTCATGTGGTACATTGAGAGTGTGGTGACATTGACACATGCAAAGTTTGCTTTCAATTGGGTAAACCGTTGCTGACAGAGCACTAAAGTCATGTGTTTGTTAAACATAGAATCTTATAAGAAAAATCGAAATGGCAGACGCTCAAAATGGCCGATATGGGAAAATTTGGTATCACAGGACTCGGCATGACCCACTGGATCTAAAGAGACCAGTTTCATGATTTTTGGCCAAAGGGTTCAGGAGTTATAAGCAAAAAAGTCAGTTTTTTAATATCTCCTGACCACTAGGGGGCAGAGCGCCAAAACTCTGCAGGTAGCCTCAAACCATGATTGACATAACACACACCTAGTTTGGTCAGAAAAGGCTAATGCATTGGGGAGATAAAGCCTCAATTTCATTTTGGCGACTTTTACCTCAGATTCTTTCACGAGTTATTCGTAAACGGTTTGACGAATCAACTTTGTTTATATATCGTTTTGTCAACATTGTCAGGAGATGATGTGGTTCAATTTTCGTGAACATCGGACGAACGGCCTAGGAGGAGTTCGACAAAGTAGGTTTTTCATAAAATTCAAAATGGCGGGAAAATTTTCATGACGGAAAATGACGTCATAGGGTGCAATCGAATCGTCTTGAGCCAAGGAATCAGTGGACAAAAGAATTTTGTTTCTAGGACATACGGTTCAAAAGTTATTTACGTAAACGTGAGTGCAACTTTGGACAGTTGGTGGCGGTAGAGAGATTGAGTTAGAGACTTCAATTTTGCTATGGTCAATGATTAGACTCTCCTTTATGAGTGTGCCAACTTTTTTTCATTTTCCCGCTTACGGTTCTATGGGCTGTCATAGACTTCAATGGCAGAAGAATAATAATAATAATAAATATAGCTGCTAGCAGCCATCACGGGGCCAAGCGCAAAGAGGGCATTAAATGTCATGCCGATATGGCTGGCAGCATCCGACCAACAGCAGTAAACATCTAAAGACGTTTCAATATGACTTCAGTCTAAATGGCTGAAAAATCATCAATACGGTCTTTAGCAATTCGATTTAATGGTTTATCACGTTTGACCAACAAGCAGCGCTCTAACCAAATTGATGTGTCAATTCATGTGGTATGTCCAGAGAGAGATGACAATGACACATGCAAAGTTTGGTGTCAATTGGGTAAAGCATTGCTGAAATACAGCATTATAGTCATTTTGACATCAAAGCACTTCATCTTGGCTGGAGAGAAAACCCTTTGTCTCTAAAATGTAATTGTATCAAATAATTTCACTTTAAGCATACACTGACAGTCTACTTACTATGTGCATTTTTAAAATGGGGAAAATAAACCCTGTAGATCCAATGTAGTTAAAGTCAAATTAATCATTGTATGATTTGATTTACAATAATAAACATATCAGTATTTTCTTCATTAGTCTGTTTTAATTCATGTAAACAGTTCTTGAAAAGAAAACAGCAACTTATTGATATATTATAAGAAGTATAATTATTTTTATTCATTATGAAGAGGTTTATTTTTATAGTTATAGTAAAAACAACAACAGAACTTTTGAATAAAACTAAATGTTTAATTGACTAATTTTCCTTAATGTATCATTTTCATCAATGTGAAAAGGGCAAATGACATGTTGAGTAATGTTCTGCTGACATTTAGTGGCTGTAGTTGACATTTCGAGTTTTATTGTCTTAAGTGAGAAGCAAAAAAGCTGTAAGCAAAAGCACCACTTTGTTTATATCTCCGGACCACTAGATTGCACTGCGCTAAAACTCGGCAAGTAGCCTCAGATCATGATTGACATGGCACACAGAAAGTTTGGTCAGAAAATGCTAATGCGTTGCAGAGATATACGCCTCGCTTTATTTGGTGGCCATTTGGTCAAATTCGATTGCAATTTTATCGAAAACAGTTTGGCGAATCAACTTCATTTCTATAACTTTTTGTCAACAGGGTCTGAAGATGATGTGATTCAATTTTGGTGAAAATTGAGCAAACGGTTTGGGAGGAGTTCGAAAAAGTAGGTTTTTATAGAAAAATAACATGGCAAATCGGAGGTTTGGCCGAATATGACATATTTGGTATCTATGGTCTCGGCTTGACCCAATGAACACATTAAGACCATTTGTTTTACAATAGGTTAACGTCATCAAAAGTTATTAGCATATTTGTAAATTTGGTTATAACTTTTGACCACAAGGTGGCGCTGCCCCCAAACTTTTTGTGCCGTATCAAGGTTAGGTGCCGAAGACACATATTGAGTTTCGTAACGATACGCCAATCCATTTGTTAAATATAGCAATTTATGACAATATTCAAAATGGCCGACGCTCTAAATGGCCGATATGGGAAAATTTAGTATCGCACGACTCGGCATGATGCACTGAATCTAACGAGACCAGTTTTATGATTTTTAGACAAAGCGTTCAGGAGTTGTAAGGAAAAATGTCACTTTTTCATATCTCCTGACCACTAGGGGGCACAGCGCCAAAACTCTGCAGGTAGCCTCAGACCATGATTGACATAACACACACCGAGTTTGGTCAGAAAACGCTAATGCGTTGTGGAGATAGAGCCTCAAGTTCATTTTTGCGATCATTACGTCGGATTATTTCGTGAGTTATTCATAAACGGTTTGACATTTCAACTTTCTTTGGATAACTTTTTGTCACCATGGTCTGGAGATGATGTGGTTCAATTTTCGTGAAAATCGGACAAACGGCCTAGGAGGAGTTCGAAAAAGTAGGTTTTTCATAAAATTCAAAATGGCGGGAAAATATTCATGACGGAAAATGACGTCATAGGGTGCAATCGAATCGTCTTGAGCCAAGGAATCAGTGGACAAAAGAATTTTGTTTCTAGGACATACGGTTCAAAAGTTATTTACGTAAACGTGAGTGCAACTTTGGACAGTTGGTGGCGCTATAGAGATTGAGTTAGAGACTTCAATTTTGCTATGGTCAATGATTGGACTGTCCTTTATGAGTGTGCCAACTTTTTTTCATTTTCCCGCTTACGGTTCTATGGGCTGTCATAGACTTCAATGACGGAAGAAGAAGAAGAATAATAATAAAGAACCGGAACAAAAACAATAGGTGCCTCCGCACCTTCGGTGCTTGGCCCCTAATAACTAGCAGCCATCACGGGGCCAAGCGCAAAGAGGGCATTAAATGTCATGCCGATATGGCTGGCAGCATCCGACCAACAGCAGTAAACATCTAAAGACGTTTCAATATGACTTCAGTCTAAATGGCTGAAAAATCATCAATACGGTCTTTAGCAATTCGATTTAATGGTTTATCACGTTTGACCAATAAGCAGCGCTCTAACCAAATTGATGTGTCAATTCATGTGGTATGTCCAGAGAGAGATGACAATGACACATGCAAAGTTTGGTGTCAATTGGGTAAAGCATTGCTGAAATACAGCATTATAGTCATTTTGACATCAAAGCACTTAATCTTGGCTGGAGAGAAAACCCTTTGTCTCTAAAATGTAATTGTATCAAATAATTTCACTTTAAGCATACACTGACAGTCTACTTACTATGTGCATTTTTAAAATGGGGAAAATAAACCCTGTAGATCCAATGTAGTTAAAGTCAAATTAATCATTGTATGATTTGATTTACAATAATAAACATATCAGTATTTTCTTCATTAGTCTGTTTTAATTCATGTAAACAGTTCTTGAAAAGAAAACAGCAACTTATTGATATATTATAAGAAGTATAATTATTTTTATTCATTATGAAGAGGTTTATTTTTATAGTTATAGTAAAAACAACAACAGAACTTTTGAATAAAACTAAATGTTTAATTGACTAATTTTCCTTAATGTATCATTTTCATCAATGTGAAAAGGGCAAATGACATGTTGAGTAATGTTCTGCTGACATTTAGTGGCTGTAGTTGACATTTCGAGTTTTATTGTCTTAAGTGAGAAGCAAAAAAGCTGTAAGCAAAAGCACCACTTTGTTTATATCTCCGGACCACTAGATTGCACTGCGCTAAAACTCGGCAAGTAGCCTCAGATCATGATTGACATGGCACACAGAAAGTTTGGTCAGAAAATGCTAATGCGTTGCAGAGATATACGCCTCGCTTTATTTGGTGGCCATTTGGTCAAATTCGATTGCAATTTTATCGAAAACAGTTTGGCGAATCAACTTCATTTCTATAACTTTTTGTCAACAGGGTCTGAAGATGATGTGATTCAATTTTGGTGAAAATTGAGCAAACGGTTTGGGAGGAGTTCGAAAAAGTAGGTTTTTATAGAAAAATAACATGGCAAATCGGAGGTTTGGCCGAATATGACATATTTGGTATCTATGGTCTCGGCTTGACCCAATGAACACATTAAGACCATTTGTTTTACAATAGGTTAACGTCATCAAAAGTTATTAGCATATTTGTAAATTTGGTTATAACTTTTGACCACAAGGTGGCGCTGCCCCCAAACTTTTTGTGCCGTATCAAGGTTAGGTGCCGAAGACACATATTGAGTTTCGTAACGATACGCCAATCCATTTGTTAAATATAGCAATTTATGACAATATTCAAAATGGCCGACGCTCTAAATGGCCGATATGGGAAAATTTAGTATCGCACGACTCGGCATGATGCACTGAATCTAACGAGACCAGTTTTATGATTTTTAGACAAAGCGTTCAGGAGTTGTAAGGAAAAATGTCACTTTTTCATATCTCCTGACCACTAGGGGGCACAGCGCCAAAACTCTGCAGGTAGCCTCAGACCATGATTGACATAACACACACCGAGTTTGGTCAGAAAACGCTAATGCGTTGTGGAGATAGAGCCTCAAGTTCATTTTTGCGATCATTACGTCGGATTATTTCGTGAGTTATTCATAAACGGTTTGACATTTCAACTTTCTTTGGATAACTTTTTGTCACCATGGTCTGGAGATGATGTGGTTCAATTTTCGTGAAAATCGGACAAACGGCCTAGGAGGAGTTCGAAAAAGTAGGTTTTTCATAAAATTCAAAATGGCGGGAAAATATTCATGACGGAAAATGACGTCATAGGGTGCAATCGAATCGTCTTGAGCCAAGGAATCAGTGGACAAAAGAATTTTGTTTCTAGGACATACGGTTCAAAAGTTATTTACGTAAACGTGAGTGCAACTTTGGACAGTTGGTGGCGCTATAGAGATTGAGTTAGAGACTTCAATTTTGCTATGGTCAATGATTGGACTGTCCTTTATGAGTGTGCCAACTTTTTTTCATTTTCCCGCTTACGGTTCTATGGGCTGTCATAGACTTCAATGACGGAAGAAGAAGAAGAATAATAATAAAGAACCGGAACAAAAACAATAGGTGCCTCCGCACCTTCGGTGCTTGGCCCCTAATAATAATAAGAACCGGAACAAAAACAATAGGTGCCTCCGCACCTTCGGTGCTTGGCCCCTAAATATAGCTGCTAGCAGCCATCACGGGGCCAAGCGCAAGGAGGGCATTAAATGTCATGCCGACATGGCTGGCATCATCAGACCAACGGCAGTAAGAATCTAAAGACATTTCAATATGACTTAAGTCTAAATGGCTGAAAAATCAACAATACGGTCTTTAGTAATTCGATTTAATGGTTTATCACATTCAACCAACAGGCAGCGCTGTAACCAAATTGTAGTGTCAACTAAAGTCATGTGTATGTTAAACATAGAATCTTATAAGAAAAATCAAAATGGCAGACGCTCAAAATGGCCGATATGGGAAAATTTGGTATCACAGGACTCGGCATGACCCACTGGATCTAAAGAGACCAGTTTCATGATTTTTGGCCAAAGGGTTCAGGAGTTATAATCAAAAAAGTCAGTTTTTTAATATCTCCTGACCACTAGGGGGCAGAGCACCAAAACTCTGCAGGTAGCCTCAGACCATGATTGACATAATACACACCTAGTTTGGTCAGAAAACGCTAATGCGTTGCGGAGATAAAGTCTCAATTTCATTTTTGCGACCATTACGTTGGATTCTTTCGCGAGTTATTCGTAAACGGTTTGACATATCAACTTTCTTTGGATAACTTTTTGTCATGATGGCCTGGAGATGATGTGGTTCAATTTTGGTGAAAATTGGACAAACGGTCTGGGAGGAGTTCGAAAAAGTAGGTTTTTATAGAAAAATAACATGGCAAATCGGAGATTTGGCCGAATATGACATATTTGGTATCTATGGTCTCGGCTTGACCCAATGAACACATTAAGACCATTTGTTTTACAATAGGTTTAACGTCATCAAAAGTTATTAGCATATTTGTAAATTTGGTTATAACTTTTGACCACAAGGTGGCGCTGCCCCCAAACTTTTTGTGCCGTATCAAGGTTAGGTGCCGAAGACACATATTGAGTTTCGTAACGATACGCCAATCCATTTGTTAAATATAGCAATTTATGACAATATTCAAAATGGCCGACGCTCTAAATGGCCGATATGGGAAAATTTGGTATCGCACGACTCGGCATGATGCACTGAATCTAACGAGACCAGTTTTATGATTTTTGGACAAAGCGTTCAGGAGTTGTAAGGAAAAATGTCACTTTTTCATATCTCCTGACCACTAGGGGGCACAGCGCCAAAACTCTGCAGGTAGCCTCAGACCATGATTGACATAACACACACCGAGTTTGGTCAGAAAACGCTAATGCGTTGTGGAGATAGAGCCTCAAGTTCATTTTTGCGATCATTACGTCGGATTCTTTCGTGAGTTATTCATAAACGGTTTGACATTTCAACTTTCTTTGGATAACTTTTTGTCACCATGGTCTGGAGATGATGTGGTTCAATTTTCGTGAAAATCGGACAAACGGCCTAGGAGGAGTTCGAAAAAGTAGGTTTTTCATAAATTTCAAAATGGCGGGAAAATATTCATGACGGAAAATGACGTCATATGGTGCAATCGAATCGTCTTGAGCCAAGGAATCAGTTGACAAAAGAATTTTGTTTCTAGGACATACGGTTCAAAAGTTATTAACGTAAACGTGAGTGCAACTTTGGACAGTTGGTGGCGCTATAGAGATTGAGTTAGAGACTTCAATTTTGCTATGGTCAATGATTGGACTGTCCTTAATGAGTGTGCCAACTTTTTTTCATTTTCCCGTTTACGGTTCTATGGGCTGCCATAGACTCCCATGGCACAAGAAAAAGAATAATAAATATAGCTGCTAGCAGCCATCACGGGGCCAAGCGCAAGGAGGGCATTACATGTTATGCCGACATGGCTTGCATCATCAGACCAACGGCAGTAAGAATCTAAAGACATTTCAATATGACTTAAGTCTAAATGGCTGAAAAATCAACAATACGGTCTTTAGTATTTCGATTTAATGGTTTATCACATTCAACCAACAGGCAGCGCTGTAACCAAATTGTAGTGTCAATTCATGTGGTACATTGAGAGTGTGGTGACTGACACATGCAAAGTTTGCTTTCAATTGGGTAAACCATTGCTGACAGAGCACTAAAGTCATGTGTTTGTTAAACTTAGCATCTTATAAGAAAAATCGAAATGGCAGACGCTCAAAATGGCCGATATGGGAATATTTGGTATCACAGGACTCGGCATGACCCACTGGATCTAAAGAGACCAGTTTCATGTTTTTTGGCCAAAGGGTTCAGAAGTTATAAGCAAAAAAGTCAGTTTTTCATAACTCCTGACCACTAGGGGGCAGAGCGCCAAAACTCTGCAGGTAGCCTCAGACCATGATTGACATAACACACACCTAGTTTGGTCAGAAAAGACTAATGCATTGCGGAGATAAAGCCTCAGTTTCAATTTGGCGACTTTTACCTCGGATTCTTTCGCGAGTTATTCGTAAACGGTTTGTCGAATCAACTTTCTTTATATATCGTTTTGTCCACATTGTCGGGAGATGATGTGGTTCAATTTTCGTGAAGATCGGACGAACGGCCTAGGAGGAGTTCGACAAAGTAGGTTTTTCATAAAATTCAAAATGGCGGGAAAATTTTCATGACGGAAAATGACGTCATAGGGTGCAATCGAATCGTCTTGAGCCAAGGAATCAGTGGACAAAAGAATTTTGTTTCTAGGACATACGGTTCAAAAGTTATTTACGTAAACGTGAGTGCAACTTTGGACGGTTGGTGGCGCTATAGAGATTGAGTTAGAGACTTCAATTTTGCTATGGTCAATGATTGGACTCTCCTTTATGAGTGTGCCAACTTTTTTTCATTTTCCCGCTTACGGTTCTATGGGCTGTCATAGACTTCAATGGCAGAAGAAGAATAATAATAATAATAAATATAGCTGCTAGCAGCCATCACGGGGCCAAGCGCAAGGAGGGCATTAAATGTCATGCCGACATGACTGGCATCATCAGACCAACGGCAGTAAAAATCTAAAGACATTTCAATATGGCTTAAGTCTAAATGGCTGAAAAACCAACAATACGGTCTTTAGCAATTCGATTTAATGGTTTATCGCATTCAACCAACAGGCAGCGCTGTAACCAAATTGTAGTGTGTGGTACATTGAGAGTGTGGTGACATTGACACATGCAAAGTTTGCTTTCAATTGGGTAAACCATTGCTGACAGAGCACTAAAGTCAAGTGTTTGTTAAACATAGCATCTTATAAGAAAAATCGAAATGGCAGACGCTCAAAATGGCCGATATGGGAATATTTGGTATCACAGGACTCGGCATGACCCACTGGATCTAAAGAGACCAGTTTCATGATTTTTGGCCAAAGGGTTCAGAAGTTATAAGCAAAAAAGTCAGTTTTTGATAACTCCTGACCACTAGGGGGCACAGCGCCAAAACTCTGCAGGTAGCCTCAAACCATGATTGACATAACACACACCTAGTTTGGTCAGAAAAGGCTAATGCATTGGGGAGATAAAGCCTCAATTTCATTTTGGCGACTTTTACCTCAGATTCTTTCACGAGTTATTCGTAAACGGTTTGACGAATCAACTTTGTTTATATATCGTTTTGTCCACATTGTCAGGAGATGATGTGGTTCAATTTTCGTGAACATCGGACGAACGGCCTAGGAGGAGTTCGACAAAGTAGGTTTTTCATAAAATTCAAAATGGCGGGAAAATTTTCATGACGGAAAATGACGTCATAGGGTGCAATCGAATCGTCTTGAGCCAAGGAATCAGTGGACAAAAGAATTTTGTTTCTAGGACATACGGTTCAAAAGTTATTTACGTAAACGTGAGTGCAACTTTGGACAGTTGGTGGCGGTAGAGAGATTGAGTTAGAGACTTCAATTTTGCTATGGTCAATGATTAGACTCTCCTTTATGAGTGTGCCAACTTTTTTTCATTTTCCCGCTTACGGTTCTATGGGCTGTCATAGACTTCAATGGCAGAAGAAGAATAATAATAATAATAATAATAAGAACCGGAACAAAAACAATAGGTGCCTCCGCACCTTCGGTGCTTGGCCCCTAATAAATATAGCTGCAAGCAGCCATGACGGGGCCAAGCATTAGGAGGGCATTAAATGTTATGCCGACATGGCTGGCAGCATCAGACCAACAGCAGTAAGCATCTAAAGACATACCAATATGACTTCAGTCTAAATGGCTGAAAAATCATCAATACGGTCTTTAGCAATTCAATGTAATGGTTTATCACGTTCGATAACTCAGCGCTGTAACCAAACTGATGTGTCAAATCATGTGGTATATCCAGAGTGAGGTGACAATGACACATGCAAAGTTTGGTGTCAATAGGGTAAAGCATTGCTGACATCCAGCTTTAAAGTCATGTGTTTGTTAAGCATAGCATTTCATGACAAAATTCTAAATAGCTGACGCTGAAAATGGCCGATATGGGAAAATTTGGTATCGCACGACTCGGCATGATGCCCTGAATCTAAAGACAGCAGTTTCATGATTTTTGGACAAAGCATTCAGGAGTTATAATCAAAAATGTCAGTATTTTATATCTCCTGACCACTAGGGGGCAGAGCGCCAAAACTCTGCAGGTAGCCTCAGATCATGATTGACATGACACACAGAAAGTTTGGTCAGAATACGCTAATGCGTTGCGGAGATATAGCCTCGCTTTATTTGGTGGCCATTTGGTCAAATTTGTTCGCAATTTTATCGAAACCTGTTTGACGAATCAACTTTATTTTAATAACTTTTTGTCAGCATGGTCTGAAGATGTTATGATTCAATTTTGGTGAAAATTGGACAAACGGTGTGGGAGGAGTTCGAAAAAGTAGGTTTTTAAAGAAAAACAACATGGCGGACAGGAAGTTTGGCCGACTATGACAAATTTGGTATCTGTGTTCTCGGTTTGACCCAAGGAACGTATAAAGACAACTTATTTTACCATAGGTTAACGTGTTCAAAAGTTATTAGCATTTTTGCAAATTTGTTTATAACTTTTGACCACAAGGTGGCGCTGCCTCGAAACTTTTTGTGTTGTATCAGGCCCAGATGCCGAAGACACATATCGAGTTTCGTAACGATACACCAATGTGTTTGTTAAATATAGCAATTTATGACAAAATTCAAAATGGCCGACCCTCAAAATGGCCGATATGGGAAAATTTGGTATTGCACGACTCGGCATGATGCCCTGAATCTAACGAGACCAGTTTTATGATTTTTGATCGAAGCGTTCAGAAGTTATAAGCAAATATTTCACTTTTTCATATCTCCAGACCACTAGGGGGCAGAGCGCCAAATCTCCGCAGGTAGCCTCAGACCATCATTGCCATAACACACACCAAGTTTGGTCAGAATACGCTAATGCGTTGCAGAGATAAAGCCTCGCTTTCATTTCTGCGGCCATTTTGTCGAATTCATTCGCAAGTTATTCGTAAACGGTTTGACAAATAAACTTTCTTTTAATAACTTTTTGTACGCATAGTCTGGAGATGATGTGGTTCAATTTTCGTGAAAATCGGACAAACGGCCTAGGAGGAGTTCGAAAAAGTAGGTTTTTCGTAAAATTCAAAATGGCGGGAAAATTTTCATGACGGAAAATGACGTCATAGGGTGCAATCGAATCGTCTTGAGCCAAGGAATTAGTGGACGAAAGAATTTTGTTTCTAGGACATACGGTTCAAGAGTTATTTACGTAAACGTGAGTGCAACTTTGGACAGTTGGTGGCGCTAGAGACATTGAGTTAGAGACTTCAAATTTGCTATGGTCAATGATTGGCTTGTCCTCTATCAGTGTGCCAAATTTTATCATTTTCCCGCAAACGGTTCTATGGCCTTACATAGACTTCCATGGCGGAAGAAGAAGAAGAAGAAGAAGAAGAAGATGAATAATAATAATAAAGAACCGGAACAATTACAATAGGTGCCTCCGCACCTTCGGTGCTTGGCCCCTAATAATAATAAGAACCGGAACAAAAACAATAGGTGCCTCCGCACCTTCGGTGCTTGGCCCCTAAATAGCTGCTAGCAGCCATCACGGGGCCAAGCGCAAGGAGGGCATTAAATGTCATGCCGACATGGCTGGCATCATCAGACCAATGGCAGTAAGAATCTAAAGACATTTCAATATGACTTAAGTCTAAATGGCTGAAAAATCAACAATACGGTCTTTAGTAATTCGATTTAATGGTTTATCACATTCAACCAGCAGGCAGCGCTGTAACCAAATTGTAGTGTCAATTCATGTGGTACATTGAGAGTGTGGTGACATTGACACATGCAAAGTTTGCTTTCAATTGGGTAAACCATTGCTGACAGAGCACTAAAGTCATGTGTTTGTTAAACATAGAATCTTATAAGAAAAATCGAAATGGCAGACGCTCAAAATGGCCGATATGGGAAAATTTGGTATCACAGGACTCGGCATGACCCATTGGATCTAAAGAGACCAGTTTCATGATTTTTGGCCAAAGGGTTCAGGAGTTATAAGCAAAAAAGTCAGTTTTTTAATATCTCCTGACCACTAGGGGGCAGAGCGCCAAAACTCTGCAGGTAGCCTCAAACCATGATTGACATAACACACACCTAGTTTGGTCAGAAAAGGCTAATGCATTGGGGAGATAAAGCCTCAATTTCATTTTGGCGACTTTTACCTCAGATTCTTTCACGAGTTATTCGTAAACGGTTTGACGAATCAACTTTGTTTATATATCGTTTTGTCAACATTGTCAGGAGATGATGTGGTTCAATTTTCGTGAACATCGGACGAACGGCCTAGGAGGAGTTCGACAAAGTAGGTTTTTCATAAAATTCAAAATGGCGGGAAAATTTTCATGACGGAAAATGACGTCATAGGGTGCAATCGAATCGTCTTGAGCCAAGGAATCAGTGGACAAAAGAATTTTGTTTCTAGGACATACGGTTCAAAAGTTATTTACGTAAACGTGAGTGCAACTTTGGACAGTTGGTGGCGGTAGAGAGATTGAGTTAGAGACTTCAATTTTGCTATGGTCAATGATTAGACTCTCCTTTATGAGTGTGCCAACTTTTTTTCATTTTCCCGCTTACGGTTCTATGGGCTGTCATAGACTTCAATGGCAGAAGAAGAATAATAATAATAATAATAATAAGAACCGGAACAAAAACAATAGGTGCCTCCGCACCTTCGGTGCTTGGCCCCTAAATATAGCTGCTAGCAGCCATCACGGGGCCAAGCGCAAGGAGGGCATTAAATGTCATGCCGACATGGCTGGCGTCATCAGACCACTTAAGTCTAAATGGCTGAAAAATCAACAATACGGTCTTTAGTATTTCGATTTAATGGTTTATCACATTCAATCAACAGGCAGCGCTGTAACCAAATTGTAGTGTCAATTCATGTGGTACATTGAGAGTGTGGTGACATTGACACATGCAAAGTTTGCTTTCAATTGGGTAAACCATTGCTGACAGACCACTAAAGCCATGTGTTTGTTAAACAAAGAATCTTATAAGAAAAATCGAAATGGCAGACGCTCAAAATGGCCGATATGGGAAAATTTGGTATCACAGGACTCGGCATGACCCACTGGATCTAAAGAGACCAGTTTCATGATTTTTGGCCAAAGGGTTCAGGAGTTATAATCAAAAAAGTCAGTTTTTTAATATCTCCTGACCACTAGGGGGCAGAGCGCCAAAACTCTGCAGGTAGCCTCAGACCATGATTGACATAACACACACCTAGTTTGGTCAGAAAACGCTAATGCGTTGCGGAGATAAAGCCTCAATTTCATTTTTGCGACCATTACGTTGGATTCTTTCGCGAGTTATTCGTAAACGGTTTGACATATCAACTTTCTTTGGATAACTTTTGGTCATGATGGTCTGGAGATGATGTGGTTCAATTTTGGTGAAAATTGGACAAACGGTCTGGGAGGAGTTCGAAAAAGTAGGTTTTTAAAGAAAAATAACATGGCAAATCGGAGGTTTGGCCGAATATGACATATTTGGTATCTATGGTCTCGGCTTGACCCAATGAACACATTAAGACCATTTGTTTTACAATAGGTTAACGTCATCAAAAGTTATTAGCATATTTGTAAATTTGGTTATAACTTTTGACCACAAGGTGGCGCTGCCCCCAAACTTTTTGTGCCGTATCAATGTTAGGTGCCAAAGACACATATTGAGTTTCGTAACGATACGCTAATCCATTTGTTAAATATAGCAATTTATGACAATATTCAAAATGGCCGACGCTCTAAATGGCCGATATGGGAAAATTTGGTATCGCACGACTCGGCATGATGCACTGAATCTAACGAGACCAGTTTTAAGATTTTTGGACAAAGCGTTCAGGAGTTGTAAGGAAAAATGTCACTTTTTCATATCTCCTGACCACTAGGGGGCACAGCGCCAAAACTCTGCAGGTAGCCTCAGACCATGATTGACATAACACACACCGAGTTTGGTCAGAAAACGCTAATGCGTTGTGGAGATATAGCCTCAAGTTCATTTTTGCGATCATTACGTCGGATTCTTTCGTGAGTTATTCATAAACGGTTTGACATTTCAACTTTCTTTGGATAACTTTTTGTCACCATGGTCTGGAGATGATGTGGTTCAATTTTCGTGAAAATCGGACAAACGGCCTAGGAGGAGTTCGAAAAAGTAGGTTTTTCATAAAATTCAAAATGGCGGGAAAATATTCATGACGGAAAATGACGTCATATGGTGCAATCGAATCGTCTTGAGCCAAGGAATCAGTGGACATAAAAATTTTGTTTCTAGGACATACGGTTCAAAAGTTATTAACGTAAACGTGAGTGCAACTTTGGACAGTTGGTGGCGCTATAGAGATTGAGTTAGAGACTTCAATTTTGCTATGGTCAATGATTGGACTGTCCTTAATGAGTGTGCCAACTTTTTTTCATTTTCCCGTTTACGGTTCTATGGGCTGCCATAGACTCCCATGGCACAAGAAAAAGAATAATAATAAGAACCGGAACAAAAACAATAGGTGCCTCCGCACCTTCGGTGCTTGGCCCCTAATAAGAACCGGAACAAAAACAATAGGTGCCTCCGCACCTTCGGTGCTTGGCCCCTAAATATAGCTGCTAGCAGCCATCACGGGGCCAAGCGCAAGGAGGGCATTAAATGTCAAATACGGTCTTTAGCAATTCGATTTAATGGTTTATCGCATTCAACCAACAGGCAGCGCTGTAACCAAATTGTAGTGTGTGGTACATTGAGAGTGTGGTGACATTGACACATGCAAAGTTTGCTTTCAATTGGGTAAACCATTGCTGACAGAGCACTAAAGTCAAGTGTTTGTTAAACATAGCATCTTATAAGAAAAATCGAAATGGCAGACGCTCAAAATGGCCGATATGGGAATATTTGGTATCACAGGACTCGGCATGACCCACTGGATCTAAAGAGACCAGTTTCATGATTTTTGGCCAAAGGGTTCAGAAGTTATAAGCAAAAAAGTCAGTTTTTGATAACTCCTGACCACTAGGGGGCACAGCGCCAAAACTCTGCAGGTAGCCTCAAACCATGATTGACATAACACACACCTAGTTTGGTCAGAAAAGGCTAATGCATTGGGGAGATAAAGCCTCAATTTCATTTTGGCGACTTTTACCTCAGATTCTTTCACGAGTTATTCGTAAACGGTTTGACGAATCAACTTTGTTTATATATCGTTTTGTCCACATTGTCAGGAGATGATGTGGTTCAATTTTCGTGAACATCGGACGAACGGCCTAGGAGGAGTTCGAAAAAGTAGGTTTTTCATAAAATTCAAAATGGCGGGAAAATTTTCATGACGGAAAATGACGTCATAGGGTGCAATCGAATCGTCTTGAGCCAAGGAATCAGTGGACAAAAGAATTTTGTTTCTAGGACATACGGTTCAAAAGTTATTTACGTAAACGTGAGTGCAACTTTGGACAGTTGGTGGCGGTAGAGAGATTGAGTTAGAGACTTCAATTTTGCTATGGTCAATGATTAGACTCTCCTTTATGAGTGTGCCAACTTTTTTTCATTTTCCCGCTTACGGTTCTATGGGCTGTCATAGACTTCAATGACGGAAGAAGAAGAAGAATAATAATAAAGAACCGGAACAAAAACAATAGGTGCCTCCGCACCTTCGGTGCTTGGCCCCTAAATATAGCTGCAAGCAGCCATGACGGGGCCAAGCATAAGGAGGGCATTAAATGTTATGCCGACATGGCTGGCAGCATCAGACCAACGGCAGAAATTATCTAAAGACATTTCAATATGACTTCAGTCTAAATGGCTGAAAAATCATCAATAAGGTCTTTAGTAATTCGATTTAACGGTTTATCACATTCGACCAACAGGCAGCGCTGTAACCAAATTGATGTGTCAAATCATGTGGCATATCCAGAGTGAGGTGACAATGATGCATGCAAAGTTTGGTGTCAATAGGGTAAAGCATTGATGAAACAGCTTTAAAGTCATGTGTTTGTTAAGCATAGCATTTCATGACAAAATTCTAAATAGCCGACACTGAAAATGGCCGATATGAGAAAATTTGGTATCGCAGGACTCTGCATGATGCACTGAATCTAAAGACAGCAGTTTCATGATTTTTGGACAAAGCATTCAGGAGTTATAATCAAAAATGTCAGTTTTTCATATCTCCTGACCACTAGGGGGCAGAGCGCCAAAACTCTGCAGGTAGCCTCAGATCATGATTGACATGACACACAGAAAGTTCGGTAAGAATACGCTAATGCGTTGCGGAGATATAGCCTCGCTTTATTTGGTGGCCACTTGGTCAAATTCATTCGCAATTTTATCGAAACCTGTTTGACGAATCAACTTTATTTTAATAACTTTTTGTCAACATGGTCTGAAGATGTTATGATTCAATTTTGGTGAAAATTGGACAAACGGTGTGGGAGGAGTTCGAAAAAGTAGGTTTTTAAAGAAAAACAACATGGCGGACAGGAAGTTTGGCCGACTATGACAAATTTGGTATCTGTGTTCTCAGTTTGACCCAAGGAACGTATAAAGATAATTTGTTTTACCATAGGTTAATGTATTCAAAAGTTATTAGCATATTTGTAAATTTGGTTATAACTTTTGACCACAAGGTGGCGCTGCCTCAAAACTTTTTGTGTCCTATCAGGCCCAGGTCCCGAAGACACATATCGAGATTCGTAACGATACACCAATGTGTTTGTTAAATATAGCAATTTATAACAAAATTCAAAATGGCCGACGCTCAAAATGGCCGATATGGGAAAATTTGGTATCGCACGACTCGGCATGATGCACTGAATCTAACGAGACCAGTTTTATGATTTTTGGCCAAAGCGTTCAGAAGTTATAAGCAAATATTTCACTTTATCCATATCTCCAGACCACTAGGAGGCGCTGCAGCAAAACTCTGCACATAGCCTCAGATCATGACTGTCGTAACACACACCAAGTTTGGTCAGAATACGCTAATGTGTTGCGCAGATATAGCCTCGGTTTCAATTCTGCGGCCATTTTCTCAAATTCTTTCGCAAGTTATTCGTAAACGGTTAGACAAATCTACTTTCTTTTAATAACTTTTTGTCAACATGGTCTGGAGATGATGTGGTTCATTTTTCGTGAAAATCGGACAAACGGCCTAGGAGGAGTTCGAAAAAGTAGGTTTTTAGTAAAATTCAAAATGGCGGGAAAATTTTCATGACGGAAAATGACGTCATAGGGTGCAATCGAATCGTCTTGAGCCAAGGAATCAGTGGACGAAAGAATTTTGTTTCTAGGACATACGGTTCAAGAGTTATTTACGTAAACGTGAGTGCAACTTTGGACAGGTGGTGGCGCTAGAGACATTGAGTTAGAGACTTCAAATTTGCTATGGTCAATGATTGGCTTGTCTTCTATCAGTGTGCCAAATTTTATCATTTTCCCGCAAACGGTTCTATGGCCTGCCATAGACTCCCATGGCGGAAGCGGAAGAAGCGGAAGAATAATAATAATAAGAACCGGAACAAAAACAATAGGTGCCTCCGCACCTTCGGTGCTTGGCCCCTAATAATAATAATAATAAGAACCGGAACAAAAACAATAGGTGCCTCCGCACCTTCGGTGCTTGGCCCCTAAATATAGCTGCTAGCAGCCATCACGGGGCCAAGCGCAAGGAGGGCATTAAATGTCATGCCGACATGGCTGGCATCATCAGACCAACGGCAGTAAAAATCTAAAGACATTTCAATATGGCTTAAGTCTAAATGGCTGAAAAACCAACAATACGGTCTTTAGCAATTCGATTTAATGGTTTATCGCATTCAACCAACAGGCAGCGCTGTAACCAAATTGTACTGTGTGGTACATTGAGAGTGTGGTGACATTGACACATGCAAAGTTTGCTTTCAATTGGGTAAACCATTGCTGACAGAGCACTAAAGTCATGTGTTTGTTAAACATAGCATCTTATAAGAAAAATGGAAATGGCAGACGCTCAAAATGGCCGATATGGGAAAATTTGGTATCACAGGACTCGGCATGACCCACTGGATCTAAAGACAGCAGTTTCATGATTTTTAGACAAAGCGTTCAGGAGTTATAATCAAAAATGTCAGTTTTTTTATATCTCCTGACCACTAGGGGGCAGAACGCCAAAACTCTGCAGGTAGCCTCAGACCATGATTGACATAACACACACCTAGTTTGGTCAGAAAACACTAATGCGTTGCGGAGATAAAGCCTCAATTTCATTTTTGCGACCATTACGTCGGATTCTTTCACGAGTTATTCGTAAACGGTTTGACATATCAACTTTCTTTGGATATCGTTTTGTCCACAATGTCTGGAGATGATGTGGTTCAATTTTCGTGAAAATCTGACGAACGGCCTAGGAGGAGTTCGACAAAGTAGGTTTTTCATAAAATTCAAAATGGCGGGAAAATTTTAATGACGGAAAATGACGTCATAGGGTGCAATCGAATCGTCTTGAGCCAAGGAATCAGTGGACAAAAGAATTTTGTTTCTAGGACATACGGTTCAAAAGTTATTTACGTAAACGTAAGTGCAACTTTGGACAGTTGGTGGCGGTATAGAGATTGAGTTAGAGGCTTCAATTTTGCTATGGTCAATGATTGGACTGTCCTTTATGAGTGTGCCAACTTTTTTTCATTTTCCCGCTTACGGTTCTATGGGCTGTCATAGACTTCAATGGCAGAAGAAAAAGAATAATAATAATAATAAATATAGCTGCTAGCAGCCATCACGGGGCCAAGCGCAAGGAGGGCATTAAATGTCATGCCGACATGACTGGCATCATCAGACCAACGGCAGTAAAAATCTAAAGACATTTCAATATGGCTTAAGTCTAAATGGCTGAAAAACCAACAATACGGTCTTTAGCAATTCGATTTAATGGTTTATCGCATTCAACCAACAGGCAGCGCTGTAACCAAATTGTAGTGTGTGGTACATTGAGAGTGTGGTGACATTGACACATGCAAAGTTTGCTTTCAATTGGGTAAACCATTGCTGACAGAGCACTAAAGTCATGTGTTTGTTAAACATAGCATCTTATAAGAAAAATCGAAATGGCAGACGCTCAAAATGGCCGATATGGGAATATTTGGTATCATAGGACTCGGCATGACCCACTGGATCTAAAGAGACCAGTTTCATGATTTTTGGCCAAAGGGTTCAGAAGTTATAAGCAAAAAAGTCAGTTTTTGATAACTCCTGACCACTAGGGGGCACAGCGCCAAAACTCTGCAGGTAGCCTCAAACCATGATTGACATAACACACACCTAGTTTGGTCAGAAAAGGCTAATGCATTGGGGAGATAAAGCCTCAATTTCATTTTGGCGACTTTTACCTCAGATTCTTTCACAAGTTATTCGTAAACGGTTTGACGAATCAACTTTGTTTATATATCGTTTTGTCCACATTGTCAGGAGATGATGTGGTTCAATTTTCGTGAACATCGGACGAACGGCCTAGGAGGAGTTCGACAAAGTAGGTTTTTCATAAAATTCAAAATGGCGGGAAAATTTTCATGACGGAAAATGACGTCATAGGGTGCAATCGAATCGTCTTGAGCCAAGGAATCAGTGGACAAAAGAATTTTGTTTCTAGGACATACGGTTCAAAAGTTATTTACGTAAACGTGAGTGCAACTTTGGACAGTTGGTGGCGGTAGAGAGATTGAGTTAGAGACTTCAATTTTGCTATGGTCAATGATTAGACTCTCCTTTATGAGTGTGCCAACTTTTTTTCATTTTCCCGCTTACGGTTCTATGGGCTGTCATAGACTTCAATGGCAGAAGAAGAATAATAATAATAAATATAGCTGCTAGCAGCCATCACGGGGCCAAGCGCAAGGAGGGCATTAAATGTCATGCCGACATGACTGGCATCATCAGACCAACGGCAGTAAAAATCTAAAGACATTTCAATATGGCTTAAGTCTAAATGGCTGAAAAACCAACAATACGGTCTTTAGCAATTCGATTTAATGGTTTATCGCATTCAACCAACAGGCAGCGCTGTAACCAAATTGTAGTGTGTGGTACATTGAGAGTGTGGTGACATTGACACATGCAAAGTTTGCTTTCAATTGGGTAAACCATTGCTGACAGAGCACTAAAGTCATGTGTTTGTTAAACATAGCATCTTATAAGAAAAATCGAAATGGCAGACGCTCAAAATGGCCGATATGGGAATATTTGGTATCATAGGACTCGGCATGACCCACTGGATCTAAAGAGACCAGTTTCATGATTTTTGGCCAAAGGGTTCAGAAGTTATAAGCAAAAAAGTCAGTTTTTGATAACTCCTGACCACTAGGGGGCACAGCGCCAAAACTCTGCAGGTAGCCTCAAACCATGATTGACATAACACACACCTAGTTTGGTCAGAAAAGGCTAATGCATTGGGGAGATAAAGCCTCAATTTCATTTTGGCGACTTTTACCTCAGATTCTTTCACAAGTTATTCGTAAACGGTTTGACGAATCAACTTTGTTTATATATCGTTTTGTCCACATTGTCAGGAGATGATGTGGTTCAATTTTCGTGAACATCGGACGAACGGCCTAGGAGGAGTTCGACAAAGTAGGTTTTTCATAAAATTCAAAATGGCGGGAAAATTTTCATGACGGAAAATGACGTCATAGGGTGCAATCGAATCGTCTTGAGCCAAGGAATCAGTGGACAAAAGAATTTTGTTTCTAGGACATACGGTTCAAAAGTTATTTACGTAAACGTGAGTGCAACTTTGGACAGTTGGTGGCGGTAGAGAGATTGAGTTAGAGACTTCAATTTTGCTATGGTCAATGATTAGACTCTCCTTTATGAGTGTGCCAACTTTTTTTCATTTTCCCGCTTACGGTTCTATGGGCTGTCATAGACTTCAATGGCAGAAGAAGAATAATAATAATAATAATAATAAGAACCGGAACAAAAACAATAGGTGCCTCCGCACCTTCGGTGCTTGGCCCCTAATAATAATAAGAACCGGAACAAAAACAATAGGTGCCTCCGCACCTTCGGTGCTTGGCCCCTAATAATAAATATAGCTGCTAGCAGCCATCACGGGGCCAAGCGCAAGGAGGGCATTAAATGTCATGCCGACATGGCGGGCATCATCAGACCAACGGCAGTAAGAATCTAAAGACATTTCAATATGACTTAAGTCTAAATGGCTGAAAAACCAACAATACGGTCTTTAGCAATTCGATATAATGGTTTATCACATTCAACCAACAGGCAGCGCTGTAACCAAATTGTAGTGTCAATTCATGTGGTACATTGAGAGTGTGGTGACATTAACACATGCAAAGTTTGCTTTCAATTGGGTAAACCATTGCAGAGAGAGCACTAAAGTCATGTGTTTGTTAAACATAGCATCTTATAAGAAAAATCGAAATGGCAGATGCTCAAAATGGCCGATATGGGAATATTTGGTATCACAGGACTCGGCATGACCCACTGGATCTAAAGAGACCAGTTTCATGATTTTTGGCCAAAGGGTTCAGAAGTTATAAGCAAAAAAGTCAGTTTTTCATAACTCCTGACCACTAGGAGGCACAGCGCCAAAACTCTGCAGGTAGCCTCAGACCATGATTGACATAACACACACCTAGTTTGGTCAGAAAAGGCTAATGCATTGCGGAGATAAAGCCTCAATTTCATTTTGGCGACTTTTACCTCAGATTCTTTCGCGAGTTATTCGTAAACGGTTTGACGAATCAACTTTCTTTATATATCGTTTTGTCCACATTGTCTGGAGATGATGTGGTTTAATTTTCGTGAAAATCGGACGAACGGCCTAGGAGGAGTTCGAAAGAGTAGGTTTTTCAAAAAATTCAAAATGGCGGGAAAATTTTCATGACGGAAAATGACGTCATAGGGTGCAATCGAATCGTCTTGAGCCAAGGAATCAGTGGACAAAAGAATTTTGTTTCTAGGACATACGGTTCAAAAGTTATTTACGTAAACGTGAGTGCAACTTTGGACAGTTGGTGGCGCTTTAGAGATTGAGTTAGAGACTTCAATTTTGCTATGGTCAATGATTGGACTGTCCTTTATGAGTGTGCCAACTTTTTTTCATTTTCCCGCTTACGGTTCTATGGGCTGTCATAGACTTCAATGGCAGAAGAAAAAGAATAATAAATATAGCTGCTAGCAGCCATCACGGGGCCAAGCGCAAGGAGGGCATTAAATGTCATGCCGACATGGCTGGCATCATCAGACCAACGGCAGTAAGAATCTAAAGAGATTTCAATATGACTTAAGTCTAAATGGCTGAAAAATCAACAATACGGTCTTTAGTATTTCGATTTAATGGTTTATCACATTCAACCAACAGGCAGCGCTGTAACCAAATTGTAGTGTCAATTCATGTGGTACATTGAGAGTGTGGTGACATTGACACATGCAAAGTTTGCTTTCAATTGGGTAAACCATTGCTGACAGACCACTAAAGTCATGTGTTTGTTAAACATAGCATCTTATAAGAAAAATCGAAATGGCAGACGCTCAAAATGGCCGATATGGGAATATTTGGTATCACAGGACTCGGCATGACCCACTGGATCTAAAGAGACCAGTTTCATGATTTTTGGACAAAGCGTTCAGGAGTTATAATCAAAAATGACAGTTTTTCATATCTCCTGACCAGTAGGGGGCAGAGCGCCAAAACTCTGCAGGTAGCCTCAGACCATAATTGACATAACACACACCTAGTTTGGTCAGAAAAGGCAAATGCATTACGGAGATAAAGCCTCAATTTCATTTTAGCGATTATTACCTCAGATTCTTTTGTGAGTTATTCGTAAATGGTTTGACGAACCAACTTCCTTTATATATCGTTTTGTCCACATTGTCTGGAGATGATGTGGTTCAATTTTCGTGAAAATCGGACGAACGGCCTAGGAGGAGTTCGAAAAAGTAGGTTTTTCATAAAATTCAAAATGGCGGGAAAATTTTCATGACGGAAAATGACGTCATAGGGTGCAATTGAATCGTCTTGAGCCAAGGAATCAGTGGACAAAAGAATTTTGTTTCTAGGACATACGGTTCAAAAGTTATTTACATAAACGTGAGTGCAACTTTGGACAGTTGGTGGCGCTTTAGAGATTGAGTTAGAGACTTCAATTTTGCTATGGTCAATGATTGGACTGTCCTTTATGAGTGTGCCAACTTTTTTTCATTTTCCCGCTTACGGTTCTATGGGCTGTCATAGACTTCAATGGCAGAAGAAGAATAATAATAATAATAATAATAAGAACCGGAACAAAAACAATAGGTGCCTCCGCACCTTCGGTGCTTGGCCCCTAAATATAGCTGCTAGCAGCCATCACGGGGCCAAGCGCAAGGAGGGCATTAAATGTCATGCCGACATGGCTGGCATCATAAGACCAACGGCAGTAAGAATCTAAAGACATTTCAATATGACTTAAGTCTAAATGGCTGAAAAATCAACAATACGGTCTTTAGTATTTCGATTTAATGGTTTATCACATTCAACCAACAGGCAGCGCTGTAACCAAATTGTAGTGTCAATTCATGTGGTACATTGAGAGTGTGGTGACATTGACACATGCAAAGTTTGCTTTCAATTGGGTAAACCATTGCTGACAGAGCACTAAAGTCATGTGTTTGTTAAACATAGCATCTTATAAGAAAAATCTAAATGGCAGACGCTCAAAATGGCCGATATGGGAAAATTTGGTATCACAGGACTCGACATGACCCACTGGATCTAAAGAGAGCAGTTTCATGATTTTTAGACAAAGCGTTCAGGAGTTATAATCAAAAATGTCAGTCTTTTAATATCTCCTGACCACTAGGGGGCAGAGCGCCAATACTCTGCAGGTAGCCTCAGACCATGGTTGACATAAAACACACCTAGTTTGGTCAGAAAACGCTAATGCGTTGCGGAGATAAAGCCTCAGTTTCATTTTTGCGACCATTACGTCGGATTCTTTCGCGAGTTATTCGTAAACGGTTTGACATATCAACTTTCTTTGGATAACTTTTTGTCATGATGGTCTGGAGATGATGTGGTTTAATTTTGGTGAAAATTGGACAAACGGTCTGGGAGGAGTTCGAAAAAGTAGGTTTTTGAAGAAAAACAACATGGTGGACAAGAAGTTTGGCCAACTATGACAAATTTGGTATCTGTGTTCTTGGTTTGACCCAAGGAACGTAGAAAGATAATTTGTTTTACCATAGGTTAACGCACTCAAAAGTTATTAGCATATTTGTAAATTTGGTTATAATTTTTGACCACAAGGGGGTGCTGCCTCGAAACTTTTTGAGTCGTATCAAGGTTAGGTGCCGAAGACACATATTGAGTTTCGTAACGATACGCCAATATCTTTGTTAAATATAGCAATTTATGACAATATTCAAAATGGCCGACGCTCAAAATGGCCGATATGGGAAAATTTGGTATCGCACGACTCGGCATGATGCACTGAATCTAAAGAGACCAGTTTTATTATTTTTGGCCAAAGCGTTCAGAAGTTATAAGCAAATATTTAACTTTTTCATAGCTCCTAACCACTAGGGGGCACAGCGCCAAAACTCTGCAGGTAGCCTCAGACCATGATTGACATAACACACACCTAGTTTGGTCAGAAAACGCTAATGCGTTGCGGAGATAAAGCCTCAATTTCATTTTTGCGACCATTACGTCGGATTCTTTCGCGAATTATTCGTAAACGGTTTGACATATCAACTTTCTTTGGATAACTTTTTGTCAGGATGGTCTGGAGATGATGTGGTTTAATTTTGGTGAAAATTGGACAAACGGTCTGGGAGGAGTTCGAAAAAGTAGGTTTTTAAAGAAAAACAACATGGTGGACAAGAAGTTTGGCCGACTATGACAAATTTGGTATCTATGTTCTTGGTTTGACCCAAGGAACGTATAAAGATAATTTGTTTTACCATAGGTTAACGCACTCAAAAGTTATTAGCATATTTGTAAATTTGGTTATAATTTTTGACCACAAGGGGGTGCTGCCTCGAAACTTTTTGAGTCGTATCAAGGTTAGGTGCCGAAGACACATATTGAGTTTCGTAATGATACGCCAATATCTTTGTTAAATATAGCAATTTATGACAATATTCAAAATGGCAGACGCTCAAAATGGCCGATATGGGAAAATTTGGTATCGCACGACTCGGCATGATGCACTGAATCTAAAGAGACCAGTTTTATTATTTTTGGCCAAAGCGTTCAGAAGTTATAAGCAAATATTTAACTTTTTCATATCTCCTGACCACTAGGGGGCACAGCGCCAAAACTCTGCAGGTAGCCTCAGATCATGATTGACATAACACACACCTAGTTTGGTCAGAAAACGCTAATGCGTTGCGGAGATAAAGCCTCAATTTCATTTTTGCGACCATTACGTCGGATTCTTTCGCGAGTTATTCGTAAACTGTTTGACATATCAACTTTCTTTGGATAACTTTTTGTCCACATGGTCTGGAGATGATGTGGTTCAATTTTCGTTGAAATCAGAAAAACGGCCTAGGAGGAGTTCGAAAAAGTAGGTTTTTCATAAAATTCAAAATGGCGGGAAAAATTTCATGACGGAAAATGACGTCATAGGGTGCAATCGAATCGTCTTGAGCCAAGGAATCAGTGGACATAAGAATTTTGTTTCTAGGTCATACGGTTCAAAAGTTATTAGCATAAACGTTAGTTCAACTTTGGACAGTTGGTGGCGCTAGAGATATTGAGTTAGAGACTTCAAATTTGTTATGGTCAATGATTGGACTGTCTTTAATGAGTGTGCCAACTTTTTTTCATTTTCCCGCTTACGGTTCTATGGGCTGTCATAGACTCCCATGGCGGAAGAAGATGAAGAATAAATATAGCTGCTAGCAGCCATCACGGGGCCAAGCGCAAGGAGGGCATTAAATGTCATGCCGACATGGCTGGCATCATCAGACCAACGGCAGTAAGAATCTAAAGACATTTCAATATGACTTAAGTCTAAATGGCTGAAAAATCAACAATACGGTCTTTAGTAGTTCGATTTAATGGTTTATCACGTTCGACCAACAGGCAGCGCTGTAACCAAATTGTAGTGTCAATTCATGTGGTACATTGGGTAAATTGGGTAAACCATGGCTGACAGAGCACTAAAGTCATGTGTTTGTTAAACATAGCATCTTATAAGAAAAATCGAAATGGCAGACGCTCAAAATGCCCGATATGGGAATATTTGCTATCACAGGACTCGGCATGACCCACTGGATCTAAAGAGACCAGTTTCATGATTTTTGGCCAAAGGGTTCAGAAGTTATAAGCAAAAAAGTCAGTTTTTGATAACTCCTGACCACTAGGGGGCACAGCGCCAAAACTCTGCAGGTAGCCTCAAACCATGATTGACATAACACACACCTAGTTTGGTCAGAAAAGGCTAATGCATTGGGGAGATAAAGCCTCAATTTCATTTTGGCGACTTTTACCTCAGATTCTTTCGCGAGTTATTCGTAAACGGTTTGACGAATCAACTTTCTTTATATATCGTTTTGTCCACATTGTCGGGAGATGATGTGGTTCAATTTTCGTGAACATCGGACGAACGGCCTAGGAGGAGTTCGACAAAGTAGGTTTTTCATAAAATTCAAAATGGCGGGAAAATCTTCATGACGGAAAATGACGTCATAGGGTGCAATCGAATCGTCTTGAGCCAAGGAATCAGTGGACAAAAGAATTTTGTTTCTAGGACATACGGTTCAAAAGTTATTTACGTAAACGTGAGTGCAACTTTGGACAGTTGGTGGCGCTAGAGAGATTGAGTTAGAGACTTCAATTTTGCTATGGTCAATGATTGGACTCTCCTTTATCAGTGTGCCAACTTTTTTTCATTTTCCCGCTTACGGTTCTATGGGCTGTCATAGACTTCAATGGCAGAAGAAGAATAATAATAATAATAAATATAGCTGCTAGCAGCCATCACGGGGCCAAGCGCAAGGAGGGCATTAAATGTCATGCCGACATGGCTGGCATCATCAGACCAACGGCAGTAAGAATCTAAAGACATTTCAATATGACTTAAGTCTAAATGGCTGAAAAATCAACAATACGGTCTTTAGTAGTTCGATTTAATGGTTTATCACGTTCGACCAACAGGCAGCGCTGTAACCAAATTGTAGTGTCAATTCATGTGGTACATTGGGTAAATTGGGTAAACCATGGCTGACAGAGCACTAAAGTCATGTGTTTGTTAAACATAGCATCTTATAAGAAAAATCGAAATGGCAGACGCTCAAAATGCCCGATATGGGAATATTTGCTATCACAGGACTCGGCATGACCCACTGGATCTAAAGAGACCAGTTTCATGATTTTTGGCCAAAGGGTTCAGAAGTTATAAGCAAAAAAGTCAGTTTTTGATAACTCCTGACCACTAGGGGGCACAGCGCCAAAACTCTGCAGGTAGCCTCAAACCATGATTGACATAACACACACCTAGTTTGGTCAGAAAAGGCTAATGCATTGGGGAGATAAAGCCTCAATTTCATTTTGGCGACTTTTACCTCAGATTCTTTCGCGAGTTATTCGTAAACGGTTTGACGAATCAACTTTCTTTATATATCGTTTTGTCCACATTGTCGGGAGATGATGTGGTTCAATTTTCGTGAACATCGGACGAACGGCCTAGGAGGAGTTCGACAAAGTAGGTTTTTCATAAAATTCAAAATGGCGGGAAAATCTTCATGACGGAAAATGACGTCATAGGGTGCAATCGAATCGTCTTGAGCCAAGGAATCAGTGGACAAAAGAATTTTGTTTCTAGGACATACGGTTCAAAAGTTATTTACGTAAACGTGAGTGCAACTTTGGACAGTTGGTGGCGCTAGAGAGATTGAGTTAGAGACTTCAATTTTGCTATGGTCAATGATTGGACTCTCCTTTATCAGTGTGCCAACTTTTTTTCATTTTCCCGCTTACGGTTCTATGGGCTGTCATAGACTTCAATGGCAGAAGAAGAATAATAATAATAATAATAATAAGAACCGGAACAAAAACAATAGGTGCCTCCGCACCTTCGGTGCTTGGCCCCTAATAATAAGAACCGGAACAAAAACAATAGGTGCCTCCGCACCTTCGGTGCTTGGCCCCTAATAATAAATATAGCTGCTAGCAGCCATCACGGGGCCAAGCGCAAGGAGGGCATTAAATGTCATGCCGACATGGCGGGCATCATCAGACCAACGGCAGTAAGAATCTAAAGACATTTCAATATGACTTAAGTCTAAATGGCTGAAAAACCAACAATACGGTCTTTAGCAATTCGATATAATGGTTTATCACATTCAACCAACAGGCAGCGCTGTAACCAAATTGTAGTGTCAATTCATGTGGTACATTGAGAGTGTGGTGACATTAACACATGCAAAGTTTGCTTTCAATTGGGTAAACCATTGCAGAGAGAGCACTAAAGTCATGTGTTTGTTAAACATAGCATCTTATAAGAAAAATCGAAATGGCAGATGCTCAAAATGGCCGATATGGGAATATTTGGTATCACAGGACTCGGCATGACCCACTGGATCTAAAGAGACCAGTTTCATGATTTTTGGCCAAAGGGTTCAGAAGTTATAAGCAAAAAAGTCAGTTTTTCATAACTCCTGACCACTAGGAGGCACAGCGCCAAAACTCTGCAGGTAGCCTCAGACCATGATTGACATAACACACACCTAGTTTGGTCAGAAAAGGCTAATGCATTGCGGAGATAAAGCCTCAATTTCATTTTGGCGACTTTTACCTCAGATTCTTTCGCGAGTTATTCGTAAACGGTTTGACGAATCAACTTTCTTTATATATCGTTTTGTCCACATTGTCTGGAGATGATGTGGTTTAATTTTCGTGAAAATCGGACGAACGGCCTAGGAGGAGTTCGAAAGAGTAGGTTTTTCAAAAAATTCAAAATGGCGGGAAAATTTTCATGACGGAAAATGACGTCATAGGGTGCAATCGAATCGTCTTGAGCCAAGGAATCAGTGGACAAAAGAATTTTGTTTCTAGGACATACGGTTCAAAAGTTATTTACGTAAACGTGAGTGCAACTTTGGACAGTTGGTGGCGCTTTAGAGATTGAGTTAGAGACTTCAATTTTGCTATGGTCAATGATTGGACTGTCCTTTATGAGTGTGCCAACTTTTTTTCATTTTCCCGCTTACGGTTCTATGGGCTGTCATAGACTTCAATGGCAGAAGAAAAAGAATAATAAATATAGCTGCTAGCAGCCATCACGGGGCCAAGCGCAAGGAGGGCATTAAATGTCATGCCGACATGGCTGGCATCATCAGACCAACGGCAGTAAGAATCTAAAGACACTTCAATATGACTTAAGTCTAAATGGCTGAAAAATCAACAACACGGTCTTTAGTAATTCGATTTAATGGTTTATCACGTTCAACCAACAGGCAGCGCTGTAACCAAATTGTAGTGTCAATTCATGTGGTACATTGAGAGTGTGGTGACATTGACACATGCAAAGTTTGCTTTCAATTGGGTAAACCATTGCTGACAGAGCACTAAAGTCATGTGTTTGTTAAACATAGCATCTTATAAGAAAAATCGAAATGGCAGACGCTCAAAATGGCCGATATGGGAAAATTTGGTATCACAGGGCTCGGCATGACCCACTGGATCTAAAGACAGCAGTTTCATGATTTTTAGACAAAGCGTTCAGGAGTTATAATCAAAAATGTCAGTTTTTTAATATCTCCTGACCACTAGGGGGCAGAGCGCCAAAACTCGGCAGGTAGCCTCAGATCATGATTGACATAACACACACCTAGTTTGGTCAGAAAACACTAATGCGTTGCGGAGATAAAGCCTCAATTTCATTTTTGCGACCATTACGTCGGATTCTTTCGCGAGTTATTCGTAAACGGTTTGACATATCAACTTTCTTTGGATAACTTTTTGTCATGATGGTCTGGAGATGATGTGGTTTAATTTTGGTGAAAATTGGACAAACGGTCTGGGAGGAGTTCGAAAAAGTAGGTTTTTAAAGAAAAACAACATGGTGGACAAGAAGTTTGGCCGACTATGACAAATTTGGTATCTATGTTCTTGGTTTGACCCAAGGAACGTATAAAGATAATTTGTTTTACCATAGGTTAACGCACTCAAAAGTTATTAGCATATTTGTAAATTTGGTTAAAATTTTTGACCACAAGGGGGTGCTGCCTCGAAACTTTTTGAGTCGTATCAAGGTTAGGTGCCGAAGACACATATTGAGTTTCGTAACGATACGCCAATATCTTTGTTAAATATAGCAATTTATGACAATATTCAAAATGGCCGAGGCTCAAAATGGCCGATATGGGAAAATTTGGTATCGCACGACTCGGCATGATGCACTGAATCTAAAGAGACCAGTTTTATTATTTTTGGCCAAAGCGTTCAGAAGTTATAAGCAAATATTTAACTTTTTCATATCTCCTGACCACTAGGGGGCACAGCGCCAAAACTCTGCAGGTAGCCTCAGATCATGATTGACATAACACACACCTAGTTTGGTCAGAAAACGCTAATGCGTTGCGGAGATAAAGCCTCAATTTCATTTTTGCGACCATTACGTCGGATTCTTTCGCGAGTTATTCGTAAACTGTTTGACATATCAACTTTCTTTGGATAACTTTTTGTCCACATGGTCTGGAGATGATGTGGTTCAATTTTCGTTGAAATCGGAAAAACGGCCTAGGAGGAGTTCGACAAAGTAGGTTTTTCATAAAATTCAAAATGGCGGGAAAAATTTCATGACGGAAAATGACGTCATAGGGTGCAATCGAATCGTCTTGAGCCAAGGAATCAGTGGACATAAGAATTTTGTTTCTAGGTCATACGGTTCAAAAGTTATTAGCATAAACGTTAGTTCAACTTTGGACAGTTGGTGGCGCTAGAGATATTGAGTTAGAGATTTCAAATTTGTTATGGTCAATGATTGGACTGTCTTTAATGAGTGTGCCAACTTTTTTTCATTTTCCCGCTTACGGTTCTATGGGCTGTCATAGACTCCCATGGCGGAAGAAGATGAAGAATAAATATAGCTGCTAGCAGCCATCACGGGGCCAAGCGCAAGGAGGGCATTAAATGTCATGCCGACATGACTGGCATCATCAGATCAACGGCAGTAAAAATCTAAAGACATTTCAATATGGCTTAAGTCTAAATGGCTGAAAAACCAACAATACGGTCTTTAGCAATTCGATTTAATGGTTTATCGCATTCAACCAACAGGCAGCGCTGTAACCAAATTGTAGTGTGTGGTACATTGAGAGTGTGGTGACATTGACACATGCAAAGTTTGCTTTCAATTGGGTAAACCATTGCTGACAGAGCACTAAAGTCTAATGCATTGCGGAGATAAAGCCTCAAATTCATTTTGGCGACTTTTACCTCGGATTCTTTCGCGAGTTATTCGTAAACAGTTTGACGAATAAACTTTCTTTATATACCGTTTTGTCCACATTGTCTGGAGATGATGTGGTTCAATTTTCGTGAAAATCGGACGAACGGCCTAGGAGGAGTTCGAAAAAGTAGGTTTTTCATAAAATTCAAAATGGCGGGAAAATTTTAATGACGGAAAATGACGTCATAGGGTGCAATCGAATCGTCTTGAGCCAAGGAATCAGTGGACAAAAGAATTTTGTTTCTAGGACATACGGTTCAAAAGTTATTAACATAAACGTGAGTGCAACTTTGGACAGTTGGTGGCGCTAGAGAGATTGAGTTAGAGACTTCAATTTTGCTATGGTCAATGATTGGACTGTCCTTTATGAGTGTGCCAACTTTTTTTCATTTTCCCGCTTACGGTTCTATGGGCTGTCATAGACTTCAATGGCAGAAGAAGAATAATAATAATAATAATAATAATAAGAACCGGAACAAAAACAATAGGTGCCTCCGCACCTTCGGTGCTTGGCCCCTAAATATAGCTGCTAGCAGCCATCACGGGGCCAAGCGCAAGGAGGGCATTAAATGTCATGCCGACATGGCTGGCATCATCAGACCAACAGCAGTAAGAATCTAAAGACATTTCAATATGACTTAAGTCTAAATGGCTGAAAAATCAACAATAGGGTCTTTAGTAATTCGATTTAATGGTTTATCACATTCAACCAACAGGCAGCGCTGTAACCACATTGTAGTGTCAATTCATGTGGTACATTGAGAGTGTGGTGACATTGACACATGCAAAGTTTGCTTTCAATTGGGTAAACCGTTGCTGACAGAGCACTAAAGTCATGTGTTTGTTAAACATAGAATCTTATAAGAAAAATCGAAATGGCAGACGCTCAAAATGGCCGATATGGGAAAATTTGGTATCACAGGACTCGGCATGACCCACTGGATCTAAAGAGACCAGTTTCATGATTTTTGGCCAAAGGGTTCAGGAGTTATAAGCAAAAAAGTCAGTTTTTTAATATCTCCTGACCACTAGGGGGCAGAGCGCCAAAACTCTGCAGGTAGCCTCAAACCATGATTGACATAACACACACCTAGTTTGGTCAGAAAAGGCTAATGCATTGGGGAGATAAAGCCTCAATTTCATTTTGGCGACTTTTACCTCAGATTCTTTCACGAGTTATTCGTAAACGGTTTGACGAATCAACTTTGTTTATATATCGTTTTGTCAACATTGTCAGGAGATGATGTGGTTCAATTTTCGTGAACATCGGACGAACGGCCTAGGAGGAGTTCGACAAAGTAGGTTTTTCATAAAATTCAAAATGGCGGGAAAATTTTCATGACGGAAAATGACGTCATAGGGTGCAATCGAATCGTCTTGAGCCAAGGAATCAGTGGACAAAAGAATTTTGTTTCTAGGACATACGGTTCAAAAGTTATTTACGTAAACGTGAGTGCAACTTTGGACAGTTGGTGGCGGTAGAGAGATTGAGTTAGAGACTTCAATTTTGCTATGGTCAATGATTAGACTCTCCTTTATGAGTGTGCCAACTTTTTTTCATTTTCCCGCTTACGGTTCTATGGGCTGTCATAGACTTCAATGGCAGAAGAAGAATAATAATAATAATAATAATAAGAACCGGAACAAAAACAATAGGTGCCTCCGCACCTTCGGTGCTTGGCCCCTAAATATAGCTGCAAGCAGCCATGACGGGGCCAAGCATTAGGAGGGCATTAAATGTTATGCCGACATGGCTGGCAGCATCAGACCAACAGCAGTAAGCATCTAAAGACATACCAATATGACTTCAGTCTAAATGGCTGAAAAATCATCAATACGGTCTTTAGCAATTCAATGTAATGGTTTATCACGTTCGATAACTCAGCGCTGTAACCAAACTGATGTGTCAAATCATGTGGTATATCCAGAGTGAGGTGACAATGACACATGCAAAGTTTGGTGTCAATAGGGTAAAGCATTGCTGACATCCAGCTTTAAAGTCATGTGTTTGTTAAGCATAGCATTTCATGACAAAATTCTAAATAGCTGACGCTGAAAATGGCCGATATGGGAAAATTTGGTATCGCACGACTCGGCATGATGCCCTGAATCTAAAGACAGCAGTTTCATGATTTTTGGACAAAGCATTCAGGAGTTATAATCAAAAATGTCAGTATTTTATATCTCCTGACCACTAGGGGGCAGAGCGCCAAAACTCTGCAGGTAGCCTCAGATCATGATTGACATGACACACAGAAAGTTTGGTCAGAATACGCTAATGCGTTGCGGAGATATAGCCTCGCTTTATTTGGTGGCCATTTGGTCAAATTTGTTCGCAATTTTATCGAAACCTGTTTGACGAATCAACTTTATTTTAATAACTTTTTGTCAGCATGGTCTGAAGATGTTATGATTCAATTTTGGTGAAAATTGGACAAACGGTGTGGGAGGAGTTCGAAAAAGTAGGTTTTTAAAGAAAAACAACATGGCGGACAGGAAGTTTGGCCGACTATGACAAATTTGGTATCTGTGTTCTCGGTTTGACCCAAGGAACGTATAAAGACAACTTATTTTACCATAGGTTAACGTGTTCAAAAGTTATTAGCATTTTTGCAAATTTGTTTATAACTTTTGACCACAAGGTGGCGCTGCCTCGAAACTTTTTGTGTTGTATCAGGCCCAGATGCCGAAGACACATATCGAGTTTCGTAACGATACACCAATGTGTTTGTTAAATATAGCAATTTATGACAAAATTCAAAATGGCCGACCCTCAAAATGGCCGATATGGGAAAATTTGGTATTGCACGACTCGGCATGATGCCCTGAATCTAACGAGACCAGTTTTATGATTTTTGATCGAAGCGTTCAGAAGTTATAAGCAAATATTTCACTTTTTCATATCTCCAGACCACTAGGGGGCAGAGCGCCAAATCTCCGCAGGTAGCCTCAGACCATCATTGCCATAACACACACCAAGTTTGGTCAGAATACGCTAATGCGTTGCAGAGATAAAGCCTCGCTTTCATTTCTGCGGCCATTTTGTCGAATTCATTCGCAAGTTATTCGTAAACGGTTTGACAAATAAACTTTCTTTTAATAACTTTTTGTACGCATAGTCTGGAGATGATGTGGTTCAATTTTCGTGAAAATCGGACAAACGGCCTAGGAGGAGTTCGAAAAAGTAGGTTTTTCGTAAAATTCAAAATGGCGGGAAAATTTTCATGACGGAAAATGACGTCATAGGGTGCAATCGAATCGTCTTGAGCCAAGGAATTAGTGGACGAAAGAATTTTGTTTCTAGGACATACGGTTCAAGAGTTATTTACGTAAACGTGAGTGCAACTTTGGACAGTTGGTGGCGCTAGAGACATTGAGTTAGAGACTTCAAATTTGCTATGGTCAATGATTGGCTTGTCCTCTATCAGTGTGCCAAATTTTATCATTTTCCCGCAAACGGTTCTATGGCCTTACATAGACTTCCATGGCGGAAGAAGAAGAAGAAGAAGAAGAAGAAGATGAATAATAATAATAAAGAACCGGAACAATTACAATAGGTGCCTCCGCACCTTCGGTGCTTGGCCCCTAATAATAATAAGAACCGGAACAAAAACAATAGGTGCCTCCGCACCTTCGGTGCTTGGCCCCTAAATAGCTGCTAGCAGCCATCACGGGGCCAAGCGCAAGGAGGGCATTAAATGTCATGCCGACATGGCTGGCATCATCAGACCAATGGCAGTAAGAATCTAAAGACATTTCAATATGACTTAAGTCTAAATGGCTGAAAAATCAACAATACGGTCTTTAGTAATTCGATTTAATGGTTTATCACATTCAACCAGCAGGCAGCGCTGTAACCAAATTGTAGTGTCAATTCATGTGGTACATTGAGAGTGTGGTGACATTGACACATGCAAAGTTTGCTTTCAATTGGGTAAACCATTGCTGACAGAGCACTAAAGTCATGTGTTTGTTAAACATAGAATCTTATAAGAAAAATCGAAATGGCAGACGCTCAAAATGGCCGATATGGGAAAATTTGGTATCACAGGACTCGGCATGACCCATTGGATCTAAAGAGACCAGTTTCATGATTTTTGGCCAAAGGGTTCAGGAGTTATAAGCAAAAAAGTCAGTTTTTTAATATCTCCTGACCACTAGGGGGCAGAGCGCCAAAACTCTGCAGGTAGCCTCAAACCATGATTGACATAACACACACCTAGTTTGGTCAGAAAAGGCTAATGCATTGGGGAGATAAAGCCTCAATTTCATTTTGGCGACTTTTACCTCAGATTCTTTCACGAGTTATTCGTAAACGGTTTGACGAATCAACTTTGTTTATATATCGTTTTGTCAACATTGTCAGGAGATGATGTGGTTCAATTTTCGTGAACATCGGACGAACGGCCTAGGAGGAGTTCGACAAAGTAGGTTTTTCATAAAATTCAAAATGGCGGGAAAATTTTCATGACGGAAAATGACGTCATAGGGTGCAATCGAATCGTCTTGAGCCAAGGAATCAGTGGACAAAAGAATTTTGTTTCTAGGACATACGGTTCAAAAGTTATTTACGTAAACGTGAGTGCAACTTTGGACAGTTGGTGGCGGTAGAGAGATTGAGTTAGAGACTTCAATTTTGCTATGGTCAATGATTAGACTCTCCTTTATGAGTGTGCCAACTTTTTTTCATTTTCCCGCTTACGGTTCTATGGGCTGTCATAGACTTCAATGGCAGAAGAAGAATAATAATAATAAATATAGCTGCTAGCAGCCATCACGGGGCCAAGCGCAAGGAGGGCATTAAATGTCATGCCGACATGACTGGCATCATCAGACCAACGGCAGTAAAAATCTAAAGACATTTCAATATGGCTTAAGTCTAAATGGCTGAAAAACCAACAATACGGTCTTTAGCAATTCGATTTAATGGTTTATCGCATTCAACCAACAGGCAGCGCTGTAACCAAATTGTAGTGTGTGGTACATTGAGAGTGTGGTGACATTGACACATGCAAAGTTTGCTTTCAATTGGGTAAACCATTGCTGACAGAGCACTAAAGTCATGTGTTTGTTAAACATAGCATCTTATAAGAAAAATCGAAATGGCAGACGCTCAAAATGGCCGATATGGGAATATTTGGTATCATAGGACTCGGCATGACCCACTGGATCTAAAGAGACCAGTTTCATGATTTTTGGCCAAAGGGTTCAGAAGTTATAAGCAAAAAAGTCAGTTTTTGATAACTCCTGACCACTAGGGGGCACAGCGCCAAAACTCTGCAGGTAGCCTCAAACCATGATTGACATAACACACACCTAGTTTGGTCAGAAAAGTCTAATGCATTGGGGAGATAAAGCCTCAATTTCATTTTGGCGACTTTTACCTCAGATTCTTTCACAAGTTATTCGTAAACGGTTTGACGAATCAACTTTGTTTATATATCGTTTTGTCCACATTGTCAGGAGATGATGTGGTTCAATTTTCGTGAACATCGGACGAACGGCCTAGGAGGAGTTCGACAAAGTAGGTTTTTCATAAAATTCAAAATGGCGGGAAAATTTTCATGACGGAAAATGACGTCATAGGGTGCAATCGAATCGTCTTGAGCCAAGGAATCAGTGGACAAAAGAATTTTGTTTCTAGGACATACGGTTCAAAAGTTATTTACGTAAACGTGAGTGCAACTTTGGACAGTTGGTGGCGGTAGAGAGATTGAGTTAGAGACTTCAATTTTGCTATGGTCAATGATTAGACTCTCCTTTATGAGTGTGCCAACTTTTTTTCATTTTCCCGCTTACGGTTCTATGGGCTGTCATAGACTTCAATGGCAGAAGAAGAATAATAATAATAATAATAATAAGAACCGGAACAAAAACAATAGGTGCCTCCGCACCTTCGGTGCTTGGCCCCTAATAATAAATATAGCTGCTAGCAGCCATCACGGGGCCAAGCGCAAGGAGGGCATTAAATGTCATGCCGACATGGCTGGCATCATCAGACCAACGGCAGTAAGAATCTAAAGACATTTCAATATGACTTAAGTCTAAATGGCTGAAAAATCAACAATACGGTCTTTAGTAGTTCGATTTAATGGTTTATCACGTTCGACCAACAGGCAGCGCTGTAACCAAATTGTAGTGTCAATTCATGTGGTACATTGGGTAAATTGGGTAAACCATGGCTGACAGAGCACTAAAGTCATGTGTTTGTTAAACATAGCATCTTATAAGAAAAATCGAAATGGCAGACGCTCAAAATGCCCGATATGGGAATATTTGCTATCACAGGACTCGGCATGACCCACTGGATCTAAAGAGACCAGTTTCATGATTTTTGGCCAAAGGGTTCAGAAGTTATAAGCAAAAAAGTCAGTTTTTGATAACTCCTGACCACTAGGGGGCACAGCGCCAAAACTCTGCAGGTAGCCTCAAACCATGATTGACATAACACACACCTAGTTTGGTCAGAAAAGGCTAATGCATTGGGGAGATAAAGCCTCAATTTCATTTTGGCGACTTTTACCTCAGATTCTTTCGCGAGTTATTCGTAAACGGTTTGACGAATCAACTTTCTTTATATATCGTTTTGTCCACATTGTCGGGAGATGATGTGGTTCAATTTTCGTGAACATCGGACGAACGGCCTAGGAGGAGTTCGACAAAGTAGGTTTTTCATAAAATTCAAAATGGCGGGAAAATCTTCATGACGGAAAATGAAGTCATAGGGTGCAATCGAATCGTCTTGAGCCAAGGAATCAGTGGACAAAAGAATTTTGTTTCTAGGACATACGGTTCAAAAGTTATTTACGTAAACGTGAGTGCAACTTTGGACAGTTGGTGGCGCTAGAGAGATTGAGTTAGAGACTTCAATTTTGCTATGGTCAATGATTGGACTCTCCTTTATCAGTGTGCCAACTTTTTTTCATTTTCCCGCTTACGGTTCTATGGGCTGTCATAGACTTCAATGGCAGAAGAAGAATAATAATAATAAATATAGCTGCTAGCAGCCATCACGGGGCCAAGCGCAAGGAGGGCATTACATGTTATGCCGACATGGCTTGCATCATCAGACCAACGGCAGTAAGAATCTAAAGACATTTCAATATGACTTAAGTCTAAATGGCTGAAAAATCAACAATACGGTCTTTAGTATTTCGATTTAATGGTTTATCACATTCAACCAACAGGCAGCGCTGTAACCAAATTGTAGTGTCAATTCATGTGGTACATTGAGAGTGTGGTGACTGACACATGCAAAGTTTGCTTTCAATTGGGTAAACCATTGCTGACAGAGCACTAAAGTCATGTGTTTGTTAAACTTAGCATCTTATAAGAAAAATCGAAATGGCAGACGCTCAAAATGGCCGATATGGGAATATTTGGTATCACAGGACTCGGCATGACCCACTGGATCTAAAGAGACCAGTTTCATGTTTTTTGGCCAAAGGGTTCAGAAGTTATAAGCAAAAAAGTCAGTTTTTCATAACTCCTGACCACTAGGGGGCAGAGCGCCAAAACTCTGCAGGTAGCCTCAGACCATGATTGACATAACACACACCTAGTTTGGTCAGAAAAGACTAATGCATTGCGGAGATAAAGCCTCAGTTTCAATTTGGCGACTTTTACCTCGGATTCTTTCGCGAGTTATTCGTAAACGGTTTGTCGAATCAACTTTCTTTATATATCGTTTTGTCCACATTGTCGGGAGATGATGTGGTTCAATTTTCGTGAAGATCGGACGAACGGCCTAGGAGGAGTTCGACAAAGTAGGTTTTTCATAAAATTCAAAATGGCGGGAAAATTTTCATGACGGAAAATGACGTCATAGGGTGCAATCGAATCGTCTTGAGCCAAGGAATCAGTGGACAAAAGAATTTTGTTTCTAGGACATACGGTTCAAAAGTTATTTACGTAAACGTGAGTGCAACTTTGGACGGTTGGTGGCGCTATAGAGATTGAGTTAGAGACTTCAATTTTGCTATGGTCAATGATTGGACTCTCCTTTATGAGTGTGCCAACTTTTTTTCATTTTCCCGCTTACGGTTCTATGGGCTGTCATAGACTTCAATGGCAGAAGAAGAATAATAATAATAATAATAATAAGAACCGGAACAAAAACAATAGGTGCCTCCGCACCTTCGGTGCTTGGCCCCTAATAAATATAGCTGCTAGCAGCCATCACGGGGCCAAGCGCAAGGAGGGCATTAAATGTCATGCCGACATGGCTGGCATCATCAGACCAACGGCAGTAAGAATCTAAAGACATTTCAATATGACTTAAGTCTAAATGGCTGAAAAATCAACAATACGGTCTTTAGTAATTCGATTTAATGGTTTATCACATTCAACCAGCAGGCAGCGCTGTAACCAAATTGTAGTGTCAATTCATGTGGTACATTGAGAGTGTGGTGACATTGACACATGCAAAGTTTGCTTTCAATTGGGTAAACCATGGCTGACAGAGCACTAAAGTCATGTGTTTGTTAAACATAGCATCTTATAAGAAAAATCGAAATGGCAGACGCTCAAAATGCCCGATATGGGAATATTTGCTATCACAGGACTCGGCATGACCCACTGGATCTAAAGAGACCAGTTTCATGATTTTTGGCCAAAGGGTTCAGAAGTTATAAGCAAAAAAGTCAGTTTTTGATAACTCCTGACCACTAGGGGGCACAGCGCCAAAACTCTGCAGGTAGCCTCAAACCATGATTGACATAACACACACCTAGTTTGGTCAGAAAAGGCTAATGCATTGGGGAGATAAAGCCTCAATTTCATTTTGGCGACTTTTACCTCAGATTCTTTCGCGAGTTATTCGTAAACGGTTTGACGAATCAACTTTCTTTATATATCGTTTTGTCCACATTGTCGGGAGATGATGTGGTTCAATTTTCGTGAACATCGGACGAACGGCCTAGGAGGAGTTCGACAAAGTAGGTTTTTCATAAAATTCAAAATGGCGGGAAAATCTTCATGACGGAAAATGACGTCATAGGGTGCAATCGAATCGTCTTGAGCCAAGGAATCAGTGGACAAAAGAATTTTGTTTCTAGGACATACGGTTCAAAAGTTATTTACGTAAACGTGAGTGCAACTTTGGACAGTTGGTGGCGCTAGAGAGATTGAGTTAGAGACTTCAATTTTGCTATGGTCAATGATTGGACTCTCCTTTATCAGTGTGCCAACTTTTTTTCATTTTCCCGCTTACGGTTCTATGGGCTGTCATAGACTTCAATGGCAGAAGAAGAATAATAATAATAAATATAGCTGCAAGCAGCAATGACCGGGGTTCAAACGTTGCAAGACCATCTGAGCTGTCAAGACGGTTTGTGGTCAATCTGACTAGTTCTCCTAATGTGCACAGTACTGTGAAGTTTATGCTTTGTGCAAACAATGTATAGACATCTTACAAAAATGTTCAGTTATTAGAAGATCAAATGATATTAATATTGTGAACTGAACATCTGAACTGTTATGTTGGTTTATGTCATTCTATGTCAATCTGACTTGTTCTCCACATAAACACAGCTTTAAGAAGTGTCTAGTTTGTGTAAATGATATAGACATGTTACACATTTTTTCAGAATGGGAATATCTATCAAATGATATTAATATAGTGTGGATATGTTTAACACCACACATCATATCATCTGAACTGTTATGTCAGTCTATGTCAATCTGACTTGTTCTCTGTCAGCCTGACGGTGCCTCTTGTGGACAAAAGTAGTATTACAGCTTTTCTAAGATTTTAAAATATAGATCGTTTATTATTTATTGTGAGCCCTATGAGCATCAGAAATACATGAGACCTGACACATTTCTTCAAAATGACTTGTTCTTAACTTGTTCACAGTTCTGTGACGTTTCTCTTGTGGACAAAAGTAGTATTACAGCTTTTCTAAGATTTTAAAATATAGAGTGTTTATAATTTATTGTGAGCCGTACGAGCATCAGAAATACATGAAACCTCACAAGTTTCTTCATAATGTCTTGTTCTTAACATTTACAAAGTTTTGTGAAGTTTCTTGTTTTTGGACAAGATATATAGACATTTTAATCACAATAGGCCAAATCAGAAATATATGAAAAATTGTATCTGCTGAACGGTTTCACTAATCGAAAATCCTTTGACAACTTTTTGCCTTGAGCGTCCCTAGATGATGCGTGTGAATTTTCAAGCCAGTGAGATTGACGGGCTATGACGAGTTCGAAAAATTTGAAATTTCAAAAATCTCCAATATTTCGCAAACAATTTGATTGACAGCAGTGGTTCTTGAGGCAAAGTTGTTCAGTATGAGGAGATCTATCAGATGATATCAATATTCTGTGGATGCGTGAAACACCACGTGAGTAGAGACGCAAAAAACTCGTTAGCGCCAACTAGTGTCCGATTTTCTTCAAAATTCTGACAGACCACTAGGGCTATGAGTCAAACACGCCCATCGAGTTTCGTTCCGATCGACTTTCGTTAAGCTAGTCTAATTGATGCTCAAAGTTCATTGGCCAATGACGGTCATGTTTTTTGAGATACACCAATGTCCTCATAGACCATCATGGACCCTTGGACAAAGACCGTGCATGACAAGTCTCAGGTCAATCGGACTCCCATGTGACCCTGTACAGGTGATTGAGTGTTTTTTTCGCAATATAGCGCCACCAAGTGGTCAATCATCGCAGTTTTTTTTGTGTGACCACATATTGATCTTATACATGACTATGTGAAGTTTGGTGAGATTATCTCTTTGCGTTCCAGAGGTATTACGATTTTAGCAAAAGTGTCTCCGCCTTCTGCGAACATTTTATTGTCTTGTTGCAAGCGTGAATCACCGATCAAAATTCCTTTGACAACTTTTGGTCATGAGAGTCTCTAGATGATGCGTGTGAAGTTTCGTGAGATTTGGACAAACGGTCTATGAGGAGTTCGAAAAAATTTTTTTTCAGAAAATTCAAAATGGCGGAAAATTTTTATAGACGGAAATGAAATCGGAGATATACATTTTTTAAGTTTTGAGCCAAGGATTCCAGAGATATAAGACACTTGAGTGTACGACAAACGGTTTACGAGTTATGAACATGTACGCGTTTGTAGTCGCTGTAGCGCCACCTATAGCCCGATTTGCGTCATATTTTGATACGTTCTCCCCAAATTGAGACCTACCATCTGACAAAGTTTCAAGTCTCTAGACCTTACGGTTTGGTCTGCACGAGACGCATTACGGCAGAAGAATAATAATAATAATAATAATAATAATAAAAATCCTAACAATTACAATAGGTTTTCAACGCTTCGCGTTTGAACCCCTAATAATAATAAGAACCGGAACAAAAACAATAGGTGCCTCCGCACCTTCGGTGCTTGGCCCCTAATAATAATAAGAACCGGAACAAAAACAATAGGTGCCTCCGCACCTTCGGTGCTTGGCCCCTAATAAGAACCGGAACAAAAACAATAGGTGCCTCCGCACCTTCGGTGCTTGGCCCCTAATAATAATAAGAACCGGAACAAAAACAATAGGTGCCTCCGCACCTTCGGTGCTTGGCCCCTAATAATAAGAACCGGAACAAAAACAATAGGTGCCTCCGCACCTTCGGTGCTTGGCCCCTAAATAGCTGCTAGCAGCCATCACGGGGCCAAGCGCAAGGAGGGCATTAAATGTCATGCCGACATGGCTGGCATCATCAGACCAATGGCAGTAAGAATCTAAAGACATTTCAATATGACTTAAGTCTAAATGGCTGAAAAATCAACAATACGGTCTTTAGTAATTCGATTTAATGGTTTATCACATTCAACCAGCAGGCAGCGCTGTAACCAAATTGTAGTGTCAATTCATGTGGTACATTGAGAGTGTGGTGACATTGACACATGCAAAGTTTGCTTTCAATTGGGTAAACCATTGCTGACAGAGCACTAAAGTCATGTGTTTGTTAAACATAGAATCTTATAAGAAAAATCGAAATGGCAGACGCTCAAAATGGCCGATATGGGAAAATTTGGTATCACAGGACTCGGCATGACCCATTGGATCTAAAGAGACCAGTTTCATGATTTTTGGCCAAAGCGTTCAGGAGTTATAAGCAAAAAAGTCAGTTTTTTAATATCTCCTGACCACTAGGGGGCAGAGCGCCAAAACTCTGCAGGTAGCCTCAAACCATGATTGACATAACACACACCTAGTTTGGTCAGAAAAGGCTAATGCATTGGGGAGATAAAGCCTCAATTTCATTTTGGCGACTTTTACCTCAGATTCTTTCACGAGTTATTCGTAAACGGTTTGACGAATCAACTTTGTTTATATATCGTTTTGTCAACATTGTCAGGAGATGATGTGGTTCAATTTTCGTGAACATCGGACGAACGGCCTAGGAGGAGTTCGACAAAGTAGGTTTTTCATAAAATTCAAAATGGCGGGAAAATTTTCATGACGGAAAATGACGTCATAGGGTGCAATCGAATCGTCTTGAGCCAAGGAATCAGTGGACAAAAGAATTTTGTTTCTAGGACATACGGTTCAAAAGTTATTTACGTAAACGTGAGTGCAACTTTGGACAGTTGGTGGCGGTAGAGAGATTGAGTTAGAGACTTCAATTTTGCTATGGTCAATGATTAGACTCTCCTTTATGAGTGTGCCAACTTTTTTTCATTTTCCCGCTTACGGTTCTATGGGCTGTCATAGACTTCAATGGCAGAAGAAGAATAATAATAATAAATATAGCTGCTAGCAGCCATCACGGGGCCAAGCGCAAGGAGGGCATTATATGTCATGCCGACATGACTGGCATCATCAGACCAACGGCAGTAAAAATCTAAAGACATTTCAATATGACTTAAGTCTAAATGGCTGAAAAACCAACAATACGGTCTTTAGCAATTCGATTTAATGGTTTATCGCATTCAACCAACAGGCAGCGCTGTAACCAAATTGTAGTGTGTGGTACATTGAGAGTGTGGTGACATTGACACATGCAAAGTTTGCTTTCAATTGGGTAAACCATTCCTGACAGAGCACTAAAGTCAAGTGTTTGTTAAACATTGCATCTTATAAGAAAAATCGAAATGGCAGACGCTCAAAATGGCCGATATGGGAATATTTGGTATCACAGGACTCGGCATGACCCACTGGATCTAAAGAGACCAGTTTCATGATTTTTGGCCAAAGGGTTCAGAAGTTATAAGCAAAAAAGTCAGTTTTTGATAACTCCTGACCACTAGGGGGCACAGCGCCAAAACTCTGCAGGTAGCCTCAAACCATGATTGACATAACACACACCTAGTTTGGTCAGAAAAGGCTAATGCATTGGGGAGATAAAGCCTCAATTTCATTTTGGCGACTTTTACCTCAGATTCTTTCGCGAGTTATTCGTAAACGGTTTGTCGAATCAACTTTCTTTATATATCGTTATGTCCACATTGTCGGGAGATGATGTGGTTCAATTTTCGTGAACATCGGACGAACGGCCTAGGAGGAGTTCGACAAAGTAGGTTTTTCATAAAATTCAAAATGGCGGGAAAATTTTCATGACGGAAAATGACGTCATAGGGTGCAATCGAATCGTCTTGAGCCAAGGAATCAGTGGACAAAAGAATTCTGTTTCTAGGACATACGGTGCAAAAGTTATTTACGTAAACGTGAGTGCAACTTTGGACAGTTGGTGGCGCTAGAGAGATTGAGTTAGAGACTTCAATTTTGCTATGGTCAATGATTGGACTCTCCTTTATGAGTGTGCCAACTTTTTTTCATTTTCCCGCTTACGGTTCTATGGGCTGTCATAGACTTCAATGGCAGAAGAAGAATAATAATAATAATAATAATAAGAACCGGAACAAAAACAATAGGTGCCTCCGCACCTTCGGTGCTTGGCCCCTAATAATAAGAACCGGAACAAAAACAATAGGTGCCTCCGCACCTTCGGTGCTTGGCCCCTAAATAGCTGCTAGCAGCCATCACGGGGCCAAGCGCAAGGAGGGCATTAAATGTCATGCCGACATGGCTGGCATCATCAGACCAATGGCAGTAAGAATCTAAAGACATTTCAATATGACTTAAGTCTAAATGGCTGAAAAATCAACAATACGGTCTTTAGTAATTCGATTTAATGGTTTATCACATTCAACCAGCAGGCAGCGCTGTAACCAAATTGTAGTGTCAATTCATGTGGTACATTGAGAGTGTGGTGACATTGACACATGCAAAGTTTGCTTTCAATTGGGTAAACCATTGCTGACAGAGCACTAAAGTCATGTGTTTGTTAAACATAGAATCTTATAAGAAAAATCGAAATGGCAGACGCTCAAAATGGCCGATATGGGAAAATTTGGTATCACAGGACTCGGCATGACCCATTGGATCTAAAGAGACCAGTTTCATGATTTTTGGCCAAAGGGTTCAGGAGTTATAAGCAAAAAAGTCAGTTTTTTAATATCTCCTGACCACTAGGGGGCAGAGCGCCAAAACTCTGCAGGTAGCCTCAAACCATGATTGACATAACACACACCTAGTTTGGTCAGAAAAGGCTAATGCATTGGGGAGATAAAGCCTCAATTTCATTTTGGCGACTTTTACCTCAGATTCTTTCACGAGTTATTCGTAAACGGTTTGACGAATCAACTTTGTTTATATATCGTTTTGTCAACATTGTCAGGAGATGATGTGGTTCAATTTTCGTGAACATCGGACGAACGGCCTAGGAGGAGTTCGACAAAGTAGGTTTTTCATAAAATTCAAAATGGCGGGAAAATTTTCATGACGGAAAATGACGTCATAGGGTGCAATCGAATCGTCTTGAGCCAAGGAATCAGTGGACAAAAGAATTTTGTTTCTAGGACATACGGTTCAAAAGTTATTTACGTAAACGTGAGTGCAACTTTGGACAGTTGGTGGCGGTAGAGAGATTGAGTTAGAGACTTCAATTTTGCTATGGTCAATGATTAGACTCTCCTTTATGAGTGTGCCAACTTTTTTTCATTTTCCCGCTTACGGTTCTATGGGCTGTCATAGACTTCAATGGCAGAAGAAGAATAATAATAATAATAATAATAAGAACCGGAACAAAAACAATAGGTGCCTCCGCACCTTCGGTGCTTGGCCCCTAAATATAGCTGCTAGCAGCCATCACGGGGCCAAGCGCAAGGAGGGCATTAAATGTCATGCCGACATGGCTGGCATCATCAGACCAACGGCAGTAAGAATCTAAAGACATTTCAATATGACTTAAGTCTAAATGGCTGAAAAATCAACAATACGGTCTTTAGTAGTTCGATTTAATGGTTTATCACGTTCGACCAACAGGCAGCGCTGTAACCAAATTGTAGTGTCAATTCATGTGGTACATTGGGTAAATTGGGTAAACCATGGCTGACAGAGCACTAAAGTCATGTGTTTGTTAAACATAGCATCTTATAAGAAAAATCGAAATGGCAGACGCTCAAAATGCCCGATATGGGAATATTTGCTATCACAGGACTCGGCATGACCCACTGGATCTAAAGAGACCAGTTTCATGATTTTTGGCCAAAGGGTTCAGAAGTTATAAGCAAAAAAGTCAGTTTTTGATAACTCCTGACCACTAGGGGGCACAGCGCCAAAACTCTGCAGGTAGCCTCAAACCATGATTGACATAACACACACCTAGTTTGGTCAGAAAAGGCTAATGCATTGGGGAGATAAAGCCTCAATTTCATTTTGGCGACTTTTACCTCAGATTCTTTCGCGAGTTATTCGTAAACGGTTTGACGAATCAACTTTCTTTATATATCGTTTTGTCCACATTGTCGGGAGATGATGTGGTTCAATTTTCGTGAACATCGGACGAACGGCCTAGGAGGAGTTCGACAAAGTAGGTTTTTCATAAAATTCAAAATGGCGGGAAAATCTTCATGACGGAAAATGACGTCATAGGGTGCAATCGAATCGTCTTGAGCCAAGGAATCAGTGGACAAAAGAATTTTGTTTCTAGGACATACGGTTCAAAAGTTATTTACGTAAACGTGAGTGCAACTTTGGACAGTTGGTGGCGCTAGAGAGATTGAGTTAGAGACTTCAATTTTGCTATGGTCAATGATTGGACTCTCCTTTATCAGTGTGCCAACTTTTTTTCATTTTCCCGCTTACGGTTCTATGGGCTGTCATAGACTTCAATGGCAGAAGAAGAATAATAATAATAATAATAAATATAGCTGCTAGCAGCCATCACGGGGCCAAGCGCAAGGAGGGCATTAAATGTCATGCCGACATGGCTGGCATCATCAGACCAACGGCAGTAAGAATCTAAAGACATTTCAATATGACTTAAGTCTAAATGGCTGAAAAATCAACAATACGGTCTTTAGTAGTTCGATTTAATGGTTTATCACGTTCGACCAACAGGCAGCGCTGTAACCAAATTGTAGTGTCAATTCATGTGGTACATTGGGTAAATTGGGTAAACCATGGCTGACAGAGCACTAAAGTCATGTGTTTGTTAAACATAGCATCTTATAAGAAAAATCGAAATGGCAGACGCTCAAAATGCCCGATATGGGAATATTTGCTATCACAGGACTCGGCATGACCCACTGGATCTAAAGAGACCAGTTTCATGATTTTTGGCCAAAGGGTTCAGAAGTTATAAGCAAAAAAGTCAGTTTTTGATAACTCCTGACCACTAGGGGGCACAGCGCCAAAACTCTGCAGGTAGCCTCAAACCATGATTGACATAACACACACCTAGTTTGGTCAGAAAAGGCTAATGCATTGGGGAGATAAAGCCTCAATTTCATTTTGGCGACTTTTACCTCAGATTCTTTCGCGAGTTATTCGTAAACGGTTTGACGAATCAACTTTCTTTATATATCGTTTTGTCCACATTGTCGGGAGATGATGTGGTTCAATTTTCGTGAACATCGGACGAACGGCCTAGGAGGAGTTCGACAAAGTAGGTTTTTCATAAAATTCAAAATGGCGGGAAAATCTTCATGACGGAAAATGACGTCATAGGGTGCAATCGAATCGTCTTGAGCCAAGGAATCAGTGGACAAAAGAATTTTGTTTCTAGGACATACGGTTCAAAAGTTATTTACGTAAACGTGAGTGCAACTTTGGACAGTTGGTGGCGCTAGAGAGATTGAGTTAGAGACTTCAATTTTGCTATGGTCAATGATTGGACTCTCCTTTATCAGTGTGCCAACTTTTTTTCATTTTCCCGCTTACGGTTCTATGGGCTGTCATAGACTTCAATGGCAGAAGAAGAATAATAATAATAATAAATATAGCTGCAAGCAGCCATGACGGGGCCAAGCATTAGGAGGGCATTAAATGTTATGCCGACATGGCTGGCAGCATCAGACCAACAGCAGTAAGCATCTAAAGACATACCAATATGACTTCAGTCTAAATGGCTGAAAAATCATCAATACGGTCTTTAGCAATTCAATGTAATGGTTTATCACGTTCGATAACTAAGCGCTGTAACCAAACTGATGTGTCAAATCATGTGGTATATCCAGAGTGAGGTGACAATGACACATGCAAAGTTTGGTGTCAATAGGGTAAAGCATTGCTGACATCCAGCTTTAAAGTCATGTGTTTGTTAAGCATAGCATTTCATGACAAAATTCTAAATAGCTGACGCTGAAAATGGCCGATATGGGAAAATTTGGTATCGCACGACTCGGCATGATGCCCTGAATCTAAAGACAGCAGTTTCATGATTTTTGGACAAAGCATTCAGGAGTTATAATCAAAAATGTCAGTATTTTATATCTCCTGACCACTAGGGGGCAGAGCGCCAAAACTCTGCAGGTAGCCTCAGATCATGATTGACATGACACACAGAAAGTTTGGTCAGAATACGCTAATGCGTTGCGGAGATATAGCCTCGCTTTATTTGGTGGCCATTTGGTCAAATTTGTTCGCAATTTTATCGAAACCTGTTTGACGAATCAACTTTATTTTAATAACTTTTTGTCAGCATGGTCTGAAGATGTTATGATTCAATTTTGGTGAAAATTGGACAAACGGTGTGGGAGGAGTTCGAAAAAGTAGGTTTTTAAAGAAAAACAACATGGCGGACAGGAAGTTTGGCCGACTATGACAAATTTGGTATCTGTGTTCTCGGTTTGACCCAAGGAACGTATAAAGACAACTTATTTTACCATAGGTTAACGTGTTCAAAAGTTATTAGCATTTTTGCAAATTTGTTTATAACTTTTGACCACAAGGTGGCGCTGCCTCGAAACTTTTTGTGTTGTATCAGGCCCAGATGCCGAAGACACATATCGAGTTTCGTAACGATACACCAATGTGTTTGTTAAATATAGCAATTTATGACAAAATTCAAAATGGCCGACCCTCAAAATGGCCGATATGGGAAAATTTGGTATTGCACGACTCGGCATGATGCCCTGAATCTAACGAGACCAGTTTTATGATTTTTGATCGAAGCGTTCAGAAGTTATAAGCAAATATTTCACTTTTTCATATCTCCAGACCACTAGGGGGCAGAGCGCCAAATCTCCGCAGGTAGCCTCAGACCATCATTGCCATAACACACACCAAGTTTGGTCAGAATACGCTAATGCGTTGCAGAGATAAAGCCTCGCTTTCATTTCTGCGGCCATTTTGTCGAATTCATTCGCAAGTTATTCGTAAACGGTTTGACAAATAAACTTTCTTTTAATAACTTTTTGTACGCATAGTCTGGAGATGATGTGGTTCAATTTTCGTGAAAATCGGACAAACGGCCTAGGAGGAGTTCGAAAAAGTAGGTTTTTCGTAAAATTCAAAATGGCGGGAAAATTTTCATGACGGAAAATGACGTCATAGGGTGCAATCGAATCGTCTTGAGCCAAGGAATCAGTGGACGAAAGAATTTTGTTTCTAGGACATACGGTTCAAGAGTTATTTACGTAAACGTGAGTGCAACTTTGGACAGTTGGTGGCGCTAGAGACATTGAGTTAGAGACTTCAAATTTGCTATGGTAAATGATTGGCTTGTCCTCTATCAGTGTGCCAAATTTTATCATTTTCCCGCAAACGGTTCTATGGCCTTACATAGACTTCCATGGCGGAAGAAGAAGAAGAAGAAGAAGAAGAAGATGAAATATAGCTGCTAGCAGCCATCACGGGGCCAAGCGCAAGGAGGGCATTAAATGTCATGCCGACATGGCTGGCATCATCAGACCAACGGCAGTAAAAATCTAAAGACATTTCAATATGGCTTAAGTCTAAATGGCTGAAAAACCAACAATACGGTCTTTAGCAATTCGATTTAATGGTTTATCGCATTCAACCAACAGGCAGCGCTGTAACCAAATTGTACTGTGTGGTACATTGAGAGTGTGGTGACATTGACACATGCAAAGTTTGCTTTCAATTGGGTAAACCATTGCTGACAGAGCACTAAAGTCAAGTGTTTGTTAAACATAGCATCTTATAAGAAAAATCGAAATGGCAGACGCTCAAAATGGCCGATATGGGAATATTTGGTATCACAGGACTCGGCATGACCCACTGGATCTAAAGAGACCAGTTTCATGATTTTTGGCCAAAGGGTTCAGAAGTTATAAGCAAAAAAGTCAGTTTTTGATAACTCCTGACAACTAGGGGGCACAGCGCCAAAACTCTGCAGGTAGCCTCAAACCATGATTGACATAACACACACCTAGTTTGGTCAAAAAAGGCTAATGCGTTGCGGAGATAAAGCCTCAATTTCATTTTTGCAACCATTACGTCAGATTCTTTCGCGAGTTATTCGTAAACGGTTTGACATATCAACTTTCTTTGGATAACTTTTTGTCAAGATGGTCTGGAAATGATGTGGTTTAATTTTGTTAAAAATTGGACAAACGGTCTGGGAGGAGTTCGAAAAAGTAGGTTTTTAAAGAAAAACAACATGGTGGACAAGAAGTTTGGCCGACTATGACAAATTTGGTATCTGTGTTCTCGGTTTGACCCAAGGAACGTATAAAGATAATTTGTTTTACCATAGGTTAACGCACTCAAAAGTTATTAGCATATTTGTATATTTGGTTATAATTTTTGACCACAAGGGGGTGCTGCCTCGAAACTTTTTGAGTCGTATCAAAGTTAGGTGCCGAAGACACATATTGAGTTTCGTAACGATACGCCAATATCTTTGTTAAATATAGCAATTTATGACAATATTCAAAATGGCCGACGCTCAAAATGGCCGATATGGGAAAATTTGGTATCGCACTACTCGGCATGATGCACTGAATCTAAAGAGACCAGTTTTATTATTTTTGGCCAAAGCGTTCAGAAGTTATAATCAAATATTTAACTTTTTCATATCTCTTGACCACTAGGGGGCACAGCGCCAAAACTCTGCAGGTAGCCTCAGATCATGATTGACATAACACACACCTAGTTTGGTCAGAAAACGCTAATGCGTTGCGGAGATAAAGCCTCAATTTCATTTTTGCGACCATTACGTCGGATTCTTTCGCGAGTTATTCGTAAACGGTTTGACATATCAACTTTCTTTGGATAACTTTTTGTCAGGATGGTCTGGAGATGATGTGGTTTAATTTTGGTGAAAATTGGACAAACGGTCTGGGAGGAGTTTGAAAAAGTAGGTTTTTAAAGTAAAACAACATGGTGGACAAGAAGTTTGGCCGACTATGACAAATTTGGTATCTATGTTCTTGGTTTGACCCAAGGAACGTATAAAGATAATTTGTTTTACCATAGGTTAACGCACTCAAAAGTTATTAGCATATTTGTAAATTTGGTTATAATTTTTGACCACAAGGGGGTGCTGCCTCGAAACTTTTTGAGTCGTATCAAGGTTAGGTGCCGAAGACACATATTGAGTTTCGTAATGATACGCCAATATCTTTGTTAAATATAGCAATTTATGACAATATTCAAAATGGCCGACGCTCAAAATGGCCGATATGGGAAAATTTGGTATCGCACGACTCGGCATGATGCACTGAATCTAAAGAGACCAGTTTTATTATTTTTGGCCAAAGCGTTCAGAAGTTATAAGCAAATATTTAACTTTTTCATATCTCCTGACCACTAGGGGGCACAGCGCCAAAACTCTGCAGGTAGCCTCAGATCATGATTGACATAACACACACCTAGTTTGGTCAGAAAACGCTAATGCGTTGCGGAGATAAAGCCTCAATTTCATTTTTGCGACCATTACGTCGGATTCTTTCGCGAGTTATTCGTAAACTGTTTGACATATCAACTTTCTTTGGATAACTTTTTGTCCACATGGTCTGGAGATGATGTGGTTCAATTTTCGTTGAAATCGGAAAAACGGCCTAGGAGGAGTTCGAAAAAGTAGGTTTTTCATAAAATTCAAAATGGCGGGAAAAATTTCATGACGGAAAATGACGTCATAGGGTGCAATCGAATCGTCTTGAGCCAAGGAATCAGTGGACATAAGAATTTTGTTTCTAGGTCATACGGTTCAAAAGTTATTAGCATAAACGTTAGTTCAACTTTGGACAGTTGGTGGCGCTAGAGATATTGAGTTAGAGACTTCAAATTTGTTATGGTCAATGATTGGACTGTCTTTAATGAGTGTGCCAACTTTTTTTCATTTTCCCGCTTACGGTTCTATGGGCTGTCATAGACTCCCATGGCGGAAGAAGATGAAGAATAATAATAAGAACCGGAACAGAAACAATAGGTGCCTTCGCACCTTCGGTGCTTGGCCCCTAAATATAGCTGCTAGCAGCCATCACGGGGCCAAGCGCAAGGAGGGCATTAAATGTCATGCCGACATGACTGGCATCATCAGACCAACGGCAGTAAAAATCTAAAGACATTTCAATATGGCTTAAGTCTAAATGGCTGAAAAACCAACAATACGGTCTTTAGCAATTCGATTTAATGGTTTATCGCATTCAACCAACAGGCAGCGCTGTAACCAAATTGTAGTGTGTGGTACATTGAGAGTGTGGTGACATTGACACATGCAAAGTTTGCTTTCAATTGGGTAAACCATTGCTGACAGAGCACTAAAGTCAAGTGTTTGTTAAACATAGCATCTTATAAGAAAAATCGAAATGGCAGACGCTCAAAATGGCCGATATGGGAATATTTGGTATCACAGGACTCGGCATGACCCACTGGATCTAAAGAGACCAGTTTCATGATTTTTGGCCAAAGGGTTCAGAAGTTATAAGCAAAAAAGTCAGTTTTTGATAACTCCTGACCACTAGGGGGCACAGCGCCAAAACTCTGCAGGTAGCCTCAAACCATGATTGACATAACACACACCTAGTTTGGTCAGAAAAGGCTAATGCATTGGGGAGATAAAGCCTCAATTTCATTTTGGCGACTTTTACCTCAGATTCTTTCACGAGTTATTCGTAAACGGTTTGACGAATCAACTTTGTTTATATATCGTTTTGTCCACATTGTCAGGAGATGATGTGGTTCAAATTTCGTGAACATCGGACGAACGGCCTAGGAGGAGTTCGACAAAGTAGGTTTTTCATAAAATTCAAAATGGCGGGAAAATTTTCATGACGGAAAATGACGTCATAGGGTGCAATCGAATCGTCTTGAGCCAAGGAATCAGTGGACAAAAGAATTTTGTTTCTAGGACATACGGTTCAAAAGTTATTTACGTAAACGTGAGTGCAACTTTGGACAGTTGGTGGCGGTAGAGAGATTGAGTTAGAGACTTCAATTTTGCTATGGTCAATGATTAGACTCTCCTTTATGAGTGTGCCAACTTTTTTCATTTTCCCGCTTACGGTTCTATGGGCTGTCATAGACTTCAATGGCAGAAGAAGAATAATAATAAATATAGCTGCTAGCAGCCATCACGGGGCCAAGCGCAAGGAGGGCATTAAATGTCATGCCGACATGGCTGGCATCATCAGACCAACAGCAGTAAGAATCTAAAGACATTTCAATATGACTTAAGTCTAAATGGCTGAAAAATCAACAATAGGGTCTTTAGTAATTCGATTTAATGGTTTATCACATTCAACCAACAGGCAGCGCTGTAACCACATTGTAGTGTCAATTCATGTGGTACATTGAGAGTGTGGTGACATTGACACATGCAAAGTTTGCTTTCAATTGGGTAAACCGTTGCTGACAGAGCACTAAAGTCATGTGTTTGTTAAACATAGAATCTTATAAGAAAAATCGAAATGGCAGACGCTCAAAATGGCCGATATGGGAAAATTTGGTATCACAGGACTCGGCATGACCCACTGGATCTAAAGAGACCAGTTTCATGATTTTTGGCCAAAGGGTTCAGGAGTTATAAGCAAAAAAGTCAGTTTTTTAATATCTCCTGACCACTAGGGGGCAGAGCGCCAAAACTCTGCAGGTAGCCTCAAACCATGATTGACATAACACACACCTAGTTTGGTCAGAAAAGGCTAATGCATTGGGGAGATAAAGCCTCAATTTCATTTTGGCGACTTTTACCTCAGATTCTTTCACGAGTTATTCGTAAACGGTTTGACGAATCAACTTTGTTTATATATCGTTTTGTCAACATTGTCAGGAGATGATGTGGTTCAATTTTCGTGAACATCGGACGAACGGCCTAGGAGGAGTTCGACAAAGTAGGTTTTTCATAAAATTCAAAATGGCGGGAAAATTTTCATGACGGAAAATGACGTCATAGGGTGCAATCGAATCGTCTTGAGCCAAGGAATCAGTGGACAAAAGAATTTTGTTTCTAGGACATACGGTTCAAAAGTTATTTACGTAAACGTGAGTGCAACTTTGGACAGTTGGTGGCGGTAGAGAGATTGAGTTAGAGACTTCAATTTTGCTATGGTCAATGATTAGACTCTCCTTTATGAGTGTGCCAACTTTTTTTCATTTTCCCGCTTACGGTTCTATGGGCTGTCATAGACTTCAATGGCAGAAGAAGAATAATAATAATAATAAATATAGCTGCTAGCAGCCATCACGGGGCCAAGCGCAAGGAGGGCATTAAATGTCATGCCGACATGGCTGGCATCATCAGACCAACGGCAGTAAGAATCTAAAGACATTTCAATATGACTTAAGTCTAAATGGCTGAAAAATCAACAATACGGTCTTTAGTAGTTCGATTTAATGGTTTATCACGTTCGACCAACAGGCAGCGCTGTAACCAAATTGTAGTGTCAATTCATGTGGTACATTGGGTAAATTGGGTAAACCATGGCTGACAGAGCACTAAAGTCATGTGTTTGTTAAACATAGCATCTTATAAGAAAAATCGAAATGGCAGACGCTCAAAATGCCCGATATGGGAATATTTGCTATCACAGGACTCGGCATGACCCACTGGATCTAAAGAGACCAGTTTCATGATTTTTGGCCAAAGGGTTCAGAAGTTATAAGCAAAAAAGTCAGTTTTTGATAACTCCTGACCACTAGGGGGCACAGCGCCAAAACTCTGCAGGTAGCCTCAAACCATGATTGACATAACACACACCTAGTTTGGTCAGAAAAGGCTAATGCATTGGGGAGATAAAGCCTCAATTTCATTTTGGCGACTTTTACCTCAGATTCTTTCGCGAGTTATTCGTAAACGGTTTGACGAATCAACTTTCTTTATATATCGTTTTGTCCACATTGTCGGGAGATGATGTGGTTCAATTTTCGTGAACATCGGACGAACGGCCTAGGAGGAGTTCGACAAAGTAGGTTTTTCATAAAATTCAAAATGGCGGGAAAATCTTCATGACGGAAAATGACGTCATAGGGTGCAATCGAATCGTCTTGAGCCAAGGAATCAGTGGACAAAAGAATTTTGTTTCTAGGACATACGGTTCAAAAGTTATTTACGTAAACGTGAGTGCAACTTTGGACAGTTGGTGGCGCTAGAGAGATTGAGTTAGAGACTTCAATTTTGCTATGGTCAATGATTGGACTCTCCTTTATCAGTGTGCCAACTTTTTTTCATTTTCCCGCTTACGGTTCTATGGGCTGTCATAGACTTCAATGGCAGAAGAAGAATAATAATAATAAATATAGCTGCTAGCAGCCATCACGGGGCCAAGCGCAAGGAGGGCATTAAATGTCATGCCGACATGACTGGCATCATCAGATCAACGGCAGTAAAAATCTAAAGACATTTCAATATGGCTTAAGTCTAAATGGCTGAAAAACCAACAATACGGTCTTTAGCAATTCGATTTAATGGTTTATCGCATTCAACCAACAGGCAGCGCTGTAACCAAATTGTAGTGTCAATTCATGTGGTACATTGAGAGTGTGGTGACATTGACACATGCAAAGTTTGCTTTCAATTGGGTAAACCATTGCTGACAGAGCACTAAAGTCATGTGTTTGTTAAACATAGAATCTTATAAGAAAAATCGAAATGGCAGACGCTCAAAATGGCCGATATGGGAAAATTTGGTATCACAGGACTCGGCATGACCCATTGGATCTAAAGAGACCAGTTTCATGATTTTTGGCCAAAGGGTTCAGGAGTTATAAGCAAAAAAGTCAGTTTTTTAATATCTCCTGACCACTAGGGGGCAGAGCGCCAAAACTCTGCAGGTAGCCTCAAACCATGATTGACATAACACACACCTAGTTTGGTCAGAAAAGGCTAATGCATTGGGGAGATAAAGCCTCAATTTCATTTTGGCGACTTTTACCTCAGATTCTTTCACGAGTTATTCGTAAACGGTTTGACGAATCAACTTTGTTTATATATCGTTTTGTCAACATTGTCAGGAGATGATGTGGTTCAATTTTCGTGAACATCGGACGAACGGCCTAGGAGGAGTTCGACAAAGTAGGTTTTTCATAAAATTCAAAATGGCGGGAAAATTTTCATGACGGAAAATGACGTCATAGGGTGCAATCGAATCGTCTTGAGCCAAGGAATCAGTGGACAAAAGAATTTTGTTTCTAGGACATACGGTTCAAAAGTTATTTACGTAAACGTGAGTGCAACTTTGGACAGTTGGTGGCGGTAGAGAGATTGAGTTAGAGACTTCAATTTTGCTATGGTCAATGATTAGACTCTCCTTTATGAGTGTGCCAACTTTTTTTCATTTTCCCGCTTACGGTTCTATGGGCTGTCATAGACTTCAATGGCAGAAGAAGAATAATAATAATAAATATAGCTGCTAGCAGCCATCACGGGGCCAAGCGCAAGGAGGGCATTAAATGTCATGCCGACATGGCTGGCATCATCAGACCAACGGCAGTAAGAATCTAAAGACATTTCAATATGACTTAAGTCTAAATGGCTGAAAAATCAACAATACGGTCTTTAGTAGTTCGATTTAATGGTTTATCACGTTCGACCAACAGGCAGCGCTGTAACCAAATTGTAGTGTCAATTCATGTGGTACATTGGGTAAATTGGGTAAACCATGGCTGACAGAGCACTAAAGTCATGTGTTTGTTAAACATAGCATCTTATAAGAAAAATCGAAATGGCAGACGCTCAAAATGCCCGATATGGGAATATTTGCTATCACAGGACTCGGCATGACCCACTGGATCTAAAGAGACCAGTTTCATGATTTTTGGCCAAAGGGTTCAGAAGTTATAAGCAAAAAAGTCAGTTTTTGATAACTCCTGACCACTAGGGGGCACAGCGCCAAAACTCTGCAGGTAGCCTCAAACCATGATTGACATAACACACACCTAGTTTGGTCAGAAAAGGCTAATGCATTGGGGAGATAAAGCCTCAATTTCATTTTGGCGACTTTTACCTCAGATTCTTTCGCGAGTTATTCGTAAACGGTTTGACGAATCAACTTTCTTTATATATCGTTTTGTCCACATTGTCGGGAGATGATGTGGTTCAATTTTCGTGAACATCGGACGAACGGCCTAGGAGGAGTTCGACAAAGTAGGTTTTTCATAAAATTCAAAATGGCGGGAAAATTTTCATGACGGAAAATGACGTCATAGGGTGCAATCGAATCGTCTTGAGCCAAGGAATCAGTGGACAAAAGAATTCTGTTTCTAGGACATACGGTGCAAAAGTTATTTACGTAAACGTGAGTGCAACTTTGGACAGTTGGTGGCGCTAGAGAGATTGAGTTAGAGACTTCAATTTTGCTATGGTCAATGATTGGACTCTCCTTTATGAGTGTGCCAACTTTTTTTCATTTTCCCGCTTACGGTTCTATGGGCTGTCATAGACTTCAATGGCAGAAGAAGAATAATAATAATAATAATAAATATAGCTGCAAGCAGCAATGACCGGGGTTCAAACGTAGCAGGACCATCTGAGCTGTCATGACTGTTTGTGGTCAATCTGACTAGTTATCCTAATGTGCACAGTTCTGTGAAGTTTCTACTTTGTGCAAACAGAAAAATCTATCAAATGATATTAATATTACGTGCATGTGTTTAACACCATAAGTCATGTCCTCTGAACTGTTATGTCAGTCTATGTCAATTTGACTTGTTCTCCACATAAAAAAAGTTCCTAGCCTGATGGTGCCTCTGTTGGACAAAAGTAGTATTACAGCTTTTCTAAGATTTTAAAATAAAGATCGTTTATAATTTATTGTGAGCCCTATGAGCATCAGAAATACATGAAACCCGACACATTTCTTCAAAATGACTTGTTCTTAACATGTTCACAGTTTTGTGACGTTTCTCTTGTGGACAAAACTAGTATTACAGCTTTTCTAAGATTTTAAAATATAGAGTGTTTATAATTTATTGTGAGCCCTATGAGCATCAGAAATACATGAAACCCAACACATTTCTTCAAAATGACTTGTTCTTAACATTTACACAGTTTTGTGAAGTTTCTTGTTTGTGGACAAGATATATAGACATTTTAATCACAATAGACCAAATCAGAAATATATGAAAAATTGTATCTGCTGAACGGTTTAACTGATCGAAATTCTTTGAATAACTTTTTGCCTTGAGTGTCCCTAGATGATGAGTGTGAATTTTCAAGCCAATCGTATTGACGGCCTATGACTAGTTCGAAAAATTTTAATTTTCTAAAATCTCCAATATTTCACAAACAATTTGATGGACAGCAGTGGTTCTTGAGGCAAAGTTGTTCAGTATGAGGAGATCTATCAGATGATATCAATATTTTGTGGATGCGTGAAACACCACGTGAGTAGAGACGCAAAAAACTCGTTAGCGCCAACTAGTGTCCGATTTTCTTCAAAATTCTGACAGACCACTAGGGCCATGAGTCAAACACGCCCATCGAGTTTCGTTCCGATCGACCTTCGTTAAGCTAGTCTAATTGATGCTCAAAGTTCATTGGCCGATGACGGTCATGTTTTTTGAGATACACCAAGATCCTCATAGACCATCATGGACCCTTGGACAAAGACCGTGCATGACAAGTTTCAGAACAATCAGACAAACATGTGACCCTGTACAGGTGATTTAGTGTTTTTTTCACAATATAGCGCCACCAAGTGGTCAACTGGCCCAGTTTTTTTGGTGTGACCACAAAATGACCTTATACATGACTATGTGAAGTTTGTTGAGATTATCTCTTTGCGTTCCAGAGTTATTACGATTTTAGCAAAAGTGTCTCCGCACTATGCGAACGTTTTAGCGTGTTGTTGCAAGCCTGAATCACCGATCGAAATTATTTGAATAACTTTTGGTCATGAGAGTCTCTAGATGATATGTGTGAAGTTTCACGTTATTTGGACAAACGGCCTATGAGGAGTTCGAAAAATTTTTTTTTCAGAAAATTCAAAATGGCGGAAAATTTTTATGGGCGGAAATGAAATCGGAGATATACATTTTTTAAGTCTTGAGCCAATGATTCCAGGGATATAAGACACTTGAGTGTACGACAAACTGTCTATGAGTTATTAGCAATTTAGGTATTTTGATCGCTGTAGCGCCACCTATTGGCCAATCGGGGTCATATTTTGATACGTTCTCCCCAAATTGAGACCTACCTTCTGGCCAACTTTCAAGTCTCTAGACATTACGGTTTGGTCTGCACGATAAGAAGTACGGCAGAATAATAATAATAATAATAAAAATCTTAACAATTACAATAGGTTTTCAACGCTTCGCGTTTGAACCCCTAATAAGAACCGGAACAAAAACAATAGGTGCCTCCGCACCTTCGGTGCTTGGCCCCTAAATATAGCTGCTAGCAGCCATCACGGGGCCAAGCGCAAGGAGGGCATTATATGTCATGCCGACATGACTGGCATCATCAGACCAACGGCAGTAAAAATCTAAAGACATTTCAATATGACTTAAGTCTAAATGGCTGAAAAACCAACAATACGGTCTTTAGCAATTCGATTTAATGGTTTATCGCATTCAACCAACAGGCAGCGCTGTAACCAAATTGTAGTGTGTGGTACATTGAGAGTGTGGTGACATTGACACATGCAAAGTTTGCTTTCAATTGGGTAAACCATTCCTGACAGAGCACTAAAGTCAAGTGTTTGTTAAACATTGCATCTTATAAGAAAAATCGAAATGGCAGACGCTCAAAATGGCCGATATGGGAATATTTGGTATCACAGGACTCGGCATGACCCACTGGATCTAAAGAGACCAGTTTCATGATTTTTGGCCAAAGGGTTCAGAAGTTATAAGCAAAAAAGTCAGTTTTTGATAACTCCTGACCACTAGGGGGCACAGCGCCAAAACTCTGCAGGTAGCCTCAAACCATGATTGACATAACACACACCTAGTTTGGTCAGAAAAGGCTAATGCATTGGGGAGATAAAGCCTCAATTTCATTTTGGCGACTTTTACCTCAGATTCTTTCGCGAGTTATTCGTAAACGGTTTGTCGAATCAACTTTCTTTATATATCGTTATGTCCACATTGTCGGGAGATGATGTGGTTCAATTTTCGTGAACATCGGACGAACGGCCTAGGAGGAGTTCGACAAAGTAGGTTTTTCATAAAATTCAAAATGGCGGGAAAATTTTCATGACGGAAAATGACGTCATAGGGTGCAATCGAATCGTCTTGAGCCAAGGAATCAGTGGACAAAAGAATTCTGTTTCTAGGACATACGGTGCAAAAGTTATTTACGTAAACGTGAGTGCAACTTTGGACAGTTGGTGGCGCTAGAGAGATTGAGTTAGAGACTTCAATTTTGCTATGGTCAATGATTGGACTCTCCTTTATGAGTGTGCCAACTTTTTTTCATTTTCCCGCTTACGGTTCTATGGGCTGTCATAGACTTCAATGGCAGAAGAAGAATAATAATAATAATAATAATAAGAACCGGAACAAAAACAATAGGTGCCTCCGCACCTTCGGTGCTTGGCCCCTAATAATAATAAGAACCGGAACAAAAACAATAGGTGCCTCCGCACCTTCGGTGCTTGGCCCCTAAATATAGCTGCTAGCAGCCATCACGGGGCCAAGCGCAAGGAGGGCATTAAATGTCATGCCGACATGGCTGGCATCATCAGACCAACAGCAGTAAGAATCTAAAGACATTTCAATATGACTTAAGTCTAAATGGCTGAAAAATCAACAATACGGTCTTTAGTATTTCGATTTAATGGTTTATCACATTCAACCAACAGGCAGCGCTGTAACCAAATTGTAGTGTCAATTCATGTGGTACATTGAGAGTGTGGTGACATTGACACATGCAAAGTTTGCTTTCAATTGGGTAAACCATTGCTGACAGAGCACTAAAGTCATGTGTTTGTTAAACATAGCATCTTATAAGAAAAATCGAAATGGCAGACGCTCAAAATGGCCGATATGGGAAAATTTGGTATCACAGGACTCGACATGAGCCACTGGATCTAAAGACAGCAGTTTCATGATTTTTAGACAAAGCGTTCAGGAGTTATAATCAAAAATGTCAGTTTTTTTATATCTCCTGACCACTAGGGGGCAGAGCGCCAAAACTCTGCAGGTATCCTCAGACCATGATTGACATAACACACACCTATTTTGGTCAGAATACGCTAATGAGTTACGGAGATATAGCCTCGCTTTCAATTCTACGGCCATTGTGTCGAATTCTTTCGCGAGTTATTCGTAAACGGTTTGGCGAATCAACTTTCTTTATATAACTTTTTGTCATGATGGTCTGGAGATGATGTGGTTTAATTTTGGTGAAAATTGGACAAACGGTCTGGGAGGAGTTCGAAAAAGTAGGTTTTTATAGAAAAACAACATGGTGGACACGAAGTTTGGCCGACTATGACAAATTTGGTATCTGTGTTCTCGGTTTGACCCAAGGAACGTATAAAGATAATTTGTTTTACCATAGGTTAACGTACTCAAAAGTTATTAGCATATTTGTAAATTTGGTTATAACTTTTGACCACAAGGTGGTGCTGCCTCGAAACTTTTTGAGTCGTATCAAGGTTAGGTGCCGAAGACACATATTGAGTTTCGTAACGATACGCCAATATCTTTGTTAAATATAGCAATTTATGACAATATTCAAAATGGCCGACGCTCAAAATGGCCGATATGGGAAAATTTGGTATCACAGTACTCGGCATGACCCACTGGATCTAAAGACAGCAGTTTCATGATTTTTAGACAAAGCGTTCAGGAGTTATAATCAAAAATGTCAGTTTTTTAATATCTCCTGACCACTAGGGGGCAGAGCGCCAAAACTCTGCAGGTATCCTCAGACCATGATTGACATAACACACACCTATTTTGGTCAGAATACGCTAATGAGTTACGGAGATATAGCCTCGCTTTCAATTCTATGGCCATTGTGTCGAATTCTTTCGCGAGTTATTCGTAAACGGTTTGGCGAATCAACTTTCTTTATATAACTTTTTGTCATGATGGTCTGGAGATGATGTGGTTTAATTTTGGTGAAAATTGGACAAACGGTCTGGGAGGAGTTCGAAAAAGTAGGTTTTTATAGAAAAACAACATGGTGGACACGAAGTTTGGCCGACTATGACAAATTTGGTATCTGTGTTCTCGGTTTGACCCAAGGAACGTAGAAAGATAATTTGTTTTACAATAGGTTAACGTACTCAAAAGTTATTAGCATATTTGTAAATTTGGTTATAACTTTTGACCACAAGGTGGTGCTGCCTCGAAACTTTTTGAGTCGTATCAAGGTTAGGTGCCGAAGACACATATTGAGTTTCGTAACGATACGCCAATATCTTTGTTAAATATAGCAATTTATGACAATATTCAAAATGGCCGACGCTCAAAATGGCCGATATGGGAAAATTTGGTATTGCACGACTCGGCATGATGCACTGAATCTAAAGAGACCAGTTTTATTATTTTTGGCCAAAGCGTTCAGAAGTTATAAGCAAATATTGAACTTTTTCATATCTCCTGACCACTAGGGGGCACAGCGCCAAAACTCTGCAGGTAGCCTCAGACCATGATTGACATAACACACACCTAGTTTGGTCAGAAAATGCTAATGCGTTGCGGAGATAAAGCCTCAATTTCATTTTTGCGACCATTACGTCGGATTCTTTCACGAGTTATTCGTAAACGGTTTGACATATCAACTTTCTTTGGATAACTTTTTGTCCACATTGTCTGGAGATGATGTGGTTCAATTTTCGTTGAAATCAGAAAAACGGCCTAGGAGGAGTTCGAAAAAGTAGGTTTTTCATAAAATTCAAAATGGCGGGAAAATTTTCATGACGGAAAATGACGTCATAGGGTGCAATCGAATCGTCTTGAGCCAAGGAATCAGTGGACATAAGAATTTTGTTTCTAGGTCATACGGTTCAAAAGTTATTTACGTAAACGTGAGTGCAACTTTGGACAGTTGGTGGCGCTTTAGAGATTGAGTTAGAGACTTCAATTTTGCTATGGTCAATGATTGGACTGTCTTTAATGAGTGTGCCAACTTTTTTTCATTTTCCCGCTTACGGTTCTATGGGCTGTCATAGACTCCCATGGCGGAAGAAGATGAAGAATAATAATAAGAACCGGAACAGAAACAATAGGTGCCTTCGCACCTTCGGTGCTTGGCCCCTAATAATAAGAACCGGAACAGAAACAATAGGTGCCTCCGCACCTTCGGTGCTTGGCCCCTAATAATAATAATAATAAGAACCGGAACAAAAACAATAGGTGCCTCCGCACCTTCGGTGCTTGGCCCCTAATAAATATAGCTGCTAGCAGCCATCACGGGGCCAAGCGCAAGGAGGGCATTAAATGTCATGCCGACATGGCTGGCATCATCAGACCAACGGCAGTAAAAATCTAAAGACATTTCAATATGGCTTAAGTCTAAATGGCTGAAAAACCAACAATACGGTCTTTAGCAATTCGATTTAATGGTTTATCGCATTCAACCAACAGGCAGCGCTGTAACCAAATTGTACTGTGTGGTACATTGAGAGTGTGGTGACATTGACACATGCAAAGTTTGCTTTCAATTGGGTAAACCATTGCTGACAGAGCACTAAAGTCATGTGTTTGTTAAACATAGCATCTTATAAGAAAAATCGAAATGGCAGACGCTCAAAAGGGCCGATATGGGAATATTTGGTATCACAGGACTCGGCATGACCCACTGGATCTAAAGAGACCAGTTTCATGATTTTTGGCCAAAGGGTTCAGAAGTTATAAGCAAAAAAGTCAGTTTTTGATAACTCCTGACCACTAGGGGGCACAGCGCCAAAACTCTGCAGGTAGCCTCAGATCATGATTGACGTAACACACACCTAGTTTGGTCAAAAAACGCTAATGCGTTGTGGAGATAAAGCCTCAATTTCATTTTTGCGACCATTACGTCGGATTCTTTTGCGAGTTATTCGTAAACGGTTTGACATATCAACTTTCTTTGGATAACTTTTTGTCCACATTGTCTGGAGATGATGTGGTTCAATTTTCGTTGAAATCGGAAAAACGGCCTAGGAGGAGTTCGAAAAAGTAGGTTTTTCATAAAATTCAAAATGGCGGGAAAAATTTCATGACGGAAAATGACGTCATAGGGTGCAATCGAATCGTCTTGAGCCAAGGAATCAGTGGACATAAGAATTTTGTTTCTAGGTCATACGGTTCAAAAGTTATTAGCATAAACGTTAGTTCAACTTTGGACAGTTGGTGGCGCTAGAGATATTGAGTTAGAGACTTCAATTTTGCTATGGTCAATGATTGGACTGTCCTTTATGAGTGTGCCAACTTTTTTTCATTTTCCCGCTTACGGTTCTATGGGCTGTCATAGACTCCCATGGCGGAAGAAGATGAAGAATAAATATAGCTGCTAGCAGCCATCACGGGGCCAAGCGCAAGGAGGGCATTAAATGTCATGCCGACATGGCTGGCATCATCAGACCAACGGCAGTAAGAATCTAAAGACATTTCAATATGACTTAAGTCTAAATGGCTGAAAAACCAACAATACGGTTTTTAGCAATTCGATTTAATGGTTTAATCACATTCAACCAACAGGCAGCGCTGTAACCAAATTGTAGTGTCAATTCATGTGGTACATTGAGAGTGTGGTGACATTGACACATGCAAAGTTTGCTTTCAATTGGGTAAACCATTGCTGACAGACCACTAAAGTCATGTGTTTGTTAAACATAGCTTCTTACAAGAAAAATCGAAATGGCAGACGCTCAAAATGGCCGATATGGGAAAATTTGGTATCACAGGACTCGGCATGACCCACTGGATCTAAAGAGACCAGTTTCATGATTTTTAGACAAAGCGTTCAGGAGTTATAATCAAAAATGTCAGTTTTTTGATATCTCCTGACCACTAGGGGGCAGAGCGCCAAATCTCTGCAGGTAGCCTCAAACCATGATTGACATAACACACACCTAGTTTGGTCAGAAAACGCTAATGCGTTGCGGAGATAAAGCCTCAATTTCATTTTTGCAACCATTACGTCGGATTCTTTCGCGAGTTATTCGTAAACGGTTTGACATATCAACTTTCTTTGGATAACTTTTTGTCAAGATGGTCTGGAAATGATGTGGTTTAATTTTGTTGAAAATTGGACAAACGGTCTGGGAGGAGTTCGAAAAAGTAGGTTTTTAAAGAAAAACAACATGGTGGACAAGAAGTTTGGCCGACTATGACAAATTTGGTATCTGTGTTCTCGGATTGACCCAAGGAACGTATAAAGATAATTTGTTTTACCATAGGTTAACGCACTCAAAAGTTATTAGCATATTTGTAAATTTGGTTATAATTTTTGACCACAAGGGGGTGCTGCCTCGAAACTTTTTGAGTCGTATCAAGGTTAGGTGCCGAAGACACATATTGAGTTTCGTAACGATACGCCAATATCTTTTTTAAATATAGCAATTTATGACAATATTCAAAATGGCCGACGCTCAAAATGGCCGATATGGGAAAATTTGGTATCGCACGACTCGGCATGATGCACTGAATCTAAAGAGACCAGTTTTATTATTTTTGGCCAAAGCGTTCAGAAGTTATAAGCAAATATTTAACTTTTTCATATCTCTTGACCACTAGGGGGCACAGCGCCAAAACTCTGCAGGTAGCCTCAGATCATGATTGACATAACACACACCTAGTTTGGTCAGAAAACGCTAATGCGTTGCGGAGATAAAGCCTCAATTTCATTTTTGCGACCATTACGTCGGATTCTTTCGCGAGTTATTCGTAAACGGTTTGACATATCAACTTTCTTTGGATAACTTTTTTTCCACATTGTCTGGAGATGATGTGGTTCAATTTTCGTTGAAATCGGAAAAACGGCCTAGGAGGAGTTCGAAAAAGTAGGTTTTTCGTAAAATTCAAAATGGCGGGAAATTTTTCATGACGGAAAATGACGTCATAGGGTGCAATCGAATCGTCTTGAGCCAAGGAATTAGTGGACGAAAGAATTTTGTTTCTAGGACATACGGTTCAAGAGTTATTTACGTAAACGTGAGTGCAACTTTGGACAGTTGGTGGCGCTAGAGACATCGAGTTAGAGACTTCAAATTTGCTATGGTCAATGATTGGCTTGTCCTCTATCAGTGTGCCAAATTTTATCATTTTCCCGCAAACGGTTCTATGGCCTTACATAGACTTCCATGGCGGAAGAAGAAGAAGAAGAAGAAGAAGAAGATGAATAATAATAATAAAGAACCGGAACAATTACAATAGGTGCCTCCGCACCTTCGGTGCTTGGCCCCTAATAATAAGAACCGGAACAGAAACAATAGGTGCCTCCGCACCTTCGGTGCTTGGCCCCTAATAATAAGAACCGGAACAAAAACAATAGGTGCCTCCGCACCTTCGGTGCTTGGCCCCTAATAATAAGAACCGGAACAGAAACAATAGGTGCCTTCGCACCTTCGGTGCTTGGCCCCTAATAAATATAGCTGCTAGCAGCCATCACGGGGCCAAGCGCAAGGAGGGCATTAAATGTCATGCCACATGGCTGGCATCATCAGACCAACGGCAGTAAGAATCTAAAGACATTTCAATATGACTTAAGTCTAAATGGCTGAAAAATCAACAATACGGTCTTTAGTATTTCGATTTAATGGTTTATCACATTCAATCAACAGGCAGCGCTGTAACCAAATTGTAGTGTCAATTCATGTGGTACATTGAGAGTGTGGTGACATTGACACATGCAAAGTTTGCTTTCAATTGGGTTAACCATTGCTGACAGAGCACTAAAGTCATGTGTTTGTTAAACATAGCATCTTATAAGAAAAATCGAAATGGCAGATGCTCAAAATGGCCGATATGGGAAAATTTGGTATCACAGGACTCGGCATGACCCACTGGATCTAAACACAGCAGTTTCATGATTTTTAGACAAAGCGTTCAGGAGTTAAAATAAAAAATGTCAGTTTTTTAATATCTCCTGACCACTAGTGGGCAGAGCGCCAAAACTCTGCAGATAGCCTCAGACCATGATTGACATAACACACACCTAGTTTGGTCAGAAAACGCTAATGCGTTGCGGAGATAAAGCCTCAATTTCATTTTTGCGACCACTACGTCGGATTCTTTCGCAAGTTATTCGTAAACGGTTTGACATATCAACTTTCTTTGGATAACTTTTTGTCATGATGGTCTGGAGATGATGTGGTTTAATTTTGGTGAAAATTGGACAAACGGTCTGGGAGGAGTTCGAAAAAGTAGGTTTTTAAAGAAAAACAACATGGTGGACAAGAAGTTTGGCCGACTATGACAAATTTGGTATCTGTGTTCTCGGTTTGACCCAAGGAACGTATAAAGATAATTTGTTTTACCATAGGTTAACGCACTCAAAAGTTATTAGCATATTTGTAAATTTGGTTATAATTTTTGACCACAAGGGGGTGCTGCCTCGAAACTTTTTGAGTCGTATCAAGGTTAGGTGCCGAAGACACATATTGAGTTTCGTAACGATACGCCAATATCTTTGTTAAATATAGCAATTTATGACAATATTCAAAATGGCCGACGCTCAAAATGGCCGATATGGGAAAATTTGGTATCGCACGACTCGGCATGATGCACTGAATCTAAAGAGACCAGTTTTATTATTTTTGGCCAAAGCGTTCAGAAGTTATAAGCAAATATTTAACTTTTTCATATCTCCTGACCACTAGGGGGCACAGCGCCAAAACTCTGCAGGTAGCCTCAGACCATGATTGACATAACACACACCTAGTTTGGTCAGAAAACGCTAATGCGTTGCAGAGATAAAGCCTCAATTTCATTTTTGCGACCATTACGTCGGATTCTTTCGCGAGTTATTCGTAAACGGTTTGACATATCAACTTTCTTTGGATAACTTTTTGTCCACATTGTCTGGAGATGATGTGGTTCAATTTTCGTTGAAATCGGAAAAACGGCCTAGGAGGAGTTCGAAAAAGTAGGTTTTTCACAAAAATTCAAAATGGCGGGAAAAATTTCATGACGGAAAATGACGTCATAGGGTGCAATCGAATCGTCTTGAGCCAAGGAATCAGTGGACATAAGAATTTTGTTTCTAGGTCATACGGTTCAAAAGTTATTAGCATAAACGTTAGTTCAACTTTGGACAGTTGGTGGCGCTAGAGATATTAAGTTAGAGACTTCAAATTTGTTATGGTCAATAATTGGACTGTCCTTAATGAGTGTGCCAAATTTCATCATTTTCCCGCATACGGTTCTATGGCCTGCCATAGACTCCCATGGCGGAAGCGGAAGAAGAATAATAATAAGAACCGGAACAAAAACAATAGGTGCCTCCGCACCTTCGGTGCTTGGCCCCTAAATATAGCTGCTAGCAGCCATCACGGGGCCAAGCGCAAGGAGGGCATTAAATGTCATGCCGACATGGCTGGCATCATCAGACCAACGGCAGTAAGAATCTAAAGACATTTCAATATGACTGAAGTCTAAATGGCTGAAAAATCAACAATACGGTCTTTAGTAATTCGATTTAATGGTTTATCACGTTCGACCAACAGGCAGCGCTGTAACCAAATTGTAGTGCCAATTCATGTGGTACATTGAGAGTGTGGTGACATTGACACATGCAAAGTTTGCTTTCAATTGGGTAAATCATTGCTGACAGAGCACTAAAGTCATGTGTTTGTTAAACATAGCATCTTATAAGAAAAATCGAAATGGCAGACGCACAAAATGGCCGATATGGGAATATTTGGTATCACAGGACTCGGCATGACCCACTGGATCTAAAGACACCAGTTTTATGATTTTTGGCCAAAGGGTTCAGAAGTTATAAGCAAAAAAGTCAGTTTTTCATAACTTCTGACCACTAGGGGGCACAGCGCCAAATCTCTGCAGGTTGCCTCAGACCATGATTGACATAACACACACCTAGTTTGGTCAGAAAAGGCTAATGCATTGCGGAGATAAAGCCTCAATTTCATTTTGGCGACTATTACCTCAGATTCTTTTGCAAGTTATTCGTAAACGGTTTGACGAATCAACTTTCTTTATATACCGTTTTGTCCACATTGTCTGGAGATGATGTGGTTTAATTTTGGTGAAAATTGGACAAACGGTCTGGGAGGAGTTCGAAAAAGTAGGTTTTTAAAGAAAAACAACATGGTAGACAAGAAGTTTGGCCGACTACGACAAATTTGGTATCTGTGTTCTCGGTTTGACCCAAGGAACGTATAAAGATAATTTGTTTTACCATAGGTTAACGCACTCAAAAGTTATTAGCATATTTGTAAATTTGGTTATAATTTTTTACCACAAGGGGGTGCTGCCTCAAAACTTTTTGAGTCGTATCAAGGTTAGGTGCCGAAGACACATATTGAGTTTCGTAACGATACGCCAATATCTTTGTTAAATATAGCAATTTATGACAATATTCAAAATGGCCGACGCTCAAAATGGCCAATATGGGAAAATTTGGTATCGCACGACTCGGCATGATGGACTGAATCTAAAGAGACCAATTTTACTATTTTTGGCCAAAGCGTTCAGAAGTTATAAGCAAATATTTAACTTTTTCATATCTCCTGACCACTAGGGGGCACAGCGCCAAAACTCTGCAGGTAGCCTCATATCATGATTGACATAACCTACACCTAGTTTGGTCAGAAAACGCTAATGCGTTGCGGAGATAAAGCCTCAATTTCATTTTTGCGACCATTACGTCGGATTCTTTCGCGAGTTATTCGTAAACTATTTGACATATCAACTTTCTTTGGATAACTTTTTGTCCACATGGTCTGGAGATGATGTGGTTCAATTTTCGTTGAAATCGGAAAAACGGCCTAGGAGGAGTTCGAAAAAGTAGGTTTTTCATAAAATTCAAAATGGCGGGAAAATTTTCATGACGGAAAATGACGTCATAGGGTGCAATCGAATCGTCTTGAGCCAAGGAATCAGTGGACATAAGAATTTTGTTTCTAGGTCATACGGTTCAAAAGTTATTAGCATAAACGTTGGTTCAACTTTGGACAGTTGGTGGCGCTAGAGATATTGAGTTAGAGATTTCAATTTTGCTATGGTCAATGATTGGACTGTCCTTAAGGAGTGTGCCAACTTTTTTTCATTTTCCCGTTTACGGTTCTATGGGCTGCCATAGACTTCAATGGCAGAAGAAGAATAATAAATATAGCTGCTAGCAGCCATCACGGGGCCAAGCGCAAGGAGGGCATTAAATGTCATGCCGACATGGCTGGCATCATCAGACCAACGGCAGTAAGAATCTAAAGACATTTCAATATGACTTAAGTCTAAATGGCTGAAAAATCAACAATAAGGTCTTTAGTAATTCGATTTAATGGTTTATCACATTCAACCAACAGGCAGCGCTGTAACCAAATTGTAGTGTCAATTCATGTGGTACATTGAGAGTGTGGTGACACATGCAAAGTTTGCTTTCAATTGGGTAAACCATTGCTGACAGAGCACTAAAGTCATGTGTTTGTAAAACAGCATCTTATAAGAAAAATCGAAATGGCCGACTCTCAAAATGGCCGAAATGGGAAAATTTGGTATCACAGGACTCGGCATGACCCACTGGATCTAAAGACAGCAGTTTCATGATTTTTAGACAAAGCGTTCAGGAGTTTTAATCAAAAATGTCAGTTTTTTAATATCTCCTGACCACTAGGGGGCAGAGCGCCAAAACTCTGCAGGTAGCCTCAGACCATGATTGACATAACACACACCTATTTTGGTCAGAATACGCTAATGAGTTACGGAGATATAGCCTCGCTTTCAATTCTATGGCCATTGTGTCTAATTCTTTCGCGAGTTATTCGTAAACGGTTTGGCGAATCAACTTTCTTTATATAACTTTTTGTCATGATGGTCTGGAGATGATGTGGTTTAATTTTGGTGAAAATTGGACAAACGGTCTGGGAGGAGTTCGAAAAAGTAGGTTTTTAAAGAAAAACAACATGGTGGACAGGAAGTTTGGCCGACTATGACAAATTTGGTATCTGTGTTCTCAGTTTGACCCAAGGAACGTATAAAGATAATTTGTTTTACCATAGGTTAACGTACTCAAAAGTTATTAGCATATTTGTAAATTTGGTTATAACTTTTGACCACAAGGTGGTGCTGCCTCGAAACTTTTTGAGTCGTATCAAGGTTACGTGCCCGAAGACACATATTGAGTTTCGTAACGATACGCCAATATCTTTGTTAAATATAGCAATTTATGACAATATTCAAAATGGCCGACGCTCTAAATGGCCGATATGGGAAAATTTGGTATCGTACGACTCGACATGATGCACTGAATCTAAAGAGACCAGTTTTATTATTTTTGGCCAAAGCGTTCAGAAGTTATAAGCAAATATTTAACTTTTTCATATCTCCTGACCACTAGGGGGCACAGCGCCAAAACTCTCTAGGTAGCCTCAGATCATGATTGAAATAACACACACCTAGTTTGGTCAGAAAACGCTAATGCATTGCAGAGATAAAGCCTCAATTTCATTTTTGCGACCATTACGTCGGATTCTTTCGCGAGTTATTCGTAAACGGTTTGACATATCAACTTTCTTTGGATAACTTTTTGTCCACATTGTCTGGAGATGATGTGGTTCAATTTTCGTTGAAATCGGACAAACGGCCTAGGAGGAGTTCGAAAAAGTAGGTTTTTCATAAAATGCAAAATGGCGGGAAAAATTTAATAACGGAAAATGACGTCATAGGGTGCAATCGAATCGTCTTGAGCCAAGGAATCAGTGGACATAAGAATTTTGTTTCTAGGTCATACGGTTCAAAAGTTATTAGCATAAACGTTAGTTCAACTTTGGACAGTTGGTGGCGCTAGAGATATTGAGTTAGAGACTTCAATTTTGCTATGGTCAATGATTGGACTGTCCTTAATGAGTGTGCCAACTTTTTTTCATTTTCCCGCTTACGGTTCTATGGGCTGCCATAGACTTTCATGGCGGAAGAAGAAGAAGATGAGGAATAATAATAAGAACCGGAACAGAAACAATAGGTGCCTCCGCACCTTCGGTGCTTGGCCCCTAATAATAATAATAATAAGAACCGGAACAAAAACAATAGGTGCCTCCGCACCTTCGGTGCTTGGCCCCTAATAATAATAATAAGAACCGGAACAAAAACAATAGGTGCCTCCGCACCTTCGGTGCTTGGCCCCTAAAAAAATATAGTAAGTATCTTCAGCAAAACTTGAAATAACTTTACTGCAGAGCAAGTACTGAATGCAATCAAATATCTGTGTCATTGTAACTTAATGGTAGATCTGGTGAAGAAGTTGTCAGCGATCAAAATGTTAATTTTGAAGATGTTGAAAATGATAGTTTTGCGCATAGTTTTTTTGCCAGATGTTGAATGTATTGGGAAATGAGCTCTAACGAGGACAGTGGTATAAAACATCTGCTCAAACTGAACTCTTCCAAGCCCCAGAAGGTAACAAAATATGCTTTAATTTATTCTTCTGTAATTGTACTTCTAATATTGTAACGGATGGACTCATAGGCAGGGATCCAAAAGCGAGTCTTTTAATAAGCATAAAGGAAGGTCGTACAAGTGGATGGGTCAGGACAGGCAGAGAACATACTCAAACGATAATCCAGGCAAAGGTCGGGGCAGGCAGACAGAATCGGTTATGGGTAACAGCAGAATCGGAAACAGGACAGGCTAATAACGCTCAGAATTGTAGCAGCAGCAAAACAAGACTTTGCGACGTGAGTGTGTGAGTCTTTTAATGTCCGGGATGATTAATATCAACTGGTGTGATAATCTGTCCAATGTATGGGCTTGTGGTAAATGTAGTGTGTGTGTCAGTATAAATGTGATAGCTCCCTCCGGTGGCCAGAGGGGGGAGGCACGGAGCTCATCATTGTTACAAATATCAGGAGAGTTTTGTATTATCACAAGAGGTAGATATCCATCTGTTTTTGATACAGATCTGGGTTGCTAACGACCCAAGTATGTGATAATGATTGGCAAAACAATAATGCATTTAAGGATTAAGCAACTTAAAATAACACCTTTTGGGTTAGGTGAACTACTATTGTTTATGTTAGCTAAAAAATTATTCCATACCTCCTATTAACTTTTATGATTAGTAGACCCTGTTTTAAACAAGCAACATGGTAAATATTCCTAGCTTAATAAAATGCAGACCTAAGCGTTCTATAGCCCCAGCTTTATTCATCACACCCACAGACCACAGTCTTTTCAGTGACTGTCTCATACATATTGCACACAATCAAGGCAAAAGCTGTCTTAAATCATTAGCTCTGATTGGCTGAATGCTACACAAATTCTCCAGGGTGCACTTTGTGTACTTCAAAGATTGCAATGTTGGTGCAATCGGATCTTTGAGAGATGATGCATAAGGAACTCAATACGTGTTCAGTGAGCAAATCTGTACATTGTGTATTGTTTTAAGTAAAATATGAAGTACTTATTACATCAGTGCAGATAGATTTTTTTTAAATGTTTTTCTTTAAATAGCTACCATTTTCTTGAAAGAGGTTTGTTCTTGTGGTTTTATAATCTACATGTCTTCCTTTTCTCAATTGTTGGTCTACAAAGTGGAGCAAAGTTTATTCCGATAAAAGCGGGGCTCTGTAAGTCTAACCAATCTGAAAGGCACTATCCCATAGATTATTTGATTACTTGGGTCTCATCTCCCCAGAATTGTAACAATTGGATTGAATGTCAGATGAACCAGAAGGCTTAATACATGGGGAAGTAGTCTAGGGCCCTTGTGGTCAGAGTTTTATGGACTATGACACTTGACTAATAAATTGCTTTGGACATTCAAGCCATATGTAGGTTAGACTTGTGGTTTAAAAGGGCAACAACATATTAGTTATGACTCACCTGTCTAACTAAGTCATATGACAGCTTCAGATTGTATTCATTATTTGTATTGTATTAGACGCAACTTATCAAGCCATGGTATAAAGCTTCTAGACATTGTAAGGTGCCCACATTTTTCAACTGCGTCAGACACACTATTAATTATGCCACTTACCTCATGTTAAGCCAACTACAATGAAATACCCATTCAGTGTGAAATCTCTGATATATGAGAGTATGACTGCGACAGAGATCCAAACAGACATTTCTATTTTTGGTTAGTTTAGTTTTAGCTTTAGTTTTAAGCAGTACAGGTGCCGACCTCTTCTGGAAAGTGGGGTGGGCAGCAGCAGCTCATTTGCATTTAAAGATATATGCACTGAAATAGCATGTTTTTCCTTCCACACACACAAAAAAAGAGCATAAACAACAAGGTAGAATCAATTATCTGTGAGGTATTTTGAGCTGAAACTACAGAAACATTCCAGGGACATCTGAGACTTAAATTTGCATCTTCTAAAAATGGGTATAACAGGTCCGCTTTTATTCAAAACTTCAACTAATTGAAGTGCAATGTTTTGCTTAAAGTGTGCTTGTGCTATTTAACTAATAATATTAAAGCAAGAGGTATTTATTTTAATCTACTGAAATGAAAAATCAATCAAAACTCACCGCATCAGATAGTACGTACAGAAGTAAACAATAATCCAAAATGGAAAACATGGAAATAATTAGGCACTGAAAAATATTTCTCACCCTCCACTCCATATTTTACATACTTTTATGCCAAAAGCAGTGCCGTAAGTGTACATATTGTGAGTGTTACTTATGGTTTATAAAAATATTTGGAACATATTCTTTTTATTAAGAAAATATTCTATTTTTGTGGTGTTGTTATTGTTTTGTTTTGTTTTTATTTTGCGACTGTTAATCTTAAGGTTTGATTGGGAACATTTGCAGATAAACAGCGCTGTTGCACGATGCAGATGTGATACCAAAAAGAGACAGCAGCTGTTTCACGCATCTGATCTAAAACGGAGTTTACACACACGCACACAGATATCTGACTGACAGAATCTCGTCCTATGTGGGCCATTGTGATTTATAGGATAGCACTCGATATCAACCCCCTCTAGTAAAACACTTGTATACACACACACTCTCACTTAGGACAATGTGACCTTGGGAGTCCATATCACATTATATGTGTGTGTGTGTGTGTGTGTGTGCTTGTGTGAGGGTGGAGTTTCAGAAAGGGAGAGCAATTCCCATATTGCAATCTACTCTATAGAACCAGTAAGAGGGAGAGAGAGAGAGGGGGGAGAGAGTTTGTACAGAGAGAAATTGAACAAGTATGGATGAAGGCATTAACAAGACAGAGTTGGTGACACTTTGGAGCAAGAGGCTTCGGATTGAGAATGAATATTCACTAGAAAAGAGAAAGAATGTTTTATTAACGTGACCCTAAGATGGATAGATGGATTTCACCTGGAAGTCACATACGGGACGGCACACGTCGAATTGTCCAATCAAACTAATGGCATATACAAGTAATGGAAATCCGGCATCCTGGAGGTGAAACGGTGTCAATGAAAATCAAAAGTGATGGCGAAGATGCCGGACTCCCTGGACTGCACCAGCAAGGGAAGCATGATGTTGCAAAACTTCGCCAGATGGGAAAGGCAGAGAGGAATGGGGAGGGGTGGATGGGGAGAGGTGTGGAGGACAGCAGGAGGAGGGAGAAAGCGAGCCGGAGAGGTAGAGAGTGAGAGAGTCTCTGCATTTCAAGTGCTTAACGGTGACCTTAGAATCTCCCTCTCTGAGTTTCGCTCTGTCTCTCTCTCTTATTCACTCACTCCGCATTAAAATACAATGCTGCCTTTCGTCAGACCTTTAACGTCCCAGGAACAACTACAAGACTGTCTGCAGGAGGATGCAGCCCTCCCTACCTCGGTTTCTCCTTTCCTCCCTTTTTTTCTCCAACTTTATGATGCGTGGAATGTGGATGGTGACTCTGAGGCCTGAGAGCGGAGGAGAAGTTCGGATTTGTAGGCAGGACAGGCTTCGCTTACTGAACTGCTTTTTCAAAGTTCTCGTTTGATGGGTCATAACTGGGTAAGAAAAAGTATTTTTATCTAGCTTTACTGTGTATAAATGCATTTGAATCTTTTTGTAAATCTCTTCACAAATGCTAATGTCTGTAATTGTGATATTTCAGTGTATTTTATATTATTATGTATTGCAGTGCTATAACAAGATGTGAAGTTGTTTCCTTAAGGACCATTTTGCACCTAAACTGAATCTTAAAAATTACTTTGTCGGCGTAACTTATTCAGGTTGATTCAGTGACGTTAAATTAAATGAGCTAATGTAGATGTTAAAATGTGAAGCACATTTTTAGGTTTCCTGGCAGAACTTTATAAATTATTTCTGTGTAAAAAAGAAAATGCGTATGCTGAAGAGACACTTTTACAATTCTTTACTCTTACAAAAGGGAAATTTAGCATGGTTATGGTATAAATAATAATAATTATTATCAATATTATAGAAACAAATACACTTGTACTCAGTTTAGGGTGAGGCTATCACTTGACATGCCACTTGTCTTGCAAAAATATGTGTATAATAGATTATTTAGCAAATTAAAACTGTTATTAAAATGTGCATTATTTATTGTTCATTTAAATTGATTTTATTATTAACTTTGTTTACATAAAGATGTGATATGGTATTGTAATTTGTAACCAAAGGTTTGTCAACCAAAGTTATATCAGGACCAAACCAAAAGTATATCAGGAAAATTTATCAAATGCAGGTTTACTGAAAGTAAAAATAAGTAAATAAACTAAAATGAAAATTGTGTAAAATAGAATTTGCTTTAGTTTAACCTTGATATAGACAAGCCTCAAATATTGTTCTTGCATTTATATGATAGTCACATTTCTTTCAGCGCATGAAAAAAACCCAACTTCGTGTATCTTGAATAATTGAAAATTAATTGAAAGTGGGAAAACAGAGAATGATCAAATTTCTTCAAAAATGACATTAGTTCTTAAATATCACCAGCACAGATCGAAACATTTCTGTCTTTACTCTTATTTGACTGGAGAACGTAAGAGGAATACTCATGGAAACAGCACATACAATGAAAAGTGGATTAAAGTATGGTGATAAATAACAATAAAATTATTGTGAGATTGCCAGAATCTGTTCAAACATAATATCTGCACTTTTCCAAATATAACAAATACGAATAAGTTACACACCGAGTAATATTGGTCTTGTAAGGGATTAATAAATCAATAAAAACTGTTATTTGAGGACAGAATGATACAAATAAGTACCATTAGAAATAAGAAAATATGAAATAAGCACATTTGTGTATCTAAAATCTGACTAAATGCAGCAAGATTGAGTTCCGAAAGTTTTTTTTTTATCCCAGATGTTTGAAATTACATATGTGTTGCTGACTCACTGTGGCAGCATTCTCAACTTTACCTGTGATTCATTTAAATAAAACATTTTTAAACATTGATAAACTGTTCAACAGACACACAACTCAAATAATACATGGTGGATTGTTTAACTGAATTATTTGGCAGAATATCAGACTGCTTAAATTATTATTATTATTTTTTTCTCCAGTTTTGCACTTCAGGTTGTCTATGTTCTGGCTGATGGTCTAGCTGATTTTGCCACTTTGATAAATATCTATGTTGTATATTTCCATGCATGAGTCACCTTCACTTTTGCCTGTGCAGCGATTTTCTCCAGCAGTAGCCATAGTGTTGATCACACTGCAGAGACGCTGCCCCCTCAACCCACCCTGTCAGCGTCTCTCGTAAAACCTATTTAAAAACACCTGCCTTGCCTTTACCTGCTCCAAATCTCCATGCAATGCATATTGCCAAGCACTAGCAATCACTGTTTTTGGCAACATAGCTGAGAGTTGTTCAGTTGCCTGTAAAAAACTAAAAACGAATCCATATTTGAATACAGTAATTAGAATAATTGTAACATTTAATATTTCTTTTAAAGGAATGGGCCATCTTCAAATGCTTTTCCCCAGAGGAAAGAAAGCCAAATGGATTTTAAACTTCACAAGGCTTAGTAATTGACAGAATTTTCATTTTATTAAGGGACAATCCCTTAAATATTGATTCTGTCAATACTTTCAGTGAAAATTCATTTTTTGTGTGTGAAATGTTTAAAAAGGAACCGGAACAAAGTGCTTTTTTTTTCTTTGTCTTTATTGAAAAAAAAAACGAAACAATCAGTGATGCAGCTCATTGTTATGGTGCAGCGCAAGCATATGTATTTAAAGTAGGCCAGGGTTAGAGAGAGATACTAAAACAGGCATGCAGGATGGAAAAATGGGCAAAAACTGGTCCCAAAACCATTCCAACCAGCCTTTCTGGAATGCTGTTTTTGAGTATGTCCATACACATGTTATGATCTTGATGTGTAGGCAAATGCATTAAAGAAAACATCAAGGTAGTGCAATTACAATATGTTATCATGATTACATATTTGCAATATAATTTACCTTAATACCTTTAGTATAATATCAGGCTTCTGACAGAGCAAAATTCAGTTCATTTCATGATAAAGCATCATGCCTACTATTACATATCAGTACAAATTGAATACATGACATAACCAGGACATCGTTGTTTAATTCTAGTAGAAGATAATCAGGATTTAGAGAGGTGTTGCCTGACAATGAAGGCAATTCAACCTATAAATGGCAACCATTAATGCAGCAGTCATAAAATGACTGAGCAACAGTCTATTTCACAAGCTGTCTTAATGTAAACTGCTGTGCAGAAAATGAAATTATGAGCTTAATGGGTTTTTTTTCTTCGTCTTTTAGGAGTATCTTTGTGTCGCTCACATTATCAACACAATTGCAAAAATGCACATGGTGGTATTATAAAATACAATATAATTCACAATCTACATGTGTACATGAACAAATTAACAAGCATCATTGAATTACATTAAATTATAATTGAATACATAGCAATAACAGTTAGCAATATGATTACAAATGCAATAGAAATCTAGGTACCACCTAGACGTTACGTCAGAACTGACAAATTCTCGGGGACCAATCATCTTCGAGTAACTAAATGAGCCAATGCACGTTGGAGTGTGAGATTTGCATTGCACGCAAAGTGGGTATAGAAAGAAGAGCGCGTGCAATCGCACATTTAGTTTTTAGTGGTGGTATAGCAATTGTGGCGAAGGGACGTAACATCTACAATAGTAACCTATACGTTCCCTATCAGTGAGTCACATTCAACTGAACTTCTAGGTTACTAATGTAACCCCCATTCCCTGAAGGAGGGAACGGAGACGTTACGTCGGACTGACGTCATGAGACCCCATGACGTCAGTTCGACGTAATGTCGAACGTGACTGACTGATAGGGAACTTCCGAATTAGGATCCCTACCAAAGCATCACTACTGCTGCCCCTTCCAGCGGCTTGCGTAAGTCTCTTGAGAATGGGAGCTAGCTTAACGCAGGGAAAGTAAATCAATCTCTGGTCTCTCAGGTGAGATTCCAATTCTTCAATTCAGTTTTGACGTAACGTTAACCTTCAATAACAGATAGGGAAGCCTTATGAGTCCATAGCACAATAAATTAACACTTTTTTAAAAACATATTGACCAAATAATAGTAATAATGATAAACTGAATGATTAAAAATACATTCCCTTACAAAAAAAATATAGAGGTAACATGGAGAAAATCTTAGTGGTAGCACAGTATGGATTTACAATGCATGTTGGAGATTCAACAAGCAAAATAGCATGTCATGATCCATAAAGTACAATACCCCTTACATTAACCATGGTTTTATTAAAGTAAAACGTCTCGGTTACTGAAAGAGGGAACGGAGAAATAATGTTAGAATTACTGACAAATTAGGATCTTGCCTGAGAGCCCAATCAACAATGAATGGGGGAAAAAAACAAGCCAATGAACCACATCCTGCAAAGGTATAATGGAAGTGTACCGAACCCATTCATTCAAGTTTTGCGCTGATGAGACAAGATGGTGAACCACCCATGAGCTTCGTCTCAGCATGCTTATGCCCAGGCATGTGAGACCGCGATTGTGGCCATCAAATGAGGACAGGAAACAACCGCACAAATGGAGATGCATCTATAAAAAGCTGCTTGCTGTCTGCTTGCTCTTTGACAGAAAAAGCTCTCTTAGTGCTGAAGAGCACAGGGATGGTCGCTGCGTTGTGTGCAAGAACCACTTCAGGTAGTGTTCACTGCAGCATGTGAGATACTCTTTTAGAAGAACTGCAATGAAAGCAGAGAAAGCTCTTTTAGAAGCGACACTCTATGAAGAGCTTCTTCCTGGTTCGTTGTACACACTCAAACGATTTTTGCAGAGCAGAATCGTGAGAAAAGCTTGATTGAGAGAGTTCAGCACACTTCCCTTCATACCCGCTTCACGGGGCGTGGTTTGCGATGCTAAACTCATTTGCCAATTTCCATTGGTTTGTTTTGTTTAGATTCTGAGGCGAAGTCCCAGTTTGTCAGTCGTTCTGACATAACGTGATGTGAACATGATGTGGAATACAGTGTGAAGTGTAATTTACCGGTGAAATAAGCAGCCCAAGTCAACCAGAAGGGCATTTGGTGAGTTAAATAGCGCCTGAACAGAAGCCAATATACGTGTTGGCCTTGGCCTGCTAAGGTTGAGCCCTCCTGGGCTCAGAATCACTGTGGCTCCAGGCTTTTGGGCCTGTGCTGCATGAATTGTATTACAGCATGCAAACCGAGTAACTATACATAGTGAAGTAAATTAAGTACTACAATAGTTTTAAACTGTTATGGTTTGTAGGCAAACATTGTACGGTACATATTGTCTGAATTTTTATGCCACGACAAAGAAGAACTGTTTATTCATGAACAAATGTAACGTTCTAACCTACATCTCTATTCATTGCTTCCATTTAAATAGACACATTTCAACATCTTTCAAGATTACAATTTACATACATATTAATATATTTACTTTTGTTAAATATAACTATTTAAAATATACTCCTCATGTTTCCTAACACAAAATCATACTGTTATAAAGTCGAGGCCATTCTTTGCAGAAATTGTTAAATTTAGCAGATGGTATGTAGGGGACCTGCCCCTTCCCTACATAACCTACTACACAGCCCACAGACTACAATGAGTCCACACACAAAAAAAGAAAAACAGAACTAAATATCAGTTTTTTGGATTTGTTTTGTTCTTTTTCTTTTGGGAAAAGGGTTCCATTAATTAATGAAAGGTTCTTCTTTCCTCTGTACTGTATACTTCCATGAAATGTTTCATTGTCTTTGACACATTCAATCTTAACCCAATATCTTTCACTTAATAAAGCTTCATCCTTTAAAGCCTATTTAACATTCTATGATTAGCTGTTAAATTAGCTGTTAAATCAGGTTAAAAAATGTTCATAAATTCAGTACTGAGGAAAAATACTCATGTAAAATAAATGCGCACATTCCAAACAACACACTACAACATACATGTCAAACACAATAATATCAATAATCAAATACATTTTTTGGTTTACATCACTAAATTTAAATATCCACCAGAATGTTTAAAATGCCACATAATCATTGCACCTGAAATGACGACGTTTGTGTGTGAAAGTAGTGTTTTGTAAATGGCATTTTCCATAAATAGGGTACAAAATGCCTGCAACTACAAAAATGAATTTTTATAGCAGGGTATTTGTATGGTATTGTGTTTTCATTATATTTAATGATTTCTGTCATGCTGTTTATTAGCATACGTTTATTAGTTTAATTCAAAATGGACAAATTTTACTTTGAACAGAATATTAAAAACTTCAATGTCCATATTTTAAATGATGACACTCTTGATTTTAGATTTTAACTTGATTTTAATCAGGCTACTTTTCACACTAAGCATAAAGTTTTAAACACATCAAGTCGTTGTAAAAGATCTAGCGGCGCCAAAACCTTGCTTACAATTTTAAATAGCAGCCATGCTGATCACTTTCTTCATTCCAGGCAGCTCAGGTTATTATGAAACTATTTGTGCATTGGAATCCATTTGACTGTACCATCTTGCCTTCTTTGCTCGCTTTCTTCATGATCACTTGGAAAAGTGCTGACGATCAATGGCGGCCCAATGCTGGGTCGATGACAGACCATCGGCTTTTAATAAGTAATTGGACACCGAAGTAAACCCTATTCATGGAATGTGCCAGATGCTTGTGCAAAGAGACGATTTGTTTGTGCAATTTGAGTGTATCATGTATAAGAATATTGTCATGCAATGATTGTACATGTTTTGAAGGTTTGATGTGCTACAATCTTGCAAATTATGGATTTTGAAGGATAGTCATGGTCTTGCAAAATGTTAGGCTCAAGGGATCACTGCTAATTGTTCTGCTGTTCTACAAACTGGGTTGTTAAAACAAAACAAACCTGGAACAATGAGAAGGCACACACACAAACATACACATTATGTTTCTGCATCCCCTTAAAGAGGATATTGAGGGCAGTGATTTCTCAAGAAACTGTCAAAATGTATAAACACCATAAAGGTAACTTTGGCAGTTTTAAGGAGGACTTTGTATAGTTAAAAAATGTTTCCCCTTTAGAAAATTCTTAGCAGAAATTCTGGATGGCTAATATTAATAGTGCTAATAGTGGCAGTAGTTGAAGACTTTGAAAAAAGGGTGGACCAAATAAACATTTTTGTAAGACGCTGTTATCACCTTAACCTGCCATAATGAGTAGAAGAGGCAGTATAAAACCCTTTGTGATTTCTCACCAGTGATTGGACGTCATGGCACTGAGGCAGAGATCTTCCTAACATGTCATGTTTGATCGCTACACAAGAGAACTGAGGAATGTTGAATGAGACCAGTACAGGACGAAGAGTCAAAGAAGTTTTACAAATCTTCAGGCAGGAGGCATAAATTTCTGAAAGGTGAAAGAAAGACAATGAAATGTGAGAATTCAATATTAGCAGTATATTTAACAATTTTATATATTTGTTATATTGTAGAAGAAAAAATATATATTAGAATTGGGAAATTTGATTCAAGACTTTTTTTGACCTGGCTAATTTCGATGATTAATTAGCCAGAACCTTTGTAGGAACACGTTTAATGTGTGTGTGTGTGTGTGTGTGTGTGTGTGTATATAATATTATATATATATATATATATATATATATATATATATATATACACACACACACACACACATTAAACGTGTTCCTACAAAGGTATATATATATATATATGGTAGAGTTCGGTTATGTCGACGGCATTTGGGGATTGCAAAAAAGCTTCGAGATAACTGTTTAGCGAGATAACCAACACCCAATATGGTGATTTATTTGATGAAGCGATCGGCATGCTATAAAAATGTACATACACTGTATATGTTTGCTAACAACAAAAGGCATATGTGCACCAACTAACAGCAGAGATTTACCAGTATACAATAAAAAACACCTTCCATTCTCCATACAAACCTTTAATTATATTCTCCAACATTGCAAACACAATTTCGCTCACAGCGTAAACAGTCATAACATATTCGTGAGGTCATCACGCTGTACTAGATTGCATACTTTCTAATGTGCTTTCTCAACAAATTCGGCTTCATCCCGTCTTTTAACAACCTTCAATCCGGCGCTGAGCAGAGCTCACATCAGAACCAGAAACTGGCATGTATTTGTGTGTGTGCATGCGTGCATGTGCGTTGTGTTGCTGTACTAGATTGCATACTTTCTTGCATACTTTCAACAAGTATGCCCGCATATTATCACCAATAAACGGCTTTAACTAGCCTTGGAATTCAGGGTTTGATTCCCACTCCTTCCTGTATTTTTGGGTGTACAGTTTTGACTGAGACATGATAAGCAAGCCAGCGAGTTATCTTTTGTCACAGACAGGCGCACACACACACACAGTGGACGAGAGTATGCAACGCGAACTCTCAGTCACGAGATAAACACGTGAAGTGGCGTACATGTCCCTCGTTTTTGCTCGAGATACTAGGATTCGACAACATAACAGAATCGACATAACCCACAAGAAAATAATAAGACAAATAGGGAGTTTGGCAGTTCCACTTCAAAAACGTCGACATAATAGTATTGGTGAGTTAACCGTGACTCGAGATAAGTGAACTCTACTGTATATATAAACAATAACCACTACAGACAGACACAACAGAACCTAACTAGATAAACGATTACAAGCAGACTGATAGCAACCAGAGTTTTCAGAATTCAACCTAAAAACAAGGACAGACTGATGACACAAAAATGGAAAGAGAACTTGAAAGGGCCACTGTCAACCACAGTCACATGACCACCAAGACACACTAGCTAGCAATTAGTTTTACCAGAACGTGAACGAAGGAGCTCCACCATCCATTAGGCCTCCATGGCTAAGATGGCGGGTTAGGGCTGTCTGTTTCAGGATTCAAAGTAAGCAGTTTGTTTACAGAGACAAAACACTCAATTACTGGGAAAGAAAAGAAGAAGAAAAAAAATCTTACTTAGTTGCTTCTTCTGTTCCTCCTTCTCCATCCACTTTGCCCTCCTCCTCCATTTTCTGCTCGTCTGAAATCAGCTCCTGGTTTTTTTGTCTACGAATACACTTCACAACTACCATGGACAGAATGAGCAAAGCAAGAATGCCCCCGACAGATGCTCCGATGGCGACAGCAATGGTCGAATCCCTCGGTGGTGGCACTGGGCAGAAGACAAAAGAAAAAAGCAAGTAATGCTAACAACAAACTTCACCAAAGTAGCATATTTCTTCAGTGAAAAGGTGTATTTTGAAAATTTGAGTAGTTACAACATCGACCTCCAGTGGAAAACTGGCCAATGATAAATAGCTGTATGATCGCATTCTCAATGTTGCCATTAGGGGTGCTAGAGCTCACAGTAGTAATACAAATCCTCTATAATTTTTTACGTTTTTCCTGGCCCCTAAGACAGGAAAACAGAACTTTTAATGCATTTTGGCCGATCATTTACACAACAACGGCATTTGTGGGGCCTGAAAATGCAAGTTTTTAAAAATGGGTCTAAAAGTGCAAAACGATACTGTTATCATCCTCATATAAACAACAGAAATGTGGATTTGTGAAAATTGTGATGCCATGCCCATGTTAAGTCTATAGGTGTCACGGAGGTGTTGGGAAGTGGATGATGAAAACACAGAATCAAGGGATCAACGGAAATCTATATTTATTAAACAAAACCAAAAACACTTTAAATATAAACAGAAAACAGCACACTTGTGCATAAACAAACAAAAACTCGGAAACATGGACAAATTACACACTAGGAGGCAATGACATGGAAACATTAACAATCGACAAAGACAAGGGAGAACATGAGGGTTTAAATACACTGGAGTAATGGGAAACACCTGACACGACTAACAATGGGAATGGCAAATGATACGGAAACACAATGGATCACACAGGAGGTAACAGGAAGTGACGAGACACGACATGACTGTGACAATAGGTGCAAAGTGTTTCTTTACAAAGTGACGTCGCCAACTGCTGGCATGTGTAATATACTGTCTTTAGTTGTTTTCATGGTAATGACAACCAAAGGAAAACTTTTCAGTTTTTAGTACATCATTGTTGTGTAAATGTACCCTTAGTGGAGCAAGAGTTTAAATCTTTCTGAGCAAGTTTGTATATATTTGTTTATATCAGGCATTAAAATTCCTAGAAGCTGTGACAATTTGAGAAAATAATTTTTGTTGGTCAGGGATCTAATTTGGTCAGGGATCCAAAAGTTAATGGAAAAATCTGATTGGGTTTTAGTCAAGGTAAACAGTGATGCAAACTTCCGGGTTGACGTACAAAAATTAATTATCATTGCAGCACTCTATCTTAATCCTGGACTTAATAACACCTGCAATAAGAAAACACCATTCATCATGGCCTATCCTGAAATAACCTTAGTTGAAAACCCGTTTGTCGTACAGCTTCATAGCCCATGCAGAAGTCTTACATTCAGTCAGGACGTTGAACTGGATGGTGCCTTGACCCTGAATGCGATCTGGAGGGTTGCGCACATAGCAATTGTAGATTCCATCATCCGTCAACTGCACATCTAAGATAGTGATGCTGAGGTCATTCTTGTCCAGGTTTCCAGAAAACACAATCCGTTCTCCAAATCTGTTAGACCTAAGGGGTGTTATCCTGTTCTTATAGGTCATGAACTTGGGAAAGAAGAAATTTTGATATTACATTGATATTACTAAATTTGAATGGTATTTCACATTTTAAGTCTCTTATTTTCTCTCACCATCTCCTCTGTGCTGTTGAGTGTCTCCTGATAGGTCCAGTTCATGGCAAACCTGCTGGGGTCGAGCTTGTAGCATGAGGTGAATGCACATGGGATTCTAACATTAGTCCCGTTGAGAGCGTTGATCTGTTGTGGCACCAGCACATCCATTGAAGTCACTGGACAGGCTAAAAGAAAAAAGCATTTTTTTTTAAACTTTAAAAATAGTTTTCATATTGGTCTTATCAAAAGAGTGTGTCTTATCATAAAATGGCTATTTTTGACTCTGATTAGAAGAAAAATTTACATTTTGGTCTTGATGTCGAAGACTTTTTGTATTCATTTCATTCCACTCTGGGAACTATTTGTTTAGTTAAATGTCAGATAAAGCCACATGAATTTCAAATGTGCAAAACCACTTGTGGTCACATGTGAAACACATACTTTGCACAATGGAAACACGTGGTTTTGGAACAGCGCCCAAGTGAAATCCATAGCCACTTTTCCACCATGTGGTCAAAACCATACAATTGTAAGGAACAGATGAGGTTATACATTCATCTGAGCTTTTTTTAACCATTTTGGACGCAAATTCTCCGCTAATCATATTGAACTGAACTGTGTTGGTAGAATGCGTGTGGTACGTCATGTCGCCAATCGAATTGGTCACTTTTCTCATATCTGGCCCTGTCCCAAATGCCACATTTCATATGTACTTTTGGTCTTGTGGACCTACAATGGCTACCACGTTCATGTGTCCATGTAGGGTGTCCCATTTATATAGAACTTTACATACACTCAAAAAGCGCTTTTCAAGTAAGGGGGGAATCTCCTAAACCACCACCAATGTGCAGCATCCACCTGGATGATGTGACGGCGGCCATATTGCGCCAGAATGCTCACTACACACCAGCTTACTGGTGGAGACCAACCAATCAGTATATATGAGGATGATTAGGAGGCTGTGATGGACCAAGGTCATTGGGCAAATTTTGGCTTCATTTGTCATTTTAAGCTTCAGAAGTGTATTTATGAGTGTGGTCAATAGTCTCGATACACACTTTTGCTTAGCATGCACTGAACACTTAACAAGCTCTGAAACAAACCTCTTCCCAACAGTCAAAGCGTTATTATGTAACAAAACTATGGGCTTGAAGGAAGACCGTGAGCGTTTAGGGTGCGATTTTGATGAAGACCTCTGTCGCTGGCCAAACGAGTAATTCAAGCAATGTTAATGCAAGTTATTAACGAAATGAAGAGAACCATTATCTTATCATCTCAGAGTGGAATATTAAAACATATCCATACCGTCTGGGTCAGATCGGCACAGAATTGAAATGGTTTAGCAACTCGAACGATTTGACCTGATGATGGAAATAGGGCACATGTGATCCCATATAGAAAACATGGGAAATACTTAGTCTGTATCTATATTAAGGCCAGACTGCAAGTAACATTCTTTGCATTGTATTGACAGCCAGAATATCATAATATTATCTATCAGGAGGGTTTACTTTCTCCACCTCTGCACCATTTCATGCCTCTGCAGTCAAGAGTTTTGTGTTTCTGGACAAGTTCCCACTGCTGCAGCAGTTATGCTTTACCGGCTCTCTGCAGTAATAGCAGCAACTTCGTCACACCCTCCCATCCCATCCCATCCCCACCCACCTCAAAGTGCTGCAGTTTAGTCCGTCCCCCTCCCTCTAGAAAAATCAGGTGTCCTCACGAATAGAGAGCAAGAACTACAGCAGCTGTGTTCAGGAGAACACAAACACACACAAACCTCATGTGTATGTGAAAACCTTCAGTAACTATTATGATTTATAGTGCGCTAAATTCAGAGTGCATTCACAGCAACATTTGAACTATACAGATATACAAGGATTCATTATACACCTAGTGGTTTTGTGCTACAAATGATGCAGCACCGCATCATGTCACAGTATCCTACTTCTGCTTTCAGTGTGGGCTGTAGTATACACACAGAGACACACACACATTTTCAGCATAAATACACACACACACATACACACACACACACACGCACACACACACACACACACACACACACACACGCACGCACACACACACACACACACACACACACACACACACACACACACACACACACACACACACACACACACACACACACACACACACACGCACACACACACACACGCAGAGTCAGCACTCAGTCCGGGAATGTTACTCAATACCGGCACTACGTCAATGTCATCCCCACCCTTTTACTTTCATGTATATTTAGTCAGTTTCTCTCTGCGCACTACAGCAGAGATGCTTTAAAACTCCTTTGCATACCCCATGCACAGGATTTAGTCACTGAATTCATGCATTTTCGGTACATCAGTAAATAATAGTCTAACTGTTGTAGTTAAAAAGCTACAATGTATTTGTAAACTCTCTTACATGACTGTTTGGGTTTATGAGAACATGCACATAAGGGATCTGAATACTGCTGATGTCTCCAGCCCACTCTTGGGACACTTATGTATCAATATTCACCGCTTCAGAGTGCTGTAGGCATAAAATACTGCAGTGTAGCTCTCTCTCACACAACAGTCCCTGACAAACCACATCCCTACACCCTCCCTGCTCTGTCTGTGTCCTCTTTTTACTGCTCTCAAGGTTATGGTTAAAGGAGAAATGTGGACAAGGTACAAAGTACATTATGGAGCACATAATATGCATGCACAAAGATGCACAAAGAAACAAATGATAATGATATGACAAATGTATGTGTATATATATATATATATATATATACATATACACACACGCTTATATACACATAGAAATATACAGGGAGTGCAGAATTATTAGGCAAGTTGTATTTTTGAGGATTAATTTTATTATTGAACAACAACCATGTTCTCACTGAACACAAAAAAAACTCATTAATATCAAAGCTGAATATTTTTGTATCAATATTTTAAGTAGTTTTTAGTTTTAGCTATTTTAGGGGGATATCTGTGTCTGCAGGTGACTATTACTGTGCATAATTATTAGGCAACTTAACAAAAAACATATTTATACCCATTTCAATTATTTATTTTACCAGTGAAACCAATATAACATCTCAACATTCACAAATATACATTTCTGACATTCAAAAACCAAACAAAAACAAATCAGTGACCAATATAGCCACCTTTCTTTGCAAGGACACTCAAAAGCCTGCCATCCATGGATTCTGTCAGTGTTTTGATTTGTTCACCATCAACATTGCGTGCAGCAGCAACCACAGCCTCCCAGACACTGTTCAGAGAGGTGTACTGTTTTCCCTCCTTGTAAATCGCACATTTGATGATGGACCACAGGTTCTCAATGGGGTTCAGATCAGGTGAACAAGGAGGCCATATCATTGGATTTTCTTCTTTTATACCCTTTCTTGCCAGCCACGCTGTGGAGTACTTGGACGCGTGTGATGGAGCATTGTCCTGCATGAAAATCATGTTTTTCTTGAAGGATGCAGACTTCTTCCTGTACCACTGCTTGAAGAAGGTGTCTTCCAGAAACTGGCAGTAGGACTGGGAGTTGAGGTTGACTCCATCCTCAACCCGAAAAGGTCCCACAAGCTCATCTTTGATGATACCAGCCCAAACCAGTACTCCACCTCCACCTTGCTGGCGTCTGAGTCGGACTGGAGCTCTCTGCCCTTTACCAATCCAGCCACAGGGCCATCCATCTGGCCCATCAAGACTCACTCTCATTTCATCAGTCCATAAAACCTTAGAAAAATCAGTCTTGAGATATTTCTTGGCCCAGTCTTGACGTTTCAGCTTGTGTGTCTTGTTCAGTGGTGGTCGACTTTCTGCCTTTCTTACCTTGGCCATGTCTCTGAGTATTGCACACCTTGTGCTTTTGGGCACTCCAGTGATGTCGCAGCTCTGAAATATGGCCAAACTGGTGGCAAGTGGCATCTTGGCAGCTGCACGCTTGACTTTTCTCAGTTCACGGGCAGTTATTTTGCGCCTTGGTTTTTCCGCACGCTTCTTGCGACCCTGTTGACTATTTTGAATGAAACGCTTGATTGTTCGATGATCACGCTTCAGAAGCTTGGCTATTTTAAGACTGCTGCATCCCTCTGCAATATATCTCACTATTTTTGACTTTTCTGAGCCTGTCAAGTCCTTCTTTTGACCCATTTTGCCAAAGGAAAGGAAGTTGCTTAATAATTATGCACACCTGATATAGGGTGTTGATGTCATTAGACCACACCCCTTCTCATTACAGAGATGCACATCACCTAATATGCTTAATTGGTAGTAGGCTTTCCAGCCTATACAGCTTGGAGTAAGACAACATGCATAACAAGGATGATGTGGTCAAAATGCTCATTTGCCTAATAATTCTGCACTCCCTGTACTTTTTTTTTTTTAAATGGATGGGTTTATTTTTTTATTATCGAGATGCTTAAATTTGCTCTAGACAGTTTTAGCTCTTTAGTTGCTTAATCTCATGACACCTAGCAACACAGCTAAAATTATTTGAGAGAGGGACAAAATAATGGTTAAATAAAGGGGAAATAATGGTCAGTTTTAAAAAGTGGATATGCATTTTCTTGAGTTTAAATAAAAGATTTTTGTCATAAGAGACAAAACCTTCGTGCATTAAAACTCCTCCTTTCCATTTCTTAAAAAAAAAAAAAAAGGTATCTTTCAAAAGTCAACGAATTTGCGTCAGCTGAATGTACAGCTGAAAAGTGGATCAGCCAAACAGGTCAAACAGGTCACATCTGAGTAATAATTTATATAAGCCACGAAATATACTTTCCATATTCTACATTTTATACATTCTATACATTCTATACTCTACATTCTACATTTATATATCGTTCATATATAATGAACTATGCAAAAAAATAAAATGTAGTTCACCCCTTACACGTTATCACGTGCGTCAAAATATTACAACTGACAGTCAGTTTAAGTAAAAGCATTGCTATAACACATGCATGAGCATCAATCACTTCACTGAATACTTTTAGACTAAGAGACAAATAAATATTATCTTACAATCCATCTATTTTCAAATCCATACAGTGGAGTTCGGTTATGTCGACGATTTCGGGGTTGCAAAAAAACATTGAAATAACCGTTTAGCGAGATAACCAACAACCAATATATCTATTTATTTGATGAAGCGATCGGCATGCTATGAAAATGTACATACACTGTATATGTTTGCTAACAACAAAAGGCATATGTGCACCAACTAACAGCAGAGATTTACCAGAATACAATAAAAAAAACACCTTCCATTCTCCATACAAACCTTTAATTATATTCTCCAACATTGCAAACACAATTTCGCTCACAGCGTAAACAATCATAACATATTCGTGAGGTCATCACGCTGTACTAGATTGCATACTTTCTTGCGTTTTTCTAATGTGCTTTCTCAACAAATTCGGCTTCGTTCCGTCTTTTAATAACTGTTTTTCCTTCAGCGGCGCTGAGCAGAGCGCTTCAGAACAGAAGCAGGATGTGTTTGTGTGTGTGTGTTCGTTCATCTAAGCCTTATACTCATTGGTCGTTACCGCTCATTACTAACCAATGTCAAAATATTTGAGAAGACCAATCAAATCAGAGAAGGCGGGCTTTATGTGCACACAGAAGCGGATGAGGCTTTGGGATGTGGTTAGACCCACAGCAGCTCTCGTAAGAACGTAAACGCGCTGTGAGTAAAGCGTCACTGACTGATCGACCAGGACCGCGATCCACGTGCAACGCAAACTCAGCACATGCGCAGTGAACTAGTTACACTCATGACTCACAAGATAACCATGTGAAGTGACGACTTTGTCCGAGATATTTGCTCGAGATATTAGTGTCCGGCGACATTAACAAATCGACATTAAAGAATCGAAAATACTAAGACAAATAGGGAGTTGGGCGTTCCACTTCAAAAACATCGACATAATACTATTGGCGAGTTAACCGTGACTCAAGATAAGTGAACTCCACTGTAATTTGAATATCAGAACATTGATGTCTGTCAAAAAAAATTAAAAAACTGGCACAATACACGGTTATATTTGCGAGAAGTGGAGGGAAACCAACACTACCAGATATGATAAACTTGACAGGTAATTTTATAAAATGTAGTTTGATCACCATAACGATCGTGTAAAAGATTAAGGCAATTATCAAAATTTGATAAAACGTAAACATTTTATGAAGACTATGATTTTTATAAAATATTATGATTTGTAACATCTAATGAATCCTCCTATTACATTTATTTCTGTAACATAAAATAATTTATATGTTTTAAGTGTGCTGATATACAGGACATTTCACTATTCACTGGCTTCACTCATGTAATGTTTCTTATGGTCACAGAAATCCTCTCTTATTTCTCAAGTAAACAGTATAGGGTTGTTAAAAACAATATTTTGGCGACAAATCCGTTTAGACAGTTTACAGGTGCCACATTTTAGTTTCTGCCTAATGACTGAAATGTTGCAGGCAAAACATGGAATCAACATCTGAAATGCATTAAATGAGAAGAGCGAGACACCTGTATTTCAGTGAGAAGCAGATTTTCATAAGCCTATTAACAGCGATTGTTTTCTCATAATCTACCATATGTCATATTTGGCTTACAGACAACTGTTACCGCAGTAGGATATTATCCATTGATCCAATTCACACAAAAAATGAACATTATCTCATCATCTACTCACAGTTGTGTCTTTAGAAAATGGTAAAATAACTTTTTTTCATATAGGACAAAAGCACATATTTATAGCAGAATGTCCAAGAAGCTATTTTCCATGCAATGAAAATGAATGGTGACCATAAGCCTCAAGCAAAATCGACAGTAAATAAGGTCTTGAATTTTAGTCTGTTCCTCATAACAAGAGCAAGTTTATATAATTTTTTATTTTTTTTTTTTTGGATTTGACAGCTTATGGTATCATTTACTTTCATTGCATCCCTACACTGTTCAATTGAAGAAAGAACATCCTACTTAAATGATTGTGAGTAAATGCTTTGTTTTGAGGAGAAATGTCACTTTAAATTAAGACTAACAAAACTGTAGTACACAAAGAAACATTCACATGAACTGTGCAATCTAAAATATTGTAGTGAGTAACATATTTTTTGAAATTTTACTATTATCCTTCAAGGTAGATTTTCTCCGACAGAGGTGTAGACTCTATATTTTCAATAGTTTAGATTTTATTTTTGTATAGGCTAACATTTAAAAGTTACTTTTTTATTTTAAATAGGTATCTAATGCTTAACAAGGTTTTTATTTCAAAATTCAGAGACATGTAGTGTTATAAAGTTATAGTACAACACTTTTCTATCTGAATTTGTTTTAAAATATAATTAATTATTCCAATTTGTAATCCTGAATTTTTTTGCATCGTTACTCCAGTCTTCAGCGCCACATGATCCTTCAGAAATCATTGTAACATTGGTTTGCTGCTCAAGAAACATTTTCTTTCATTATCAATGTTGCAAACAGTTGTGCTGCTTAATAGTTTGAAACTGTGATTTCTCTAGACTAGAGGATGAAACCTGAAAATATCCTGCATTATTATTTGTTTAAAAATACAAAGTCTTAAAATGTATATGGACATGTAAGTCTCATTTATAAATGCTATTGCAATAAATAACAAAATATCAAACCAATTGATGCATTTAAATCAATCAATTATTTAATCTACATGAAAGATGAATCTAATGCCACTTGTCTTTTTATGGAGATTTATAATGTATATGTAGAAAATGTCTAATAGTTGATGCACATGTGGCCATTCATTTAAATCATTTAGGATGAGAAGTAGGAGGATTTTCAGAGATAGTAAAGCTATGTTTTATTATAATTCAGGCTTTAGGGTCACTAAAATGCTGTTTTACGCCCTCTAGTGTCTTTCTAGAAATAACTGCAATGTATTCACTTGAACATGAATGCAACTTCCCCAGTGAACACTTTTGGTGTGTGCAGCTCTTTTCCCTTTATGTTACACCGACAGTACAATGAACCGTAGTTTAGTAAGAGCTTTTTAATTCATTAACATGTGTGGACTCCACCACATGGATTAAGTACAAGAAAGTAGGGCATATGCCTTCTGTTGAAATACATAATCCTCATGTAACGTTCAACAGCAGCAGTCTCATGAGGCCACATCTGCAGCAGTAAACCTATTCACTAAATAACTGGACATGCACATTAGCTGATTATGATTATCATTATTTTAAGTGGGCTTCCTAGCTTGTGTGTGTGTTTTAAACATTATGTTTTACTATTGTATTACTGCATTGGTTTGCACTGAAGAACATCGTCTAACATGCTGTTTGCAAAGTGAAACATGTTTAATATGGTTTAATATTGCATGTAAAATAATATGTTACATGTTTAATATTGATTCACCTCATTAAGCCTCACTGTCTGCATACTTAACTGTCATAATCATTATTATTACCATTATTAAAGAGTGGATACTATACATATACTATACTATACTATACTATACTATACTATACTATACTATACTATACTATACATGGACACTATACATGTGGATTAATCTAGTTATGGCAAAATCACCCACTCTCTTTCTCTGTCTCAATTTTTAAATTTGATCTTACAAAATTACCAGTTATTTGTATGCTCAAGAAAAAATGGCTTCAAACCAAGCCAAAATAAAACTATTTTTATATTAATTTCTAGAAATTCTATGACTCACTCAAAAACACACAGAGACTTGTCGTCACCTACTGGTTCAACGATGTAACTGAAAGAAAATAAGTAAACAGTGATTTGTGGATTGTAGCTATATCATCAATGTGACAAAGACATAACTGTATAATGTAGATCATATAAAAACCCAGCAATGCTCACTGTCATCAAGGCTGTTTCTCTGGGGGTGAGAAAAAAAAAACGAAAGTGGATTGAATAGGGGGGAATATATATATATATATATATATATATATATATATATATATATATATATATATATATATATATAATTTAGCCATTATTTTTTATCTGCATAATTTATGAGCTATATACGTTCACAATGGCATCACAAAAAACGCAGCCATAATAATGATAATAACTCTGTGTGGATGAAGATTATATGCAATAATAATCTCCTTCAAACGTTATGATGTAACGAAACACCTCATTTTATTTGCATCCTTTCTTATAGTAGGCTATAAGCAGGGAAACCTGATTCCAATAATCTGTTTGGCTGGCACATTTGACATCGTTAAAATGTCAAATGATTATTGTAATGATGGGCTTTGTTTATAATTTTTTAATCATTTTGTTTGTTTTTTACATAGCAGAAGCTTTTTTTACTTACCCCAAAACATCACCAGAGCAACACAGGATAATTTCAAAGCGGACGCCCACTGCGTTTTCCCAGAATGCAATAAAATGGTCATTTTGGTCGCTGACAATAAACGTATCGGAAAGTAGGTATTAAAAATGTTTCAAAAATATATAAAAACCACGGAAATGTTTTTTATTTTTGTGCTATGATATGGCTGGCAGTGTCGGAATCAGTAGCACTGGTTGGTATTATGGTTGTGGTTTGTCATTTGTCTTAGAGGTTTCAAATGAAACCCGTTTTAGCATTTTGCAATTACAATACTATAATAGCATCGCATCAAATGCTATATAAACAATTTTATAAGACTAATAATAAAAGAAAACAGATGCTTCGATATATTACATGTCCCTCCTCGATTCAGTGCATTCAGAAATCAGTCGACGAAAATCCAGGCCATCGTTAACGCAAAACCAAAAAATAAAATGACGAGCTAGCTTGCAGAAGGACCACCTCTTAAATGGAGAGTTTATTTATTAAATTTATTAAATTTTTTATTTTTTCACAATGGAGATTAAAAATGCACTGAAGATGAGCTGGAGGAGGAAATACACATGTGAGGTGACAATTGAGCTAAAAAAACGATGATGCTGGTGCTTTTTATTAACTATATATACTGTATGCATGGATAAGATGAGCCAGTTGCTAAATATAAATAAATATATATATATATATATATATATATATATATTTTTTTTTATAGGTACAAAGTATAAGTGCATCAAACCATTCTCTGATAAGAACTAGAAGATGATTTTATTTATATATATATATATATATATATAATCATCTTCTGAGACATTTACGTGTGACAAACATTCTCTCTCACTCACACTTATGTAATATATATGAGTGAGAATTGCCCAAAACATGCCCAAAGCTCCCCACAATAACTTAATTGTGGTTTCTAACACCCGAGTTCAATTTCTCTAGCCACACCTGACAGCGTGAGCATGAATACTTGAGATTCAGAGACAGTGGCAATTAGAAGTGGCAATTTCATGCTGATGAGAAGTCATTGAGAAGCTAAAGAGGAAAAGTCGAGTGGCAGAAGCTCAGACAATGAAGTGCAGAATAAACTATATTGACCACTGTTGACACCTGCAGATGATGGAAGAGTAGCAGAAATAATGAAGTCGGCTTTGAATGAATCACATGCATAATCAGAGAGATTAATACAGATTTATTATAAAGGATCATGTAAGCTAAAGTCAACTGGGCAGTATTACAAAATTGACCAATTATTGACACTATGCAACCTTTTTTTTAAATTCTAATTTAACCAAATTTGACCGAGTCAATACATCAATCCTTCTTCCAAAATTAGTTTTTGTCTTATCCCAATTAACTAATCCTATTTATACATGCTTATAATATAGGCTTGACTTGATGCGTGCGCACATACATCACTTGCACGTGCATGTCTCCTATCTGTTCATTCAGTGTCTATTAATGTTCAGTAAAAGTAAAGCCTATTAACGTGTAGGCCTACAGCCACAGTAACATCTTCAGCTAATCAGCTTGAGATCATTGACATTTAAACTGGTTATATCTCAAGCTTAGTGGTGAATGTTTTATGAACAGTATGGTTTCATCTGCACAGTCAAAAGCACAACCAACACAACGCTCTTCAAAACACTCACACGTTTTTTTTAATTTTAAACACAACAAACAGTCTAACTTTAACTTTAACTCTAACTTTAACCAAAATATAATGATGTGGATTAAAACCTCAGGCACATTTTACTATGTGACAATTCAAACTGCTTTAAACATTTAAATAAATAATTATTCAGAGTTTTGCACCAAGCGGCATGATTTGATTTCATTTATCTTATTTGCAGCGGACATATACAGGTTCCTCATCCTCTGGCTGCCAATCAGAGGGAAGACGTCTGTTGCGTCCAGCTGTGACAGCAGCTTCTGGTGTGAATGGGAAACCGTGCTGCTTCCAGCAATTGAGAATACACACAAACAAAACACATTTTACTTCCTGTGAGCACATTCTCTTTGTACTAACTGTTTGTAATATCCAGTTTACATGTGAAGAACTGACATGCATCTTCCTTACTTTTAGTGAGGGACTTATAATGTATAAGTCAATTAAATATATTACATTTTTAGTTTCATGCATTTGGCAGACGCTTTTATCCTTACATTGCATTCAAGATACACATTGACATTCTAATCAGTTCTTGCTTTTCCTGGGAATTGAACCCATGATCTTGGCGTTGCAAGTGCCACACTCCATTGTTTGAGGTACAGGAAAGCTAAATTAATGTGTATAATTAATGCTCACAAAACATTGTATGAAATACTAAATTAGAGGATAAGTGTTTGCAGCGCCAAGGTCATGGGTTTGATCCCAGGGAAAGCAAGAACTGATTCAATGTGTTTCTTGAATGCAATGTAAGTTGCTTTGAATAAAAGCGTCTGCCAAATGCGTAAATGTAAATTACATTATTTTGAATAATAATTAAATATTTAAAAAGAGGGTTTAATGAGATGTAACCTACATCTACTCCATGATGTAAAATAGGCAGAACAACTTTGTTACAGTGTTTGTAATAATGTATAAACACTATAACAGCTTTTCACAACATAACTTATGTATTCACAATTTCATTAATGTCTTGCTTACCATGGTAACATAGATGTTGTCTGGAGTGCTGGGAGGACTGCTCACATCTGCCAGCACAGCCATAGAGCTGAATCCCACCTGAGGCACAAAAAAAAGGTTGGATTTCTACAGACCCTCATATACTTACAGTATGAATAGCAGAAAGTGCCGCTTTCGAAATAAAATACCCAATTATCGCATCACTACAGCTGCTGTTAGAAGTTCCGGTTGTTTTAAAAACTGGCAAGCTGTGTCTGTGTCTATTTCATGCTAAAAATCACACAAAAAAGTATGTGCTATTGTATCAATGTGTCTAGAAGAAATGTAATCTGGACTTATCATGTGACCAGCATCAATGTCATTGCTTCACTGCTTCTCTTTACTGATAATAAAGTGTTCATCATATGCACAGTTTTAGGTCATTTGGGTACTTTTAGCCTACTCTTCTATGAGAACTGTTAATTTAGTCTTTTGTCACATGGTATATGTAGTATACAGTATATAGCAGGGAAGTATACAATTTCGGATGTGCTTAGGACTGCAAATGCACACTAGCCTGAAAAATAAGCTTTATAAATGCTATTTTAAATAAGAAACTTAACACAAGAAACCACAATTATGAGACAATTCATCTTATAAATTGATTTAAAAAAAGGAAATTTACCTTTGGAGAATTAGATTTTTCCCAATTTTAAAAGATAGGACCTGTATTTGTGTTAATGAGAGGCATTTCAAAGATGGCCACCAAGTAAAATGACTTGCCTTAAAGGGATAGTTCACCGTAAAATGAAAACTAAGTCATTATTTATTCACCCCAGTGGTTGTTTTAACAGCGTATGCCCTTCTTTCTGACCACAAAATAATCATTTTGCTCATCCATATAATGGCAGTGAATTCGCGACCAGCATCAAAGAGATGCAAAAATATTACAGAATGATTCCATGCGACCTGCATATTGCAAGTGTTCTAGCGGTATACAATATGAAAATGTTATATCTTATCTTTAATATTTTAAAATCATTATTATTTCATGTTGGTCTTCAATGCATGAATACACAAAATCTCAGCCAGAAAATGTATACAAGTTTTAAAGAAACAAGTTCTGTTTGTCTGATGATGACAAATGTGAGAGCGGTAAATTGTTACGCCGAAAAACGGATACATTTTTGTTAATCTTGATGTCGGTCGCTATTCACTGCACATTTTTTTTTTTTTTGGGGGGGGGGGGGGGGGGGGGGGGTGGTTAGTTATTTTAACTTATTTTAGGTGTAGAGAGAGCTACGTTGTCCAGACAAGACATTTTAAGTTTATTTGTCCTCAACTAGACAGCAAGTTGAATGAACAAGTATATATATATTGTGTCAACTCAAAAATGTAAGTTGAAACAACTGCACAAGATTTTTACAAGCAAGACATATATATATATATATATATATATATATATATATATATATTGTGGTCTATAAAAGAAAGTAAAGGGCATTCAGGATTAAAACAACACAGATGTGAGTAAATCATGACTTAATTTTCATTTTAGGGTGAACTATCCCTTTAAAGGGGCATAGAGGCTTAAAATCATCTTCAAAATCTATGCAATACAAAACCAAAACAAATTCAACCACTGTTTTATTGATTTAAACAGAATAAAAAAATCTTGGAATCTATGAAAATTGCATGTATCAATTTACCCGACCAAGTGCAGAAAACAAAGAGGAAATGAGAGCAGACATACAGAAGTTACAAAGAAAGCATGTTACCTTGTATGTGATTCCCATGTCTTCAGTTCTGGTTTCAACCTCTTCCATATTTTGCCTACAGAATATAAAGAACAACATGAAGCCAAAGGAGAAACATGTCTTAAAAGCTGCTATATCTCTGTGGACTGACTTGTTACGACTTACTTTGAGTCGTCACCTTTCTGGATTGAACTGCAAGCCCTCCTTCCCAAAAACAAGCTACCAATTAGTAACACAATCCCAGCCACTGACACCAGCGGAATCCACCAGGGAGGATGAGCCGGTGGATGAATCACACCTGGAATATTTCTCCTGGATAGTGCTGAAGATCATGAGGAGAAAATACAATGAGACAAGCTAATCCACTTTTAAACCTTTGAAAATGTTAGCATGTCATGATTGCGTTTTCAATCATTTCAGTAAGCTATGTCACAAATCACAAAGATTTCATATATATATATATGTCTGGTTTTACAGACAGGGCTCCGATTAAGTCAGGATTAGACCTTAGTTTAATTGGAACATTAAAGTAGTATTTCTTTTAATAATTGTGCCTTAAACAACATTGTCCGGGTGTGCATCTTGAGACAATGCCATAGCACTGACATATTTTAAGACATGTCAGTGCAAGTTGCCTCGTCTGTGAAACCAGGGGAAACAAATGTACATTTTCATTTTGCTGCATTTGGTCTGGCATCTATTAAACATAAGTATGGGGTTTGTAAGGTTTTTCTTTTCAAATGCTTTTGAAAAATAAATGTATTTAATTGATCAAAAGCACAACAAAAACTGTATTCATAACTATTTCCTATTTGTATGCATAAAATATATAAATTATTCATGTAATGGCAAAGCAACAGTTTCAGCAGACAACAAACATCATCTTCTTCAGAAAACTTGTACCGTTTAATATTTTTGTGTTTTTGATGTTTTTATGCAGGTGTATTTGATGAACAGAAGTGTTCAAAAGAGCAGCATTTATTTTAAATGGCATATCAGTTATAGATTTCTTAACTCACACTTTATTTATTTGATGTGTCCTTGCTAAATAAAAGTACTTTTTCTTTTGTTCTTTTTTTTCAAACCATACTCACTCCAAACGTTTTAACAGTATGTGTTTGTATAAATAGTACATTCACAGAAATAAGAAATTCTATGTTCGCGTTGTCCAGTAATGATTTCATTTTTTATGAACTTAACTGATCCACATTGAGTACAAACAAACAATAAATAAATAAACAAACAAACGGCCTGTTACCTGACTGGACAATAAGGTGTGTATGATTTTTGAAGATCATGCCACTGAGACGCAATCTACACAAGTAAGTTCCATTGTTCTCATGCGTCACAGATGGAAGATGAATATCAAATCTCCCCATTTTGACATCTCCATGAGAAAACACACCAGGAAGTGTTGATGCGGTTTGATTGCCGATGTGGTACATGATTATTTTTGTCTTAGAGATATTCTGTGTTTAGAAAAATACAAGAAGTACTAAAGCTTGAGATTAAGTTTTAATGTTACAAATGAAAAAGTATCCATTGCATATTCATGTATTTGTGCAGGTCTGCATCCCAAAATGAAGCTTACCTGGAATTCCCACTCCACACTAAGAGTCACGACATCCAGATGTCCAGGACATTGGAAGAAATTACACGACAAATACACATCTGTACCATCTTTAACCTTCTGGTTTGGACTTGTCATCACACAACCATGGGCTCCATGAACTAAAAGAATGTATATCATTTAAAAGTAATATAATATATATTTATAGTAATAAATAATATATTTCTGCTTACCTGTGTGGATAAATACTATGACCAAATACCACATTACTGAGCATACAAAGACACTACAAAGCTATTTTTCCCCCCTTGGCATTTAACAGAACACATAAATGTATAAAGTATATTGTAAAAGAAAGGCATAAATTACAAGATCCAGAATAATCTTATATGGCAACTCAACATTTCTTTGCTTCAATTAGTGCTGTGACAAACTTTGTGACAAACGCTGGTTATCAGCATTTGAAACATTCATTTACCACATCCTCTGTGGCCGAAACACGTGATCTAACTGAGGCAGATGTTTCTCCCTTGTACTATTTTCACATGTATACAAAAAAATAACGCAGTTCCTGTGTGGAAAGATTAGAGCTTATCGAGCACTGCAACACAAAGTTGGGTTTCATTTGATCAGTTCATACTTACAGTACATGTCCATCTAACCCTTCAAATAGTAATAAGTAGATTATTCAACCCTAATTTTGCTCTAATTTTGTTCCACAGAAGAAAGAAAGTCATTTGGAACAACAGGACAAACAATCCCTTTAAGGAATGAGCGCTTTCCTCATATAAAGGATCTCTTTTGCCCTCTAGTGTGCCATTTAACATTTACTATATTTGATTGAAGGCATTTTCCATAAGAAAAGCAGGAGTTCATTGAGTTAAATGAAGTTTACGTGTCTAGATACATCACCTAAGGCAATAACCACATAAATTTGATTCATTCGTTCTGATTCAACACCCTTAGCTCTCACAAAACTCTTCTGTACATTTGATGAAATACTAACGGAAATAGTTTTCTGTTAAATGGGTCAGAATTTTCCTCAGCATTGTAAAATGTACTATTCATGAATACAACATTAGCATTATTCTGCAGTACAGACATTATTTTGTTGTTATCTGGTATAAATAGTATACCAGCAATCTGAATATGTTGTGATTGAAGCATTGGATTATTTATCAGAATAGTGAGAATATATAATTAATTATTTTTTACTTATTTGCTATTGCCAGATGTTTAAACAGAACAAGCTGACTCCAACATGTATTTTCTAATCAGATCATTTGTATGATTCAAGAATCAACAGTTGCATTATTTATAGGATATATATGCAGTTTGCAAATGTGCAGCAGCTGCAGCATCTATGCTCGCTCTCAGAAATGTAAATTACAAAGACTGGAGATTCAGAATAACCTTTATTTATATGCAGTGTGACTCTTCTCAGTGGAAACTGAACTAACTGTGAGACGATACAGTACAAATGTTATAAGGTATATCTAACTCATGATTCATAATTAAGATCATAACAAAACTTGTATACATAATCGCTTAGACGTATGATAAATCAATAAAAAAGTCAAGTTTCCACTTGTCTCTGACCAGAAAATGCAACTATTTACATTTCTGCATTTGGCAGATGCTTTTATCCAATTTCATTCAAGATACACAGCGATATTTTAATCATCTCTTGCTTTCCCTGGGAATCGAACCCATGACCTAGGAGTTGCAAGCGCCACACTCTAATGTTTGAGCTACAGGAAACGTATGCATTGCTAATTTAATGGGCTAAAAAATGAATCTTAAGTCCCAAACCCCCGTCTTTGACCTTCTATGATCCAACTCAACTATACTAATATGCAAAAATGACTTTAAACAAACATCACTTCGGTTTCTTTTTGTAGTTGCCAAAGTAAGAAAGTAAGATTCTTCTCCTGTATCCTATTCTTCAGCTGAAAGGTTTGTTTGATCAGCGCCCTCTATAGTACAGGCATGAATTTGCATGTCCTTTTGCTCAAGGCTTAATCATTTCTCTTTTGATGGGAAATGGCCTGCACATTTCTCAAAAATAGATTTTTCTTTTTGTGGTTGATTTCGTTAAAAAACAAACAAGCAAGCCGAACCCAGGAGAGACAAATATATCTAATATAACATTTCCATAAAAAGTAAGAAATACAATTAGTTACTTTTTTAGGGAGTACTTTTTAAGAGGAACTTTTCCCAACACTGGTTAAAAATAAAGTAATTGACAGTGTCAAGTCCTCCTCCAATTCAATCCCCAAAGGACACTAGGACAACTCAAATTTTGACTAATCACTTTTTATTTTCTTGACTTTGTCAGGTGAATTAGTTTTCTTAGCCTTCATTAGCCTTAATTAGTCTCTTAGGTTGTAAACCTTTAAAAGATAGAAACAAAAGTTACAATTTTACCAAGCAATGTAAAATGTTTCAGTACATTTAACATTTACATTTTTCAAACTCAAAATGAAATGAACAGAAACTCATTTAAACAGAAACGCAAATTAAGTCAATGCTGCAATGTGTTTCTAAACTAAACAGTAGTTAAACATACTTTACACAGCATATCAAACAATGAAATTAAATAAACATTGCACAGACCATTGGCGTCTTTGGGCTTGAATCTTCGAGTGGACTTGGTGTCTTCTCTCTCTGAAATTTCTTTTGTTGAGTGAATGAGAACCTCTGGTTTTATCAGGTGCTCTCAATCAATGGAAATTACTAATCAGGTGGTGTACTGCTGATTTGCTGCTGGTGCACTCTGGGAAATGTAGTTTTTTACCCAATTTCTGAGATTTAACTCAACACCTCCCACTTGAGCTCCTGGTTTCTCGAAATCCAGAGAGGTCACACAAGCCCTTGGTCCTTTGTTTGTTCTTCAATGGGAAGTAGAACAACAAGGCGTCTCACGTCTCTATGAAGAATTGTGGCTGGTATTTTGGTTTGAAGGCTCTTGGTTCTTTCACCATTTGCTCTTGTGGACCCTTCTTTGCCATTTGCCTTTGTGATGTTAACAGGATAGCTAGGAAAGGTTTTCACAAGCACATCTCTCACGATGCCTTTGCTGTCAGCATTGACACTGACCACTCTAGCAAGTTTGTACTGTCCTCTCAGGGCATTTTGGTCAGCCACCCAGACTACATCTCCGAGTGCAACATTTCGCTCTTTGGTGTGCCATTTGTTTCTTACGAATAGATTAGGCCCAGCCAATTGACTCCACTTCTTCCAGAAATTGCTTACTTCTGCTTGAATAAGTTTAAGTCTCTTGTAAGGGTAGCCATCGAACTGGAAATCTCCAGGGTCTCCCTTTGGATTTGCACGTCCTAAAAGCAGAGAATTTGGGGTAATGTACTCTACACAGTCTTCTCTGCTCTGAGTTCTTGCATCGAGGGGTCTCTCATTTGCAAGGTTGGCTACCATGAAGAGAAAAGTTTGGAATTCTCCCCATGTGAAAACTCCATCTCCACCAAGGTTGCTCAATGCCCGCTTCACTACTTTGACAGCTGCCTCTGCTGCTCCATTTCTATGGGGAGAGTCTGCAGGGTGGATCTTCCACGACCATTCTGTACCATGCTTGGCAGCTTTGTCTTCAAGTTCAGATTTGTTTAGCTGGTCAAGGAATTTGTAAAGCTTCTCTAGAGCAGGTTTGGCTCCCACAAAGTTAGTGCCAGGGTCTGACCAGAGTTTCCTGGGGTGTCCTCTCAGAGAAGTGAACCTTTGATAGGCTAACAGGAATCCTTCAGATGACATGTCATTTACCACTTCAGCGTGTATGGCTCGGGAAGCCATGCAGCAGAAGACTATTCCCCATACTTTGCGTCTAGTTCTCTTTTTGACCTCATCTTTAACTTCATAAGGGCCGAATAGGTCCATGGTGGTGAATTCAAAAGGTGCAGCTGGGGCTGTTCGCTCTACAGGCAGGTCAGCCATGATTTGTTGACACTGTTTTGCTCTGTTTTTCCTGCATATCACACAGCTATCAACTGTTTTCTTGGCAAGTCTACGGCCTTTTATTACCCAGGCTTTCTTCCTCATCCGGAGAAGAGTTGCTGCCACTCCCTCATGGTTTACTTTGTGGGATTCTTGTGCCAGCAATGTAGACACCCATGCTTCAAATGGTAAAACCGGCACTGCTGTTTTATCTTTGTTGAACACCTGAATTCTGCCTCCACAAACTAGCAGTCCAGACTCCACATCTTTGTATACTACCAGTCTGCTTAGAGTCGTGTCTGAAAAAGTTGCACCTTCTTGAGCTGCGAGGAATAGATCTTTGAGTGCATCTTGTTCCTTGACAGTCAACACAGCTCGCTTGGGTGATGTTACCTCCCACTTTGACTGTTTAGGGGCCTGGTGCTTCTTCTTCAGCCACTTTTTGGCAGCTAGGCAAACCCAGGCAATGACTCTCACCAGTTTGGACAGGCTACTGAATCTCCTTATTTCCACTAGCTCTTTAACCCAGCCAGTTGGTCTCCTTCTTAGAGGAAGAGTTGGGTTTACCACAGGTTCTTCATCTTGAGTTTCACTCTTTGGTCTTTCCTTAGTGGCTTGTAGTTCTTTTTGCTGACCCATTCTAGCTTGAGCTCTTGTTAATGCACCTGAGAATGCCTTCCTCTGGAGCTTGTTTACTCTCTCTCTGGCATGAGCTGCAACCTCTCCAGCTGATTTTATGGGCCACTCCTCCACTGGCCACTTCAGGAACTCTGGTCCATTTTGCCATGTGGAATTCTCCTTCAAATCTTCAGGAGTGCCGCCTCTTGTTATGATGTCAGCAATATTTAGATCTCCACTTATCCACCACCAGTCTTGCACTGGTCCAGCCTTCTGGATTTCACCTACTCTATTTGCAAAGAAGGTTTTGTACCCATAACTGACTCTTTGAATGGCTCCCAAGACTGTTTGACTGTCAAGTAGATGGAACCATCTCTCAATCTTCATTCTAGCATGCTTTTCCACATACTTCCTGATCCTGGATGCAAAGACAGCACCACATATCTCAGCTTTTACAGCTTCTCCCTTCTGATCCAGGGGTGTCAGCTTGGCTTTTGATTCAACAAATCGAACTTCAGTCCCTTGACTTGTCTCCCATCTTAAATACATCACAGCTCCAAAGGTTTTGTCACTTCCATCAGAGAATGTGATGCCCCAAGGTTTCCCTATCCAGCCAGGTGGTGTGAGACTCCTGTGAAATTTCACCTGTCCGAGCTGCACATATTCTTCAAAAAGTTGTATGGCTTCTTCTCTGAGCTTTTCTGAGAGAGGTTGGTCCCAGGTTTCTTGGGTTAGTTTTCCACCCCCTCCCTCTTGGAATGCTTTTCTGACAAGAATGGCACCCTTCTGTTTGGCTGGTGTAACTAAACCAATTGGGTCATACAGTCCAGCTACTTGGCTTAAGAGAGCTCTCCTGGTCAGTGGATTAGGTGTCTCAGTTCTCACCTCCTCTTTGAGAAGATCTTTTCCGACTCTCATTTTCTTCTTTCTTTTAGAAAAGTTAACTGAGGTCAACATGTAGAGCTTGTCTTCATCCACTTGGTAGCCGATGCCCAAGGCTTTGTTGTCTTCGTCCCTCATTTGATTTGGAAGAATTAAGGTGGTTTTACCTTGTTTCTCTGTTAGAAGCTTCACCTCCTTTTCTTGCCTCCCACTTTGCCCCGACCGGACCCATGGCTTCAGAAAGAAACCTCCAGCTTTCAAGATCTCTCCAATATTTGCTGTGATTTTTTCCAGTCTATCCAGGTCATTTTGGGAGGTTAAGAGGTCATCCACATAACTGTCCTCTTCAATGACTCTACGCTCCTCCAAGTCAATAAAGTTCGGCAGCCGTGCGGTTTCCCTCATAGCCAACTGAGCGATGCACCCAGCAGGTCTGTCACCAATGTTGACTCTGAATATGCAGTTACCACTTATCTCTTCATCTGGACTGTCCCTCCAGAGGAACCTGTGAAGATGCATCTCCCGATCCTCCAGCCATACAGAGTTGTACATCTTTTTGATGTCTCCTAGAGAGGCATATACCCCTTCTCTGAACCTCAGCAGGACAGCTCTGATAGGGTTGAGAACATCTGGTCCCTTGAGAAGATCATTCATACTCACGCCTTTGTATTTCTGGCTACTATTCCACACAATACGAACTGGTGTTGTCACTGAGTGAGGGTTTGGCGCCACCTGGTGGCTTACGTACCACACTGGTCCATTCCACTCGTCCATGATTTTGTTGGTGAGTTTTATGGCTGCGCCTCGTTCGATCATTTCATGAATCTGAGTAGCATATGTGATTTTCCAATCTGGTTCTCTACTTAGTTGCTTCTCCATCCTTAGGAAACAAGCCTGGACTGCATTTTTGTTGTTAGGGAGAGAGGCTGGATCTACAGTCCAAGGATACCTTGCATCCCAATGTGGAGCTGGTGTGTGATCATCCCCCTTCTTGTAGGTGAGGCCTTCTTTGATGAGCTCAAGCTCCCTCTCTTCTGCCAGGGTCATTTCTTTTCCTCCTGGTGGACAGTTACCACATCGGCATTCTCCACATCTTGGCTCACATGCTGCTCCGATGTTGTCCCAGTGCCACCACTCAAGGAACTCACGGTTACTAGCCGCTGTAAATTTGGCCTGAGTCACATCCTCCTGCTGTAGCTGGGCTGTGTCAGTCGTTCGACTTGTGATTTCTTGATATTTGACAGCTGCTGTCCTCATGGAGCGAGCAAAGTGTGTTTTGGACTTATATGCTGCAACCTCCACTTCTTCAAACAAGTCAGGATGTGCTCCACCCACCGTCTTCCCCAATGGACCCTCCCACAAGACGAGGTCTCCGATGATTTTTACCCTTTGGGGAGCGAGTCTTCCCTCTCTGTGGCTAATGAGAAGTTCAACCTCTTCCGGTCTTTCCAATTCCTTGAGTTTGACTTCTGGGAAGAATTCTTTTAACCTCTCAGGTTCAATTACTTGATGCACTTTGGCGATTTCATCCAAGCCATAGCAGACCATTTCATGAGCCCTCTCTGTTCCTTTAGGACTCTTGACTCGGACCTTGAGGAGATACCTTTTTGTGTTCACCTCCATAGTCATTCCACCAACCCCATGCACAACTAAAGTTATCTTCTCATTTCTTAACTTCAGTCTTTCAGCAGCCTTATGGGTAATGTAGTTTGTGTCTGAAGCAAGGTCGATCAAGTCCCAATCTTCTGTCCTGCGGTTGCAGTGACTTGCATCAGCATCATAATGACAGGAAGTTCAGAGAGCCCATTCTTCTGCAGTAGCTCAGACCGACCTGAAGCTTCGAGTGTCACTGCAGTTTTGTTGGTGTTAGTGAAAGCCTTTCTGCATCGATCTGCCATTTCTGGGGAGAGTTCAGACAAGATCTGCTCTTGTTCCTCCGTTAGTGCGCTTTCACATTTGCCGTCTTTTACACTCTTTCTCTCTTCCCCTCTTTTGACTTCTTTTGGGCAGAGGAAAAAATGGTGGTCTGGAGCACCATCCTCCCTTTTACAGTCTTTATTTCTGCATAGGAAAGTGTCTCTGCAGTATCCATCTCCATCATGGCATAAGAGGCATTTTCTGCATGCTCCAAGCAGCTTTCTTTTCAGGTAGCTTAAGTCTTTTAAACTTTTTACAAAAGAAGATTTTGTTGTTGTGCCCACTATCACCACAGACCTCAATTTCGTCTTTCTTTGTAGTTCTTGTCGAGGCACTCTTTCTGTCATACTTGTCTAGACGATCTGGTTTTTCCATCGTCTCCACAGTTCTGAGCTGCTCAAGTCTCTCTAGTATTTCCTCTTGACTTTTAAGGAAATTCAAGAGCATGTCAAAGTGGTTATCTGATGTGACATTGCTTCTGGGTTCAACCATGAACATCAACCAGTCTCTTTTAATAAAGTCAGGCAACTTGCTTTCAATGGACTTAATTACCAGTGGGTTCTTTATGGCTCCAGAGTTTCCCAACTCTGTGAGATCTGCTAGGGCCTTCTCCACTGACTGTATGAGGTCAATGACCTTTCTTGGTTGGTTCCCCTTCACATTTGGCATCTTTCCCAGCTCTTCAAGGATTTCCACAGTGATGGTTGACTTGTTGCCATACCTGTTCTCTAAGACTCTGAACATGTCACTGGCAGTGGTATATGTTGAAAGTCTGAGGTCTTTTGAGATTTTATCATCCACACTCTCCAAGAGTTGAATTTTCTTAACTTCAGTTGATCCAGATGGTTCTCCCATGGTTCAGCTCTCTTCAATTCAAGCCTGTAGTAGAATGCTCTTACATCCTTGACTCTTCCATCTAATTCAGCTTTTACAGGGATCCATCTCTTCCATATTGACATTGCTGAGATGGCTTCTTCTATTCTCTTTTCCAAGAGAGCAAGGTGTACTTCGAAGCCCTCCAAATTGGCACTTTCCACTGGTACATCGGCCGCTCTATCATAGGCCTTTTCTGCTTCTAGGATTGCCCCAAGAAGTTCACTTCTTCCATACCTCGACCACAGGTTTGTTTGAACAATGTCCCTCATCTCTGCCAGCTTTGTTTCACCTTCTTTTACAGATCTCTCAATGTCGGCCTCTTGCTGTTCATCAAGACCTGCGTCTTCATCTTCAGTCTTGATGTCAGCCTCAAGTCCAATCCTGTAGTCCTCATTGGCCTCAAGCATCTTTCTGAAACAGTTTGAAAGCTTTGTGAATTCCTCTCTTAACTCCATTTGAAGCATGCTGCTTGCTCCTCTTGAAAGGAAGTTGGCTTGTTTGGTGAAGTTGCTTTTTGCAGTGGTCCTCTCCTTTTTGAGCTGCTGGACCGACTTCCCCAGGATATCTTCAGCCATCTTGACCTCCTCTGCGTCAGCAGCTTATTTCTGGATCTGAAGCCGTTTATCCTCAGGGCCAGGCCGCTCCGCGTGGTTTACAACTGTCAAGTCCTCCTCCAATTCAATCCCCAAAGGACACTAGGACAACTCAAATTTTGACTAATCACTTTTTATTTTCTTGACTTTGTCAGGTGAATTAGTTTTCTTAGCCTTTATTAGCCTTCATTAGTCTCTTAGGTTGTAAACCTTTAAAAGATAGAAACAAAAGTTACAATTTTACCAAGCAATGTAAAATGTTTCAGTACATTTAACATTTACATTTTTCAAACTCAAAATGAAATGAACAGAAACTCATTTAAACAGAAAAGCAAATTAAGTCAATGCTGCAATGTGTTTCTAAACTAAACAGTAGTTAAACATACTTTACACAGCATATCAAACAATGAAATTAAATAAACATTGCACAGACCATTGGCGTCTTTGGGCTTGAATCTTCGAGTGGACTTGGTGTCTTCTCTCTGAAGTTTCTTTTGTTGAGTGAATGAGAACCTCTGGTTTTATCAGGTGCTCTCAATCAATGGAAATTACTAATCAGGTGGTGTACTGCTGATTTGCTGCTGGTGCACTCTGGGAAATGTAGTTTTTTACCCAATTTCTGAGATTTAACTCAACAGACAGTCTCTTTCTCCAAATTCTGGAATCCATTGGTTAGTTTTACTGTTAGTTGTTGTATCAGCTGAGTTAGTATTATGTTTGTCTTTGACTGTTAGTTGCCAAGTTAATGAACACAACATAATGCTTACTCAACATATGACTCCATTGACAGCAATTGTCCGGTTCCATCATATCACAATCCCGCTCATATTCAAAATATAAAGTTAAATTGCTGCATGTGACTAAATAAAAATAGCACAATGGTTTTGTGGAGTCACATGCCAGAATCGCTGACACCAAACACTTCATTAAGAAAACAGATCCTTGTGATTGGTTTAATTATCAGTCTGTTTCACATATGTCTTTATCTCCGAGGTATTTGGGAAGGCTGTTGCTCAGCAACCGGCTCGCTCTCACACAGGAACAACACTTGTGAGATGTTCTACTAAGGATTTTTATATCTGTATAATCTCATTTATATGACTGCATAGACTGTCAAAGATTGAAAGACACATTTTGTTTGATGAATTTCCTTTTAGAGGAAGTACAGTAAATGTTTCACTGGCGTTGTTTAGCGGACTGGAACTTAACTTTTGAATTGGAAGTCTATTTATAAAAAATAAAAAGACAGAACAAAAGGACCACTTGAAGTCACAATATCGCTCATTGCTGATTATGCAATTTGGAGCCCGGGTCTGAGGAGTAGATGTCAATCAGGATGTTACACCCCGTTTTATAAACTAAAGTAGTAAAATCAAACAGTTGGACATATTTCTGTGTGTTAAGAACTATCTAAAATGACAGAAACCACCTTCAGAAAAATAATTACTTGTTTTTTTGGGTGTTGCCCCATTCCATTCCATGGAGAGGGCAGGGTTTATGACCTAAGCTGCAGCCAATAGAAATGTTTTGTGTGGCACACTCGGGCTGAATCCAAAATTGCATATTTTGCTACTATGTAGAAGGCTAAAAAAAGTGTAGATGACAAAAGCTGAATGTTTATTAAATTGATATACTTAAAGTCTGCTAAATTGGAACAACTATTTTTACACTTAATGCACTGTAGTTATCCAGAACCAACTAATTATATTAGTTCAAGTGGAACTATTCAAAAGATATTATACAGAGATGATACTATCCTTTCTAACAGCGATATTAAAACACATTCCAGGCCATTGTTTTTCAACCTTTTTTGAGCTGAGGTACATATTTTCATAAAAAAAAAAAAATATATATATATATATATATATTCACAAGGCACAACACCAACCAAAAATGTAACAAAAATTTAACTCTGTAGCCTATATTAACAATATACAGTCATTCTTATCAAAGTGTCTTGAATGGGAATTAAATAAACACAAAGAAAAAAAGCATTATGATTAATTTGTTTAAAAAATGTTTTTCAGACTAATTAGGTGAAATTGAATAATTTTCCACGGCACAACTGACGATCTCTCACGGAACACTAATGAACACTAATTTTTCACAGTGGTTGAAAAACACTGTTCCAGGCTTAGTATTAAGAATGTACATTATGCAGTAAAGAAGTAGTCCAAAAACAGTTTAATTATAATATTTACATCAGTAAGTCTCAAGCGATATGTCAGTAGATTTGTTAATATTTTTGTAGTATACCTATTATGAAATGAAAATTATTATGAAGTGAAAAAGTCTGCCCAGAATAGAGTGAACTGTTGTTGAGGCCCTTTGTTCCACTGGGAATCCAAGGAGATAAGTAAGTGTATTATGAAACAAATGTATTTTAACTATTTTAGTAGTTTTTCAATATATAGCTAACCGCGTAAACGTAAAAGTGACATATTTTACTTCTCAATAGTTCCTCTGTAATGCAGACTTATCTTTTCTGATATCAAATCGTCTCCATACATATAATATGATCATCTATCCAGCTTTCCTTTAGTTCAATCAGTAGAGCATTGGTGCTTGCAACACCAAGGTCATGGGTTCGATCCCAGGGAAAGCAAGAACGGATTCAATGTGTTCCTTGAATGCAATGTAAGTCTTTTTTGGATAAAAAGCGTATGCCAAATGCATAAATGTGAAATGTGAATGTGAATCTATACAGATTAATACATAGACTATATTTGTGTATCAATTTCCACTATTGTAAGTCTTTTGCTGCTTTGACAATTACTTTTGTGGGGGGAAATGTGATATAATTTACCTTTCTTGTCATTTTTTTTTTACTTTACAGACTGAATCCTTAATAACGGTATGTAATCAGCAATGTGTCTTGGATGATATTAATAGAGTTTAACATGCAATCAACCCCAATTATTCAATGAATGAATTGTGTACTACCATCGCCAACCACTAGGATGCAGTGTGGTACCGTTCAACACAAAGGCCTTCCTGCAACTCCAAACCAAACAGCATGTGTGATGGCAATTTGTTAATAATTTATGAGGAATTAATTAGCATTCCTCTAATTACCTCATGAATATTCCACCCGGTCGTTCACAGCGTTGAGGAGTTTTTAAATGGGATTAGCAATAGGACACATCCCCATGCACAAGATCAGGAGACCTTTTTTTCTGCAACGTCCTGGATGCTCAAGTCCAGTCAGCGCTTTGGAGCTCAGCTGCATTAGTATGCGCAGCACACGAGGCCTGGTAAACCGGTCCTGGGCCAGCTGAAACGAGCGTCAGGTCTCTCGAGTACTGGTGAACAACAGCAAAATCAATGACAACAGGAAATTGCTGATGGGAGTCTTTGGCCAGACCTCACCCGGTTGGGCCGGATCAAGTGAGGGGTCTGTGATTATCTCACCGGGAGATTAGTGTGAGAGATCGTAAACCCCGGCCAGTAAATAAACACTGGAGATGAAGTGGAACTTTTTTTAATAAACAGAAAAATATTACTTTGTCAATAGGAAACCTATATACCCAAGGCTTTGTGCTCTAGAAAATAAGCTCTTAAATGTCTAAAAAAAAAGAAACACACACACACATATAGATATATAATTGTATATATTTTATTTATTCTCTAAATAAACCATGTAGTGGATAGAAATACATAAAAAGACAGGCAAATACAAATCTAATTTATTTAGCCCCCACTTGACACAGCTAAAAATGTATTTCTGCAACATAGCAGATTGTCTTGTGTTTATATTATGGATAATGTTTAAAATGAGAAACAATCCACAGTTGCTCACTCATACTGTTTTTGATTTTCTTATCCCAAGTTTATCTCTGACAATCTGGCATCCTGTCGATGCTTGTGAACTCTCTCTCTCTCTACACACACTATTTCTCAATGTACCCAGCTTTCACACACACACACACACACACACACACACACACACACACACACACACACACACACACACACACACACACACACACACACACACACACACACACACACACACACACACACACACTCATATAGAGCGGGATTAAGGGATTGTTGACAGCAAACAAACAGATTACTCAGTCAAATGTTTGTATAACATGGACACTCTTCACAGTCGTATAAGCATCATCCTTAATGAAAATAACATCTGTGTTTTTGTTCAGATTTTTATGAGCATAGCATATGTTGGACCGTATTCAGTGAACTATATATAGTCCTGATCAATAAAGGTTAATGAAAGGCATTTATTCAGGACATACTCCCATTCACCAAATCTAACACAAATCCAGTTCCTAATGATATTTCCTGTCGAAACAGAAAACTGAATAGGAATCCTATACTCCTCTAGAAATAGGAATCTTATAGTCAGCACAGCTGATTAGAAAATTGGTGTATTTATTCTTAGTCATGCAAATATTATAATTAGGATCTTTGAAATTGCATGTCACATTATATTAAGATTTAATAAATCAAATCCCTTAATTTTTTTCAGTTACTCTTATGGAAAGTTAATTTCATGAAGTGTACTTAAGTAATGTTCAAGTATATTTTAAGTAATATCGGCGTACTATTTCAATAATGCTTGGGACTAAATTGCTTTTTGCAAATAAAAGTATATATTTAAGTGTACTATGAACCATATATATATAATGTTCGTATTGAACATTTATGCAGCAGAAGATTTTGTGTGAAAAATCAAAAGCGGATTATTGTTTTTTGAAAAATCTTTTGAAATTAATAAGGTGACGAGGGAGGCCTATTACCCCAAACACACCAAAAGGCACACATTATTTAAACATATTTTTATAAAATGTAAAAGTGTCAAAAATTATATTTAAATGATAAATTATGTTCCTCTTTCGGAATTAACATTCAAACATTTTACTCTAGCTTCATGTATAATGTTTTAATCAACAATTGAAAGTGGGTAGTTTCATTAAAATATGCAACATTTTACACAATAAGCTGAGAAAATGATTTTTTTGTCAACGACTACATTCCTCAAATTGTAAGTAGCTTTGGATAAATTTACATCCGAATCGGATTCAGAACGAATAGATCTCATCCATCAACACAAAGCTTCACAGTCATTTCGGGTTTGACATTTAATTCGGTAACTTTAGGCGGCCATTTTTGTTTTGTTTTGCATAAGCAATCTTCCATCACTTGTTTTGATCCAGATTCTGTGCTGTTTCAGAAGATGCGTCACATGAACAGACGGAAAATTCAGTCAATGGCGAGGATAGAGTTAAGTAGATTTAAAGTCAATTCCTATATAAGCTAACCAGTGGACTAGTCTACACAAATTTAAATACTCAGAATTAGGAAAAAATCTGTTTTCTATATTGATCAATATTTTAAAACAATGTAGACCATGTAACAATGTTTGAAACTGTGAAAAAATGGTTTTATTCTCAAAAGATGAAACGCATATTATACTTTAGTATACTTAAGAGTACATGTAGTTCAAATATACTTTCAGTAATGAGTCAATTTTAATTATATGTCTGAGAAGTTCATAAAAAGTAGACTGAAATTGTACTCTTATTTTTAGTTTAAAACAATATACTACTAGTACACTTTAATAATCTTTTGTAAGGGTAGCCTTTGTTTTACAATCTAAAAGCTTAACCACTACTGTAGCGCTAACTTCTGGAGAAAACCTTGTTTGATTATGGCGGCAGAGCACAGAGGTCTTAAATTGAATAGTAACTACGCCGCCCTGGGATACAACCCAGGGATTTTCTGCTAAATGGATATTAGGTAACACAGGTCAAATCACCGGGAATAGGCTGGAGACGCAGATCATTTATACATTTTATTAAAGATAAAAAGTTCTACATAGGCCCAAATAAACAACTGTTGAACTCAACAAACACGAAAAGAGCAATCAGAATAGTCAGGGGCATCTCTTGGGTCTTTTGATGAAGGAGCAGAGGCTTGAGGCTTGAGAGCAAGCTATGTTGGGCACAATCAGGCCTTCACAGCAACAGTGCACCCACCCACACACATGAGGATATTATAAAAACAAAGCACTCGTGAAGGAAGACTACCATCAGAAGTCCAACCCCTGCAACAAAACCGACTTGGGTCATATACTGCACACAGAGCTGTCAAAATAACTCTTTATAAAATTTGATTATCTCTAACACTACAATACCAAAATAAAAGTATATAAAGCAAATATGTTATGCCTCTAATGCAGTGTCTCTAATGCAATAAATCCCACACAGCCCCGACGGCAAGGAGGCTTTCACACGTAACGTGTCCAGTGTGTCGTTAGGGCAAAGAGGATAAACACATGTGCTGTGATGCTGAAGGCTCTTTCAGTTTGCCTTGATGTATGGGGAGAGACAAACACACATCCAATCTGTCAGGCAAACACCTATGCCGCCTTTGCACCAATTCGTCTGACTGCAGAAGGCAGCCTCAACCAGGTACCCGTCAAACAGATTTGTTTAACATACCACTCTTGCTAGTCACCAAATGTGTCGCAGTAGAAAAGGGGTGGTGCTCATTACCTCATATGACCAAACAGTTTATATGTTCCCTGCCAAACTCCAAAATGCTGGCAGGAAGAATCCCCTACACTGGTCATAATCCTATAGCAAAAGATATAATGATGCATTCATATTTTTGACCAGGAATAGTGGATAGGAGTGGGATAGGATCTTGCATGTCACAGCCAAAACAATGCTTTTCTACTTGCTTTTTGCTGGTCAGATCAAGCCATCATCTAATTGGTGCACAGGACTGAGGAGTATTGAGGAGGCTGTTGATATGGTCACACTTGCTCCTGTAGCAATTGTTTTTCATCAGAAGACTGTGGTGTACGAGGGGTATGCTTTGGATGCCTCTGAATTTTAGAAGGAAGGTTATAGTGCTTTATTCATCTGAAGTTTGGAAGGACTGATTTGATTTAGGGGAAAAAAAAGGAACAAATTTGATTCAGGTTTATTATATTGTCATAGCTGATTTAATTCAAAACATGCTGTTTTTATGAATACCATGTACATATTTATTTTTCTGTATAGTAGTAGTAATAATAATAATAATAATAATAATAATAAAGCATTAAGACTGCTTTATCTTTTTCTTCTTCTTCTGATTCTGACTTGTGTTTATTTTCTTATTGTTTGAATTTCACGCACAAGCACTGTGTACCGAGCCTGAACAGTTATGGACAATTGACGTCGAGCAACATTCGAAATTCGAATCGTGAATTTGCACACAAAAAAAGTTCATACATCTATGCGTGTGGCTATATGAGGGTGCGGGTTATCTGCGTCTGCGGCTTATATACAGGAAAATATGGTATATGTGTATCTCCGAAAATGTATCTTTTTTAAAGTGTACTTCACTTGATAGTCCACATGCATTTGACTCTAGAAGGGTTTATGTATTTCCAGATTAGTCACTCATGAGATTCAGTTTCAGGTATCTGTTTCTGTAGGCAGGAGGCAGCTCACTAGGCTTTGGAACAAAGCCCGTGTTCCAGTGTGTTCCAGTATTTGAGTGCGCTTGTCTTTGTTAACCGTGTGTGTGTTTTCCCATGTCTTTGATTGTCTTCGCTTCACGTCCTGGACTACACATACAGCACCCCTATTCAGTCATTTTCAATGAAAAATACATCTATTGTGCAAGTGCATCAATGCACAAGCTGAAAAATGAAGCAATATTCTCAAGCTGACTCATCTCCAACAATACAGCATGTTTTGAGAGGTACCTATCATCTCTAATGGCAAGAATTTTTGTGTGAACCCAAGTCAATGATATCTTTAACTCTAGAGCAGATATTCAAGATATTTTTCTTTTTTTGTCAGTAAGAGCAGGTCCGGGATCAGGAGGAGAAACCCGGTGGTCAACATGCGGTTCAGTTGAGATATGTAAACCTAGGGCTAATCAATTCTGCAAAGGCACAAACAATGGTCTGTCAATAGACAGATGATGTATTAGCTATCCTCTCTCAACTCTCTCACTGTTAAGCTTTTGTCAGCAAATCACTTGAGAGCATGAGCCAAAAGGATGGAAGTTAACCAGCTGGGTTTGTGCTTCTATATGTATATGATTCTTATAGCTTTGCCTAAAACCTAAAGAGGGATGGAAAAGAAATAGTCAGAAAAATAGCAATAAAGTATCATAATCAGTGCAGTCATCACTCTGTCAATGGGAAACAAAAAGATGCAGGAATGAAACTTAACACAATCATGCCATCCCACCAAACCGGAAGTCCTTTATCATTGTTATCATCATCATCAAAATATCATCATTGCCACTACATTGATCATCACCACTGCTGTTATCATTACCGTCATTCTCATAAACACCATTATCACCGGCATCATCGCCGATTCATCGTTATTATTAACATTGTTGCGATCATTTCATAATTTACACCACCATAATAATAATACTTACGTCATAACCATAATCGTCATAGTCTCCATTAATCATTATCATTACAATCATTTTACAATTTTCACTGTCATCATCATCATCATTTCCACCATCTTCATCGTTATCATAATCACCACCACAGTTATCATTAAAATAATTTAAAATTTTTTAACAGTTCTACTATTATCATTGGCATCATCAAGGTCATAAATCACCACCACCACCATCATCATCACCAAAATATTGTGGATGTTATGATTAGCTCATATTTAATTAAAGTGTCAGTTCTGTTGCCTCTAAAAATAGGGAAACACGAGACAATTGTTGGCACATAGTTAGAGAAGACTGCTATTAAATAAATGTGAAAAGCAGAGTACAGATAATGGAGAATCAAAGTCTTGGATGGATTTTAGTTTAGTGTGTGACATTAGGTCTCTTCTGAAACACTACAGGAGACACATATGAAGTTACTGAGGTCTTGATCTCAGGTGAAAAATCTGAGATGCCTTGTAAAGACTTGCTCCCATTTGTGATTTACTTTTACCCTTTTCCAACCGGCATATACTCCGTAGACTTTACAAAATTCAAAACCATTGCTTCTCTTACAGATTCATTTAAAAAAACACAATCTTCATGTGAAGAATTATGAGTCATGTGAGGTCTCTCTTTTGAAACAAAGCAGTCATTAATTTTGAGGATTAGCTTTCATCTCCCCTCTCTGTCTGTCTCTGTTTGTAGGGCTGAATCAGGCCAATGGCGCCCAGGGCCCATCACTTTGAAAGCTGCTTCCTGCGGCATGCTGGCCTTGTGTCAGAAATTGGCTATTTGAAAGACATCTGACATCCACTGGAGAGTACAGTGCTGAAGAGGGGGAGGGAGGGAGGGAGAGAGTGAATAGATTTGAAGCAGAACATGTTCACATCCAGTCCAGCATTTTAGGGCATGAATGACCTTTAAAAAGAATGTGATCTACTCAATTTCAGCCTGTGATGCTCATTACCGGCTAATGAACAAGAGCCCTTCTTTAAGGTTCTTGAAAGGAAAAAAAGAAAAATAAATTATATTATACCGTAACACACACACACACACACACACACACACACACACACACACACACACACACACACACACACACACACACACACACACACACACACACACACACACACACACACACACACACACACACACACACACACACACACACACACACACACACACACACACACACACGCGGCTTAGATTAGATTAAAACAGGATTAGCCTTTAGTTCAAATAGGATATTTAAGTAACATTTATAAAAATGCCATAGAAAAACAAAAAACAAACAAACAAACAAACAATGTAACTGCCATTTTGAGGAAAAATAATGCTCAAACATTAATTTTAGTCTTGGGCTAGTTATACACCTTCTCTGTGAAACCAGGGGAGAGTGTCCTAAATAAATACTGTGCAATAAGGTTGTGCAATCTGTATATGACTAACTATCTGTGGTCAAACCAAAATTAAATGTTTTCAACGTTACACAAAATAAATAATCAATATCTGTGATTAATATTGTCATTGGACATATTAAAGAAATCACACTGGAGAGCCACTTTATATCAGGAAATGAGTTTTTACGTCTGATTAAATGAAACACTGACCGCTGCTTGATTTTAAATGCTATAGAAATAAATGTGACGTGATTTTACTAGAGTGTCGAATTACAGAGCTTTAGCAAACATTTCCATGTTAATGTGATCAGATGCTTTTTTATGCTTTATTTAAAAAAAAAAATGTTTGCTTTCTATTTTGCTACTGAGAGGAAATATGTGCGCAGTACATATTTACATATTCATCTAAACGCCGCTCTCAGTAGTGTGGGTGACATTTGATGTTCGGTTCGATGAACAGTATATTCCTGCTCACGTATTTCGAACTTTGTTTTACCCTTAAGCGAAGAATGAAAATAACTTTGCAGTGAATATATTATGGCCTATAGTTCTTGTTCACAATTGTGACATGACAGAAATAGAAACCATTACAAAAATCGACACCACCTTATCATTGTGTTGGCTATGAGTAACTTTGCAACTACATGTGTACTGTATCATTAGAGCGTTATCAAAATAAACTGAAACCCCAAAATTCAATCCCTTTTCAATTGTTGCGCATTACTGTCATGACTCTTAAGATAAACAATAAAAGTCGACAGTGAAAAGCTAAAGTTCAGTTACATGTTTCATTGACTATCCCACAATTGGCACATATACCTCGACGTTCGTTCTCAGAAATAAAATGGGCTAAAATTGAGAAAGGTCATCAGGAAAAACAACTTCGACCTCAAGTATCAGAGACGCCAAAGCTCTAAATTCAGCACTATGGTCCTCTTGTGGACAGAGCCAGATCAGAAGTCTCTGATCATGGATTTTCCTAGAGATTTGAGATGAGCGCCCACCTTAAAGTGAGCAACACAACACAGCAAGTGCTCATAAACTCAACTCCTCAAATAGACCCCTATACGACACCCTCATTTACAGGATGAGATTTATTAAAAATGCTGTTACTTCTTTGATGGCACTTCCATCAAAATCTGAAAAGCATCCAATGATCCAGTTGCTCGTGACACCCTATTTAGATTAAGTGGAATTTAGGTCATGTCAGTAAGACTGTCACTCATGTGTGAATATTTTCTTCAAGCAGATTCACAGATTGTCATTGTCCTTTAATTGTATTTGATGCTCAGTTTTCACACAGACACGCGCGCACACACACACACGTCAGTGAACGATGGATAGTGCTTATATCAAGTGTGGTATTCCAAGCAGAAGAGAGCTGCTCTGTATGTGACGAGCACTTCTGTTAATGCCATTGGTGCTAGTGATAATGAGGTGGTATGGCACAGAAACGCTTGAGCTGTGTCCAGTTCATTAGAAGCTGACCACTCCGTGACATGACTTGCCAAACGCAGGCTGACCCCGCTTGTCCAGTAATGAGCCCCTGGTAAGGTCAGGAAGCGGAATGAATTAATATTGATACAGCTCATAGGAGGTTGCTGAATTGTGAGAGAGCACTTGAGAAGCCGGGCCATCTGGAGAAGTGAATTGTTGATGGAATAATCAACTAAATTTGGGTTTTGCTTGACAGTTGAAAAATAGGTGATGTAGGAGACATATTTATTGACTTGTCTGTAACAGTTGCCTTTTATGTTTCTCAAACTCAATCGTCAGTTTCGTAATATAACATGTTGTAATATCACGGAATGCAGAGATACTGTGACACTAAACATGCATCTGTGATAAATAAAGTGCAAAAAAATAAAAAATAAATAGGTTTTGTTTAGTACTCTCCCGAACAAACTATTTTACACATAGTCCATAAGACCAAATAATAGCTGCATTTCAAAAAGTGACCCAGTTCAAAAGTATACATATACTCTTGATTCTTAATACTATGTGCCATTACCTGGATCATACATGACTGTTTTAGTCCATTTGTCCTGATGTCCACTGTTTAAAAAAAAAAGAAAAAAAGCTTGGTTTTCCTGCATCTTTTTTGCATATTTGAACCTTTTCCAGCAGTGACTGATATTGAGAGACATCTTTTCAACCAGAGAGGATAATTGAGGGACAATTATTAGAAATGTCACATCTGTGTTGTAGTAAGTCGCTATCAAATAAAAACAGAACACGAGTAAATAACGTAGAAATACAAATCTTGTAAAATATTGGGGACAGAGAAACAATTAACAGACTTCAATGGAAAACAGAACAGGTGTGTAAACTAACAACCAAGGAAATTAATGATGACTGGGAAATAAGGCAAAACAAGCATATGATTGCATTAAAAGCTGGGTGTATGTTTTATTTTATTTTATTGAATAATCAGGGTACATTTTTCTTCTTTGTCCTCTGGGCAACATGCAAGTTTCTTCTGGAGGGCTACTAAAGCAAAAATAACAAATGAAAAAACCAGAGCAACTGAATCTGACTGACTGACGGACCAATGGAATACTGGAGGTTTAAACAGTCTGTTTTTGTATTTCTGTTTAATGCACATAATGGTGCATCACTTACATACAACACCTTTCATATTATGAGAAAAAAATTTCGAAATACTTTTAAAATGAATAGTACACGCCCCTCAAAAAAGTAATTATTCCCTTGATTATAATTACAAGTGTGTAACATACAAGAGTCAGCGTTTTATTATGTTTGGTCAGAATATATAATATACTTATATTCAGTTTCATTGTGTTCACCTTCCGGAGGGTATTGCAAGTTGTGAGACATACCTGGTATACAGGATAAGAAAGCAGCTTTCGATTCCAAAAACGGAGGTAACCAAAGAAACTTATTCTCTGAACATAAGCCAGATTGTGTGACAGATGTGTAGATAAATAGATAGATAGATATTTTTACAGCCTCATTATCTTTTTAAACACAAAGTGTTTAACTTTTTTTTACAATCATTACAGAATTTTTAAATACAAAGATTGAAATATTATTTCAATCCCATCATATAGGTGGCGATATTCACCAAGTACGAAAAATCTGCGTTAAGTAAAATAAAAATACAAATGTAGCATGGCACACTTTTTCTTGGCAAACATTTCCATGGTGACTCATGAATTGGTCACTCTGCTGAAAATATCTTGTGTGTTAATCGTTAATATACTCTGGGTTGGATGAACTTACTTCCAGATGCATTTTTGGAGCTAGCATACCTCGAGTAAGCAAGACTTGTATTAATCAATGAAAATAATTCAGGGGATGTTTGACAGTAAGATAACCTTGATTTCTGGAATACCCCCCTGTTTGCTCATTTCAGTTGACCCAGTTTCCCCATGTGATTCTTTGATTCATTCTATTCACACGTGCCTTATTATTGACCTTGTTAATTATCTTGTTCACCTCTGTATAGACCCACAGTTTCAGTCTTTTCTTTTTTTGTTTTGTGTTGATTTGTGTTGTTTTACGTATATGTGATTATTGTCCTGTTTGCACTTGAATGCAGAATTAAAATACTTCAAATGTGTTAAATTGCCCCACTTAAGTCTGCCAGAGAATACTGTAAAGTTCAGCTAATTGCATTTCAATTAAATTAATCTTTTTTGCAAAATAAATTTAATGAAAGTGTTTGAAAACATTAAGTTTAGTTCGCACTTGAGTATATTATTTAATTGATTATATCTTCGTTGCTCTTTATTTAGCAGTATGTACACTTCCCCATGTAAGATAACTACACAAGTTAAGGTTTAGTGGTAGATTCAGAGTTATTATCTTGACACTAAGCAGGTACTAAGTAGTATGTTCATGCAAAACAGTACTGGAAAAAAAAGTGCTACCACTTATCTCTGTAAAAATACTGTTTCGTTAAAAAAGTATGCCAAGTGTACTTTTTCACAAGGTATTTCAGCCTCTAAATTACACACGTCACCTTAAAGTTACACAAAGCTCATTATTTATTTCAGCAGTTTTGAATATATCATACTCACAGCAGCCCTGCATGCACAAAACATGTAATAAACCTCCTTTGACAGCAACTGGGCTCACTGATAGGCAGAGAACAAGAGTGTATCATCGTTGGTCTTTTCAGCGGAGTGCAAATTAAACTAGCGTTATCTCATGAGCCAATCTCTTATCTTTCGGCCCTGGGATTAGCATAACAAGAGTAGTGAGGGTGACACGTAGCTAAATTTATGTGTCGCGACTGAACGAGGTGAACTTCCCATGTGAGCTCCATGTGTCATGTTGAACATGGCCGATGAAGAATGAGCTGAGGCTGCCCGAGCCAAGAACCCTCACGTATTTGAATGTTCTGCCCTTACAGAATTTATAGCTGTGCTAACATGGCCTCTCTCTTGGCAGGGCATTGTCAAGATTAAAATGAAAGGTGTTAGGATGCATGCAGAGGTTAGTTGATAAACGTCAAGGGTCAGTGTCAGTATGCAACTCTGAGAATGTGTTGTAGCCAAGAGGGACTGACTATCATGTGAGACTAACAAAACATTTATTTTGATATTTTAATCCTCAGCATACTACATTATGGATGGCAGCACTGTTTTAATTTACTGTAGTACAGTGCTTTCATTAAACCACATACAGTAGAACCCCGACATACGAAACGCTTTGCCTGCCACTGACCCGTAAACTCGCACCAATCATCCGACTCTCCCATTGACTGTCTCCCAGCTCGGATGCTAGCTTTCGCTGCAGCATCCTGCTCTCCAATTGGTCAGCATCGCTCCCACCAGGCTCTGCATAGCGGCGTTCCTCTCCCATTTTGTCTGTTCTACGCTAACGCTAAAGTTCGTCCGCGCTTTCATCATGCTGCATCGCCATTATTTTGTGCCCAGTTAACAAACTTTTTTCTAATCACTAGTCATGGATGTGAAGTGAAAGGGAAGAGGAGGATGCTCTCCATGGAGACGAAAAGGGAGATAATTGAGAAGTATGAAGCAGATGGATAGTATAAACAGTGTACAGTATGGTGAGTGTATTTTAGCTTTATTATACAATTAAATGAGGTGTTTTCATAGGGCTTGGAACGGATTAGGCAATTTACATGTAAAAGCTTGACCGACTTACGAAAAGATCGACTTACGAAGCCAACCTCGGAACGGATTATTTTCGTCCGCACTTCCCTTTATATTAAAAAATTATAATAATAGCGAAGTAATAAAATTAAAAATATGCTCATTTTCAAGTCTGACAATGAACTTGCTGTAAAAGCAGCTGTACCAAATATTTCAAAACAGTGTGGGAAAGAATGCAGAAACTCAGATACAGAAAAAAAAACACACTGAACTGAGCACAACATACGATCCCTCCCTCCACAGACAGGTATCACAGAACAGGAAACAAATGGATTAGCTAGAATTATTCAAATTTCTACTCACCCTATAGCATCTGCAATATGAATACTTATCTGGAATTTATGACAAACCAAATCTTGTGGAAACTGAATGGAAGAAACATTGTAAGTAATCTCCTGGGTAGATTACTTACAAATATTAGGTCTTTACTGATTTCAAAATATATGACAACAATTGCAGTTAGTAACAATTTATTGCAATACACATTTTAGGGTTATATAAGACAATAATTGCACCATATCAATATAAACATGCAAAAAGTAGGAAAATATTTGTAATTCTGTTTAAACAACATGAAATACATTCAGAATTTCATCATGTCAAGGATTCCCAAACTGGGCTCTGTGAAGGAACTGCGGAGGGGATTGTTATTTTAATTAGTATAAATAATTTTAAGTGTTTGAAAGACAAAAGCCATCTAAAAACATGATTGAACAATTTACTGACTGATCATACAAGTAATAGTTAATGTGTTTGTCGGGATTTGATTTGACATCCAATGTTAAGAAAACAATGTCCAAAGTGAAATGATTTATGTAAACTCAGTCGCCAAATGCAAAATATTTTGAGTTACGATTGTAACCCTGATTTCATGAAGAGGGAACAAGATGCTTTGTTGAAACTTGTGGGAACATCTCTGTGTGATTGTGTTGTGAAGCACTTATGGAATCAATCCAATGATGTGACATCATGACCAGGAAGCTATAAAGCACACCCAGACCAAACAGCATCAGCTTCTGATAGGCTGAAGCAAGTTGATTCAACATTATAGACGAAACCTCTGACGGTCCCTTTCAAGGGACCTTGAGCGGGGTCGACACGCTGTTGGAATCAAGTGCTAGAAAGTGCCTTCCATCTGAAAGCACCAGAGTCCCCAGAGTGAAGCCCAAATTCAATCCTCCACATATGTGTGCGGTCAGGAATAGCCTGCTGCATCCTCTGTCTTGTAGGAAAGCTCCTCAAGCAGCCATGCTCATTAGTGGACCTGAGCAACTATAGGTGAAGGCTGGCCAGCCAACTCATATGCAAGTAAGACCGCCTCAACTACCACCTTGTTCTTCCTTTGCATAGATGCTTGAAACCCTTTCCTAGGTGACCCAAAACATACAAACACCTGATCAGTTTCTCGCATCTAACACTATGACCCAGCAAAGCAGAATTAGCTTCACTTGGTCTGACCAATTTTTTTGGAATGATAAATGACCGGTTAAAGAACCTGCTGGGAGGAAGAACATAACTCTGCTTTGGTCCTACCATTGTAATAATCCTTTGTAATCCTACCTTTTTCATACACTCAAATCGCTTTACAAAGAAGGGGGGAATCTCCTCAACCTCCACTAATGTGCAGCTAATGTACATCCACCTGGATGATGCGACGGCAGCCATATTGGCCAGAACTCTGACCACACACCAGCTTACTGGTGGAGAGGAGACCAATCAGTAAATATGGGGATGATTAGGAGGCCGTGATGGACCAAGGCCAATGGGCAAAATCTGGCCCTGATTGCCAAAGGATTTTAGATAGAACCCAGTTAAACCTAGATGGAGGTGACTTGAACTGAAGTCTGTAGCCCTTTTCTACTGTCAGCAAGACCCATTGAGTTGTATTTGGGAGTAGTTTCCATGCTGACAAAATAATCTACTAAGGGAACCAATCTCTCGAGACCTGCCTCTGGTGTAAGTCAACCAACTGACTGTTCTGAGACCCTCCCCAGGGTGGATGAGCGGGGTTATGGGCTCACTGGAGACTGCTGATGTACACAGAATGAACCTGATGGCACTGAAGGGAGATGGGGACCATATGATGAGATATTTTCACGAATTTTCATTATCATTACTCCATTCTTCAGTTTCACATGATCCTTCAGAAACCATTCTAATAAGACGATTTGCTTTTTATCAATGATAAAAACAGTAGTTGTTCAGTCGTTTAAAATTGTTTACCTGAAAAAAAAAAATGTATAACCTGAAATGTGTACTCTCTCTCTTATACAGTTTGGCATGTCAGATTTACCAATTGTTATAAGTTTATGATGGTCAATTATGATCAACAGCTAAAATTGAACTGCTGGTAAAAAAAAATAAATAAATAATAATAATAATATTTGAGTGGCTCCTCCCCTAATTTTATCAGAAGAGGTACAGAGCATAGGCAAAGTAGGATTAATAATAAAAAAAAATACTTCAAAATACAAAATCAAATAAGCACACATGTGCATTAACCGAATTAAAACAAAACTCAGGTGAACTCGGGAGACCAGACCGGTAAGCAGCCACACAACATGACCAACATAACTAACTTCAACAACTGGGAAATGCAAGAGTGTTTTATACACAAGGGAATGACAAACACCTGGGTAGACTAACGATTAAGTGATCACACGACAGGTGCAGGGAATGAAACAATGACCTTCGGAAGTGCAGAGATGGCACGACTGACAGGAAGTGTTCCCAAGACCTCACCAACAGGAAGTGACAAAGAAGACCTGACAGACAGGAGCAAGTGTTACACCTAACAAATTTAATGAAACTCTGTTGTGTACCCATAATTCACGTGTTGCCTCAGCAAAATAGGAAATCTGAGTCAATAGGGTCAGTAGTTTTTTATTGGATAAGATATTCTTACCTCAAGAAGAAAGCCAACAGGAGCAGAGCTTAAACTCCAGAAGTGCATGTTTCATAAACGTCACAACATTCTATGAATGAACATTGTTGATGAACATAACTGATGTTTGCTTGCAATCATGCTCCAACTACATAGCATTTAAATTTGAGACAAATAGAAAATAAATGTGCAGAGACAATTTTTCACAGAGCACTTGCAGGAAGACACATAAGCTTACAATGTTCGGTTTGGTTGTGCTTTATAGTTTCCTGGTTTTGATGTCACCTACCTATTACGTTTCATCATGCCATTAGATGGATTTCACAAGTGCTTGACAAAGCAATCACGTAGATGCGTTCCCCTTTGAAATGGAACTAGAGGACTTTCTTAATGTATGTATTAATAATATGTTATTTTAAGGAAAATAATAATTATTAATTAATAATATTTTTAGGCTGTTAGGATATTTCATGGAAAAATGCGCCCGAAGATGCTGAGCGTTAGGATTTTTCTTCCAAAAATGCGAGAGGGCGAGCAAAATTTTTTCTCGCACTCTGATACAATGCTTGTGCACCCAAAATGGAAAGCTTGACTTTCCATGCTCGTACACCGATTTGCTCGTATACAAAGTCACTCCTAAACGGAGGCATTACTGTACTTAATTTTTGGAATTGGTGTAATCAGTTACTAGAAAGCACAATGCAGACCACATCTTTCAATTTTCTTTCATGTTTATAGGTGGATCTCGACCTTTCTGCAGATATATTGGGGTAATCAGTTACTTGTGTGCCAATTATGTGTTCATATCAACGGCAGGAGCTGTAAGAATTTCACATGCTTTTCCAAACGAAATGGCAAATAAGTGCTGGCACTGAGATTGCCAAACAACACAATGAGTATCCACTTTGTAGAACGATGCATCGCATGGGCACAATCTCCTCTCTGCCTGCATTTGAACAACGTCAGGTTAAGAGAATGTTTTTCTTATGCTAAGTGGGGGCAGGCAAGCAGGCCGCCAGGCCTACAGCATCAAAATCCGTGGGCTGAGGAGTGGAGACGGGAATAAGAGGGAGGAATGAATCAGCGCACTCGCCACTGAAATGTCAGAGCAACCTTGTTCCTGTTAAACAGTTCCTGTTAAAAAGCATTATTTTCTTCCATAGTTTTTTTTTATTTCGCACACCCCTTCAGGCACCTTCTCTTCACAAAGCTGTGGAAACGTATGTAAAACAGATCTGCTGTTTACAGAGGGTAAAATTAAAACTTTGCCCTTGATTAGCCAAATATGTGAATTAAATTCATCTATACCTCATGAGAGGTATTAATCTTGCACACTCGGCGCTTCAGTGAATCGTCGGTTCACCCCCCCAAGTCAGGGTAAAGTGTTTATGGCTGATTGTCTAGGAGAGAATGAGAGATGGAGTGAGTGTCCGAGAGATGCAGTGCCGCTCAAGATGAATGATTTGAGGTGAAAGTGGCAGTTTCTTGGCGACTGTAGATGCCAGGAGAGCTTTTGAGGTTCAAAGCACACGCCACAGCGGGATGGATTTCATTTCCGTTTTCACTTCTGAACTACTGACGGCGTGTCAACTACTTTCAATGACCCTGATTTCCTGAAGTGACCCTGAAAACAACAATATACAGAAATTATGACAGAGTCAAGATGTAAACTGTAGTTTCCGGTGAATTTTGAAAGCATAATGTTCTGCACCTGTGGGAGAGCTCCGTAATTGATGTTTATGTCCACTTACATCATTAGATCTGAATAATAACCTTTTTCGCCTTCGCTTATTTACCTCAAGTGCTGTGGCACAGTAATTGCATACTTAGCAATGAAATTGCCACCATATTGTGGGTTGCTCAGACCAAAGATACACAGATTATCCAATCAGGAAGACCAGCTGCTGCTGATTCCCACTTCATTTCGTTCTTGGGAGCAGTAGCTCTTTCCCACTTGACGCCTTGTATTAGAGACTAATGAGACCCTCGGCTAACTGCAAGTTATCCAGGAAAAAAAAAAAAAAAAACTAAAAAACTTCTTGTCAACGTTATGCAAAAAAAAATTAAACCACTGAAATAGTCTGTTATTGTTAACAGTGTAACCACAGCCAGCATTACAATTATAGTGCAAGCAAAAATGGATCCTAATATTGTTCCAAAGCTGCATATCATCATCCATGGAACACAAAGTGATGAGAAATAGGGATTTCAAGCTCTCATGTCATAAAACCACCATAAAAGCATCATAACATTGGTCTTCACTGCTTGCCTTTATGAAAAGAAGCTTTCTTAATAATATTGAATATGAACTTGTAGTGTAGTTTAAATCGTACTAACAGATAATAAAATGTTAATGAAATTAAAGGCCACTGATAGGGATACTTCACCACTCGCAAAATGGGCTTTCAATAAACCTTGCTGTGTATACAGCTGAAAGGCACAAAAAGCAAATAAATCGGAGCTACCTGACTACAGAAAAAAGGGCTGTTGTCTTCCCTTGTGTTAAAAAGGTTGCAAAACATCAACACCCATAATGCACTGGTCATATTGCCGTCCAAGGCCACTGCCATCAGTCTGCTATGGATACACTGGACTAGTCAAATACAGTCTTGTTCTGGTAGGAAATACTTCTTAGCAAACTTTTAGTGATAATGATGTCTACTTGTTGTTCCCAGTTGCAAGAATTCAAAAAGTAAATGTTTAGCGAAAGTGAGTTATTTTCAGTTTCTAGCGAAGGATCTAGCAGATCAGGTAGTGGCTAAACGCTGCTAAGAATCATAAGTACGTTTTGTAGACAACATTTCAAACTGAATTACCATGAACACATTATGGTTTCTTAACACACTTGAGTACAATGAGCATGAAAAGTTTTAGTTTAATATACATTTGAAATCATGTAATGAATGATTTTTTTATCTTGTCATGCTTTAAAACAGTATACTTGTTTTAGGCATTGCCATATTAAAGCACATGTATGGTACTCTATTATTTTAACTTGTGTGTTATTAGATATTGTAACAAAGGGACACTCAGGCAAGGATCCAATTGCAGGTGTTTTTTGGAAGAGTAGTCGTACAGGTGGGGAAGTCAGGACAGGCAGAGAACATTCACAAGCGAGATACCATGCAGAGATCAGGACAGGCAGACAGGATCGGCAACAGGAAGAAACAGGGTCGGTAACAGGAAATCAGACACAGGTATTAATGCTCAGAAATGTCAGCTGTAGCAAAACAAGACTTTGCGATGAGAGTGTGTGTGACAGAGTCTTTTATAGTCCGGGTGATGGTAAACAGCTGGTGCGGTAATCAATCCATTTTACAGGTTTCTGGGAAATGGAGTGTGTGTGTGTGTGTGTGTGTGTGTGTGTGTGTGTGTGTGTGTGTGTGTGTGTGTGTGTGTGTGTGTGTGTGTGTGTGTGTGTGTGTGTGTGTGTGTGTCAGTGTATGTGCGATAGCTTCCTCTGGTGGCCAGAGGAGGGAATCAGCGTTCATGTCTGTGACAGATATGCAGAGCAGGGTAGATTATTTACAAATTGTAGTCAGTTACAGATTCAAAGTCACATGTACAAAATTACAGTTAGTAACACAATTCATTACACATTTTAGGAGACAAAATCACACTATTTTTAGGATTCCATTTGACCTAACTCATTTATACCATTGATTTGAATAGAATAATCTTGTACCACTACCATATTAATATAAACATAAAACGATAAAGAAAATATATTCCATTCTTTGCTACCAACACCATGAAGTCATTCAAATTTCAAGTCATCCAGAATTTTCCAGGCTGGTATTCATGCTGAACTTTATATAATCATTGACTTATTAGCTTTAAATCTCATGGGGTATTTCAAGTAAATACACTGCTAAAAAATGGAAATAGTTAATCATTACATTGCAACACCAAGTCAGTTAAACTTCTTTATCAATTTGAACTATTAAGGTGTTATTTTGAATCAGTTTCATCTGCTTCAGTACAACTGACAACAGGGCACTGGAGAGGTAACAACAAGAAAAACCCTAAAAATGGAATTATTTGACTGTTGGTGGCCATAGACAATTATTCTCTCCTTTTCTTCCAGTCTGATTTGTCTTTAGTTTTGTGTTTTGCTAGGGTCCTTGTCACTGTAGCATGAGACAGTAGCTGCACCCCAATCAGGTTGCACGGGCTGTCCTGCTCCTTCAGGATTGCATATCCATGCATGCCATCACAAGGAGGTTTGGTGTGTCTCTCACCACAGTTTGAAGAGCATGGAGGAGATTACAGTGGACAGACCATTACTTGAGCTGGACAGTGATTTACTAGGGCAACAACTCAGCAGCAGGACTGGTATCTGCTTCCTTTTGCAAGGAGGAGCACTACCAAAGCCCTACAAAATCACCTCCAGGCGACACTTGTGCATGTTACTGCTGTTAGGAACCAGGATGAAATCCTCAGAGATATTGTCAGACTTGGTGCAGTGGGTACATTGGTAAAGAGCATCCGAAGTCGAGCTGTTGGGCTGTCCATAGGGCAAAGCGAGGAGGAATGTGAGGACGAAAGTGATACCATGAACTATGCTTAGTTCCAACATATCCTCTAATGAACATTTTCAGTGTTCAGTTCACTCTCTCTGTGGCATTGTTCTGAGGATAAGTTCTGTTGTAAGTCTGTTCTACCTACTGATTTGGTAATACCCCTAAATGCACATTCTGAGTATTCTGATGTCTATAGGAGTGGTCCCCAACCCCAGTCTGCAGATGAAATGTTACCGGGCCGCGGATCGAATTCCGCAAGCGGCTGTAGCTTTGGTGGTGAGGAGGTGTGTTTCAACAAACAATTCAGATGTATTTTGTTAATTATTTTATCTCTAAGCCCTCACTTTCTGTTAGTTCCTTGTCTTACATAGCTGAATGTCAGTATGTTCATGGTTGTGTTCCCGCCGTGTATTTCTCCAGTTTAAAGTTTTGATTCCTGGATTAAAGACCTGTTTCACTATCTCCTTCGACATGCACTTCAATAAAGCCACCAACCAGGACAAAATGCAAAAAAAAAAAAAACATTGGTCAGAGGGATTTAATGAAAATGGACACAAGACTCATGGTGAGACAAAGCCCTGAATCCATTCAAATGTGAGATAAAGTCCCGAGCTTGATCTAGTGAGTAATGTTCCAGAGTCTGTTCCAGTGAGATAATTTCCAGATCTGGAACAGACTCTGACATCTGAGCTGAGGACTCAATCAATCTTTAACCATAGAAACAATTGGGCAATGAATGGAAGAGAACTGAAATAATAAAGACTAGAAGATCAACAATGAAACTCAAACATGAATATAACAGAAAAACAGGTTGAAAACAAAATCAAAACTTGAAAATATGTCCTGCAAATGTTATAATTTCACTGCATGCATTTAGTCAGTCTCCCAAGAAATACTTTGACGAGCCTGAGAGTTCCTTTATGTGACAATGAGCCCTGACCAGCCAGCAGTTACGAGGCGATATCCTTGAAGTGGAGGACAGAGTTATCTACTGGGCTGCGATCATGACAGCTGTATTTTTTTTCTGTTTCTTTTACGCTGAGCAAGTTCTCTGTAACTGAAGGCCATCCTGACTGTCTTTTATTCCTCCTCCCTCTTCCTCTGCCTACACTCTGGAAACGGTGAATAGAGGGGAGCTCTAAAGAGAAGCAATTTGCTTTCACAGTCCAGAGAGATGAAGATATAAAGATGGAATAAAAGAAACTCAGAGCATGTCCCAAACCCCTCGGGTTCCTCCACAACACCCACTCACTGCATACAACATGTGACTGGAGGTGAGAACATGCACGCACAAAGGAACAAAAGTGGTAGTAAGAAAAACAAATATAAGCAGCATGGAGAGTTTAAAACAGAAATGCAAAGTAAATACTCTTCAATGCAATGCTAGAAGCACAATTTATCAGTTATTGGCTTAAATGATAATTTTTCAATTTGTTATTGGTCGATAAGTATTAATATCATTGCTGTTTGATGGAAACCTTGTATGTCCAAGAATGAAATATTTTAATATATATAATTATTATTATGTTTTGGCTATGACTCGACAACAAATGCTAAGACACTAATCTACGCTCTTCAAATACATGAAACATTAGCCTTTAGCCAAACAAAACATTACCTTAACAAAATCTTGATTATTATGTGTTAAATGTTAAACAATAATTAATAGTAAAATTGTTACCAGAGTCTTAATATCATCCATTTATTGTTTTGTACTATATACCATATATATAACATAATACCAGCTATAGGAGAGAATTTTAACATAACTAGGGACAGATTTACTAACAGATTCCAAAAGCTCTTTTAGTGTTAAAAATCTTTTGTCAGATTTACTAAAGACAAGCAGTGAAAACATTGTGCTGCAAAGTCGTGTACAGCTGACACACAGTTCTTTCTTTAAGATGCAACATTTATGGGAGGAGAGTATTTATATGAATCATACAAGGTGATTTATCAAGGTTTGAGTAAGTCAATTTATCAGTATTTGTGTCATTATTTATCACCGCAAAAATATGCTAATTGTACAGCTCTTGTTAGATTGCGTTGATATTATGGAAATGATCCCACTGCATCTGTGTCTTTTATTTGTGTGTTGCCAGTAGATCAAGTGTAAAACTTTCCACTCCCATCAGCACACTTTTGAAATTGTACTCTCATACCAATTTGCCCTGTTTAGTAAATCTGTCCCGTAATATTTTTGAATGTTATTTTTGAATCAGTTGAATGTGAAAATGGGTTCTCTGTGAATGGTCCAAAACACTGTAAATTTTAGCTGTTGGCACTGCCTTTAGTAGTACACCAAGCCAACCTCAAAGCTAAAAATTCTAATTTTGATATCATGATATCATGACTAATAATTACAACCAATAGTGTATTTAGACTGCAGATTTTATGTTTTATTTTCCTTGAGCTTGTGCAAATGTTTTGATTGACCTCTACATGCAGCATTCAACACGTTAAATATGAGATGCCTACACATTTGTATTTTGATCTCCCAGCATTATAGTAGAAATCAAACATCCATTGAGCTAAACTGATGAGTCAGACGAATCCATGAAGACCAGCTCAAGAGGTCAGGAAAAACAGTGCTGAATGTGCAAACTATCTGCATTTAAACTGATACTTTAGGAACTTTTTAATAGAAATTATAATGTGAATCCCGTAAATATGATCCCATGGGAGCTCTCCATGTCCCTGTGATATAACTGATGTGTTTGCAAAATTATCTTGGGAGAAAACACATGACAGCATGAGTAGCAGTGGAATATAGATTCAATCTTAAATTACCATTCCTGAACTCCGCTGACCCATTTCATCCAATCCCAACAAGAGACACATAGTAATTATGAATCATTATGGTGCCGGAGGAGTGTTGTTCATCTTAGTGCCTGACTGCAAAAATAAACTAATTATTAAAGAAAAAAGGTTCTTCCACCTCAAAAGGATTTGTCATTGAATATAGTTTATGAGGGAAATGTAGAAAATTAGCATTTGTCCAATATTGTAATTTGCTGTGTAATAACAGGTGTTGGTTGTAAATCAATTGTGTTTACAGTGTGGGGATGTTGGAAATAATTGAAGATAATAAGTGAGTGTGTCCTGACGTTCAGGCTTTTTTCTACATTATGTAATATCAGCATACTGTATTCTTGTATTAAATATATATATAGAATTATGTAAATTAAGAAAAAAAAATTGGTCACAGTATTTTATATCAAATTAGATTATGTATGGTTATACATATAATTGGGGTTTAGAAAATATGTACCTGATTATATTAGTTAAACATAATTATATAATCAAAGCTTAGAAAATATTGATGTGAGTTCAAATGTAATTTAAAAAAGTAATATCAAAGGTTGTTTACCATTACATTATATTATAGTTTATTGTGCATAACTGTGAAATACATTCCTTGTTCCAGGTGAACACACCACTAGTCAGTGCTCAACACCTGTGTGGAGAGCTGGCAGGTGTCACTGATGGTTTTCAGTGTCCACTCAAAAGCATACTGATGTGTTTTGATGTGTCTTTCTGCCTCTGTCCACAGAGCAGCGAGGATCTAGGACATTAGCCTCCAAGACTGCATGGAAAATACCTATTATAGAAACAGTCTGTCTCTTTTTCTCTTCATGCACACACTGTATTCATTCTCTGGAGCTCACACTGAATTACTTCTTTATTATATTTTCTCCCCATCACACTTCTCTTCGCAACCCTTGTTGTACATTTTTACATCCACTTACACACATGAGCAGACAAAAGACAGGTCTTGGTACTAGCTCAAAAATCACAAAAGCACAGAGCGGGAAGGAGCACTAGCTGGTAAAGATATACAAGAAGGCTTATAGTTTACAAGCAGGTAGTAAATTGATGCGGCAGGAGGTTGAGTCCCTTTATTAAAGCTTCACAGTCTTGAATCTCATACCCCTGCGCGGTTGTTGTATTCAAGCAAATCGGATAGCAGGCACCTCCAGGAGCACATCACCAACTCCCTCCTGATGTATAAATATCTATAGAAAATGAAACACTCAGAATGGTGACAAGTGGTTTTTTCCTTTCTACCATCTTATATATATATAAAAAAAACATACTCTAGAAATGTTTCTATGTAAGAGAGAAGAGCATAAAAATAGGCTACATATCTCAAAGCTATATGCTTGGTTCAAGGAAATTTAAGGGAATTCAATTCTCAATATTTTATTTACACCTGCCATAGACGTGGGTGGCATGAAAATGTTATATTGTGATATTAGTTATTTTTTGCATAACCATATAGTAATGTCTGCATTTGATAAACAAGTTAATTAAATATTTTTTACTTTATGCCAAATGTTTACAACAAAGTTTAAATTCAGTGAAATCAGTGGTTTTAAGTAGCGTAACAACCCCTGTCATGACATCATATCCACGTTACCCCTGGTTTCTGGTTTTATTTCCATAGAAAACACAGCAAAGATGCTTTGATATACTGTATATATTTTTTTGTATTAATGAGAAACTGTATGGATACCTGTCACAGTCTTGTCACGCTCCTCATGTTTGTCCCTCCTGTGTTGCCGTAGTTGTCATGCCAGCTGGTTCCCATTTCCTTGTGTATAAATCCCTCTCGTGTTACCCTTGTTGTTGTTGTCGGTGATTGTAGTGTTATGTGGTAGTTCATGTGTGTGGATGTTTCTCCGTGCTCTCCTTCCGTGATTATAGTTTTGCACTATCGTGTGCTTTTTCTGTTTTCCCCAGGCGGCCATGAAGGAACTGTTTTCCCAGGCGGCCACCACAGACCTCCCGTGGCCAGAACCGCCTCCGCCGGTCGAGCCGGTCCCCCCAGACCTCCCAGACCTCCTCGCCCTGCCGGCGCCTCCGGGGCCCCTCGCCCAAAGACCACCTGGGCCTCCTGAGGGCTTAACGGGGAGGCCCCTCAAGAATTTGTGGGTGGGTACAAATCTGACTGTGAGGTTGGATGGGAAAACGGAGAATGTTCCCCCGGCGCCGCCCTGGACTCCTGCACCTCCCTGGATCCCCATGACCCCGGTACCACCCTGGAGACCTCCATGACTCTGTGTAACCCCAGTCTCCAGGGTTCCCACCCTCCCATACTTATTTTGATGTTCTGTTCTGTCCTCCCCTCCCTCCCTCCGTGGATGATCAGTTTAGGCACGAGGTCGCGCCTTCTGAGAGGGGGAGCTACTGTCACAGTCTTGTCACGCTCCTCCTGTTTGTCCTTCCTGTGTTGCTGTAGTTGTCTTGTTAGTTAATTACGCTGTGAGTCATGTCAGCTGGTTCCCATTTCCTTGTGGATAAATCCCTCTCGTGTTACCCTTGTCGTTGTCCGTGATTGTAGTGTTATGTGGTTGTTCGTGTGTGTGGATGTTTTCTCCATGGTCTCCTTCCGTGATTATAGTTTTGCACTATCAAGAGCCTTTTTTGTTGTATCTAAAGTGTTTTGGTTTACAGTTAATAAAAGTACGAGTGTTCTGGAGTGCTGCCGCCTCGTCTGTCTCCGCATCACACACCAGCACAACAGTGTGACAATACCTTTGTCGACAGAAAAACAGCATTTTTTAGTATAATTATTTTGACAATTTTGAAGTTTAACAGTAACAAAGTTCAAGTTTAGGGTAGAAGGTGAATAACGTAGCTTTGAGTGGAACTTTAATCGTAAAATATTGTAGTAAGTTTATTAGTTATGGAAATAAGTAAACCAAAATAAAACAAACAAAAGTGCTGACACTGCCCCTTTCTCATGTCTTGTTATTGTGTAACCCTGCCCATCTTGTTTCCTCGTTTCCCTTAATTGTTCCCAACTTTTTCTTCTCGTTACCTTCCTCATGTGTCCCCTATTTAATCCCTGTGTGTCTGGCAGTTTTGGTTTGTATGTTTGTTTTATTTTCATAATTGTAAATATATCCTTTCACCCCGCATCTTTGAGTAGTGATGGACAGAGCGAGGCTTCATAAAACATTGAAACAGTTGAAGCAAATGTGCCATATCGTGTCGAGGCTTCGAATCTCCACGGTGACACCTAGTGCTTAATTGCACGTTATCTGAAACAAATTTGCCAACAAGCCATTTAAAAAAATAAAAATGTTGTATTTTTGTTAGTGTGGTGAGTTTTTAACATCCTCACTGTATGACTATAATATATAGTTATAGTAACTAGGTTATTCTGGTCATGGAAAAAGAAAATTAATAAAACAAATCAATCTACAATGGTTTATTTTTTTTAAAGATTTGTTTAAAAATTTTTAATTGTTCTGCTGTGGAATGGCTTAGACTACTGTTTTTAATTAATTTTTAAAAAGTTACTACTGTGAAAATCTCTGCACCACCGCTCTAGTTCCTCTCCAGTGAGGTTATGAATTTGTATAAGACCCATTCTTATTATCACCTTTAATGGCATTTTTACATATGGGTGCATCTTGAAAAGAAGGCCGATTGTTGCTTTGAGCTGTACATGCACAATTGGACTATGAACAGAAGAGGAGTGAAATGAAAAGACAGAGCGAAAATACATGGGTGAATTAATTGCATTACTGTTGATGGATTGTGTGCATTCATCTGTCTATGGCAGTGAAACTAGATGGCAGTCTTCCTAACAATACACTATAGCGGTAATCCAGGCCTACAGGTTTTGAAAGCTGGTACTCAAGACCCCTATTTAGAGCATAGAGCCCCTTTGTCGACAGCCTGTGACTCACAGAGATGACTCTCTCATCCTCTCTGTCCTTCTTTTGGTGTTTTTCATTCCTTTCTAAAGAATACTTCAATGAACCAAACTGATCATGTGCCCATCTGAGAGGAAGATCGAAGTGAAAGGAAACGAAGGATGTGACACCCAAAACAAACTGCTTGCATATTATGTAGAGAAAAGAAGAAAAAAAATTGAGGAGGAGGACTTAATCCATTTCAAAATCGGAAAATGTTCGCCTTCACTGGCCAACTCTATTCTTACTGTACAAAACCTTATGTGCAAGGATTTGCTCACCCCCTTCCTATGGGATCGGTGACTGCTTTAATGGAATTCGGTATATTGTATGTTTTACGGTGCAAATAACACAATCTCTCCATCCAATGATGGTCAAGATTAAGGTGTAAAAAAAGTGCCTAGCTTTGCAAGATGTACAACTTGCTGACGCCTCATGCAAGATCTATTTGGCACACTTTGCATGGGCGAAGCCAAGGAGCTTCCAGGAGCATCACAGTCACAGAATAATAGGTAAATAAATCGAGACATAAAGTATGCAGGGACGGCAGGATGCAGACATGGGCAGTAATGATGGCATCATAGATAAGCCATTGAATGTGGCGATCGCTAGAGATGAGGTCATAAACTAGAGAAAGACACTGTAGCAATAGAAACAGGTCCGCATTGAGGCAGAAAGAGCTTTTGATATATAATGATGCTATACTTAGGAAAAGAGGGATTGCAGAAACATGCCCGAGGTGCCTTTCTGGATGTTTGTCATCATCTCACACATAGAATGAAGGAACCTTTACACATCTGAGAGACTTTTCATGTTCCTACAAGGCCCTTGGACACACCTTTGGAGTCCATCTCTACTTGTTAACCTACTTTAAATCACAAGGACAATTTGGTTTATTTTGTCAATTGTGTGTGCATTTCTGTATTACTGATGGATTTATTATTATAGAATAACGTGGAAATATTTTGTCCCTGTGTTAACATTGAACTTATTTCAGGCATGTAACCAAAACATGTATAAAAATCTATTGTCTTTGGGACAACTAAATTGGAACTGCAAAAATGCGTGATTCTGGGTTTTAATACTGCAGCGTTGTGATATGACATTTGTTGATTATACTGCAGCCGATAATTTGACCTTTCTTATGACAGGAGAAGTTTATTTCATGTCGTCAAATGTCAGGTGTGAGAGAGCGAGGACTCAGTGTGCAGGGAAAAGGGCTTTTGTTAACAAAAATGATGCAAAACGTCAAACAAAAGCCACCCCAAAGTGGAAAAACATAACTGGACTGACAAGGCTTAGCAGGACTAGAATAGAAGCAGTCACATGCACGACACAAGAAACGACACAGTGTAGAAAACAACGCGACACAGGACAGCAAACACAAGGGGGAAAAATAGACACAGGAGGAAGGGTAAATGATGGGAAAACAGCTGGGACAATTCAAACTAATGACAAAACATGAACATGCAGCCAATGCAAACGCACATCGTCGCGTGTTCACATTAAACAAAGATGGTGCGCAGCTGGTGAAAACCAAACTGCTACCAAACCAACTGATACCAAAACACAAAATGAAAGCATGCGGCCAAAGGAGCTAAAAACGATGCCCACTCACACAACGTAGAGCGCGCGAGAACGAGCAACCAATCATCTCACGCGTTCACGACAAGGACGAACACACAGGTTATAAATGTCCGAACCCCGACACAAAACCGATACCGAACAAGACCGTCTGTGGATTGGACATCATAACCATCACACAAGAGTTGTGCGCGTCTCAAACACACTCGAATCAGCACACACATACCAGACACTAGATATTATGGTAGTATCAGAGCTCTGTAACAAAACCAAAAACTATTTGTCTTGCGGGCCACATTGGTATCTTAAAAAAAAGAGCTATACGTGATTGTTGACTGGACTAGACCGAATGAGGCTGAACCCTGACACTTAAATGCCACATGGTACAACTCCTAAATAATTAATCTGGTACATTTTGTAATATGAATCAAACTTTTCTCAAAAAATAAATAAAATAAAAATAATTCCCACCTCTGCTCAATCACACCAACTCAACATCAACTACCTGATCTAATTGGCCACCTGTACTGAACGCTACTCAATTGCAAGTGGAAATATTGGATTAATTCACTCATTAAATATGTTTGAATCAGAAATGGATTCCGAAGAGCGATACGACTGAGTTATGCAGGGTCATGTACATCAAAGTATCAGAATGGTGATTTGGTTTAAGGATCGTTCTCTACAAATATTATTATCATTAACCTCTTTCTTAACTACGTTATCAAACAACTAATCATCTTTTGCTAATTCTAAAAAGCAGCATCCTTAGAAACACTTAGAATGTCACAGAAAGTGGAGAAAGTCCCCACCTCGGAGCACACTGGAAATTGGCGGGATAGCTTGCATGTTTGTGACAGTAGGAAACAGGGGCCGCTTCAAAATGTGTGTGTGTGTGTGTGTGTGTGTTTTTAACTGTACACTGTAGTTTTAAGGAGAATATACTCATCATTGGTGTTAAACACCAATTAGACATATAAATAAGATTAAAGACTTGAGTTTCACCACATGGGGTCTTAAAGGCTGTTTCGGTAGACTGACATCAGATGAATAATAATGGTCTGAGAGGAGCATGTGGGCCCTGGTGTTCAACTAACAGAGTACTCTCTGCAGCAGTGCAGCAGGTGTCTTACGTATGGTGTACATCCTGAGAGATCATGGGGCCATAGTGGTCAGCTGGCACCGTATGCACTGAGAACCCTGGTGTTCATCCTCATCTGGCAGTCTCAAGCGTCATGGCCCAGGGCTTTTATGGTCCCTGATGGACCCACCTGGTCAACTCATAATACATCCCTGATATGTGCCTGTCAAAACCAGGTGTGTGGGCTGGGACTTAAAATTGTTTGGCTTCTTTACAAAAGAGTTATCTGTTAGTATTCCCATTCATCTCTGTGGCAGATGCAGGACCCACTGGAACATTTAGGTTTGCAGACAGTTTTATACAAAGTAAACCAGCACAAATGTGAAGAATTAGGATGATAAGGGTCTTTCATTGACAAAACTCAGGTGATTAGGGTGATACAAGCAATACATGAATGAAACTTAACATGGCCGACAATTAATACTGATGAGAAAGGACTAAGAATGAGGAAGAACACAGGATATAAATGCACCTGGACAAATCAAAGAAATGCAACGAGGTGATTAATGAAACAAGTTACAAAGATAACAACAAAGGAACACATGGGGAAATTGGATAAACATCAGTTGCATTGTATGGGAAAATAACTCATCACCTAGTTAAAGTATATTAGGTCTGGTTTCACAAACAGGGCTTGGATTAAGCCAAGATTAGGCCTTGGTTCAATTGACACATTTTAATTCATAAATGTGGCTTTAAAAAAAAAATACAGTAAAAAAAAATCTGTAAAAAAATAACTTATGTGCATCTTGAGGAAAAAAACAAAAACAATTACCCTGATTTTTAAACTGGGGGTTGAAGTGGAAAGTGATCCATTTCCTCACATCCTTACTTCCTCTAAGGCAGTGGTTCTCAAATAGTGGGGCGCGCCCCCCTGGGGGGGCGCGGAGCGATGACAGGGGGGGCGTGCATGACCGTGGGGAACATGCTTTTTTTTTGTCAGGGAGTAGGTTTTCTTGCACTGAACAAGAGCAGCAGATATGAAGTTCAGATAACTAACCCTTCACCCATTGATGTGTATGATCACACCGGTGTTCATATGTCACGTGATCAATCGCTAAATTCACACGTGTTTTCACGCGCTGGCACGTGTTTACATATCTGGCACTGATCCAAAAAAGAGGCGCTCAGAGAACTTGATCATTATAAAGGTTTTTAAGCGACAAACATTCACTTCCACATATCTAAGAATCTGAATATCAGGTAGTTGATAACAGAGCCAACAAGTTGGTGACTATTTTGAATAAAAAAGTGACAGAAAATAATTGAGAAGCACTGCTCTAAGGGAACGAAGGATGTTCAACTGTTTGCACGCAAGGGTAGTTCACGAAAAATAACTGAAATTGGCAACAAAATCGGACCTTGCTTCTTAATTGTTTATAATATAGGTATATAATAATCTATGCATATATAAACATGCAAATCATTTTAATGCAAATAAGATAGAAAGGACAGGGACTTAATTTTGTAACTAAATAAAGTAACAAAACAGAAAATCCACATCCGGTAAGATCAGACAAGGAGAACTACATGTGTGTGTAAAAAATAAATAAATACTTCCAGCATTTTAAGACAGTCACTTCAATAATGCTTGTGTCTTTGATTTGCTTTGTTCATGTCTGTTGCATTAGAGCATCAAAGCAGTGAGGGTCAGACAACTGTTATTGAGATTGAAACTCTGCATTATATTGAAATTCTGACTAAAGTTACCTGACACCATAGTAACTTACAGTTGGTATATGAATGGTAATAACTAAAGCTTTGCAAATCAATAAAATAATTAACTGATTAATTTGTCTTTGTTTATATTTCACATGCTATTGTTCCTAACCCTTATTTTTTCAGATCCATTATATAAAATAGTGTGTTTTATTTGTATTGTTGTCATGGTGTGAGGGGGAGACGAGGAGGCACAGGAATTCCAGGAAGTCTATTTATTGCGCAAACAGAAACAAAAGCACTCGAGCATACAAAGCAAAATGGCACACTGTGTGCAAACAAGAGCAGAAACACTTTCAAAACTATAAAACAAAATGGCACTACTTAGTGCAAAAACCTTGGGGAACGAATATGGGCAGGGAACCACAACCATATAGTGACAACACTCGACAGGGACACAAGGAGGCACAGGATTTAAATACACAAATTAGGAATGAGGGACTTAGACACAGCTGACAAGACTAATGAGGTGAATAGAAATACACTGAGAAAAGTCACAGAAGGAGACGAAAAGTAGACAAGGATACGACTGAAATGTAACAATTGTAAAATGAAGTTCACTTTAATGACGTCAACCTAATAGAGGGGTACATGGATGGTAAAAGGTTTTTGAGGAAATTCTTGATATAAGGTGAGCACAAGTTATTATTTTTATGTTTTTTTTTTCTACAATATAATTTACATCAGTAGTATCCATTTGGGTAAATGCGATTGTTGTCTGGGATATTAAATGCCATTAGGCAAACTGGTAATCTCCATTTCTCAGTAGTTGAACATTGGCATGCATAATACAAAGATATTGGCGGTTTATCAGTGCTTAAAAAACACATAAGAAAGATTTATTCTGCATGATCATATTCTACATCCCTTAATCCTACCCAATACTTAACTGATGCTGGATGGCAAAGACAGGCTAAGCAAATATAAATATAGAGTACATTATTCCGAATTATGAATAAGTTATTATGATATGTAATGATTTAATGTGCTGAGTAACGTATTTTTTTCCCATTAAATAAAGTGTGACAGACTTTTCAAATGGCATTGTCGATATGGCTTTGAGGTATGAAATCATATTCTTCCATCCAGCTGTTGTTAAATTGATGTGGTTATACATACAATGAGGTTTGTTCCATGCATTACGGAGTTTCCATGGAGAAATGACAAAACAGGAGGGGGGCAGTAGACGGGTGTGAAATACAGAAGTGCTGACAGGTATACGCTTCAGCCAGGTCTATCAGCAGGTCTCCTACTTAAGCCTAGAACTCCAGCTCCTGAGAGGTGTTGTGGGTTTGTTACACAGAGTACTCTTTCCTTCCAATTGCAGCATAACAATTCCCTACAGAGAGCATTATAGTGGTATTTATGACAACCCTTTTTGTAGGAAAGGCGCTGGATTGAGTTTCTGCTCTCACGACCAGTGACCTCTTCATAGCAGAAATTAGGAAGTTCTTCCATCACCTTGTTAGTGGATCAAAGGTTGATTATCGACTGCCTGGGATCCACACCTCCACTGGTTCCTCGCTGATTGGCTGCTCTGATGAACCAATGCAGTTATCACAGGCGGAGAGGGGGGTGATGAATGAGAAATAAATGCTGCGTGTATTGCAGTGAATCAGGTCACTTTGAAGCTAACTGCCCTGAACTGGTGATAAAAGCTTTTCTTTGGCTCAAACAGTAGATCATAAAGTAATGGTATTAGTTACTAAATACAGTAGAGTTCACTTATCTCGAGTCACGGTTAACTCGCCAATACTATTATGTCAACATTTTTGATTTGGAACCGCCAAACTCCCTATTTGTCTCAGTATTTTCTTACGGGTTATGTCGATTCTGTTATGTTACCGAATCCTAGAATCTCGAGCAAAAACGAGGGACATATACGTAACTTCACATGGTTATCTCGTGACTGAGAGTTCACTGCGCATGCGCTGAGTTCGTGTTGCATGCAGCAGATCCACACATATGCAGACAGAGCAAATGTTGTTCACTCCTCCATGTGCAAATGAATCGCACGTGTCCGGCAAGCCGCCGCTGGCTGATTACGCAATGGCAGTACGGGATGTCAAATGTTCTTTGTCTAAAAAAGAATTAAATCACTGCACAAATATAAATCGCTGCATTTGTTTGACTCACACAGCCTCAGTCACGTACTCTCGTCCACTGTGTGTGTGCGCCTGTCTGTAACGAAAGATAACTAGCTGGCTTGCTTATCATGTCTCAGTCAAAACTGTACACCCAAAAATACAGGAGTGGGAATCAAACCCTGAATTCCAAGGCTGGTTAAAGCCGTTTATTGGTGATAATACGCAGGCATACTTGTTAGACAGACCGAATGCAAGTATGCAATCTAGAACAGCCACACAACGCGCACGCATGCACACAAACACATCCATGTTTCTGATATGAGCTCTGCTCAGCGCCGCTGCGGATTGAAGATCTGAGGTTGTTAAAAGACAGGACGAAGCCGAATTTGTTGAGAAAGCACATTAGACAGACAGAACACAAGAAAGTATGCAATCTAGTACAGCGTGATGAACTCACGAATATGTTATGATTGTTTACGCTGTGAGTGAAATTGTGATTGCAATGTTGGAAAATATAATTAAAGGTTTGTATGGAGAATCGAAAGTGTTTTTATTGTACACTGGTAAATATCTGCTGTTAGTTGGTGCACATATGCCTTTTGTTGTTAGCAAACATATACAGTGTATGTACATTTTTATAGCATGCCGATCGCTTCATCTAATAAATAGATATATTGGGTGTTGGTTATCTCAACGCTTTTTTGCAACCCCCGAGGCAGTTGACATAACCGAACTCCACCGTTTATGGTAAGTTCGATGTCTCTTCCCACAATATATCAACATTCAGGGTCTTAATATAAAATGTGTATCAATGTTCTCAATCTTCAAGCCAGACAATGTTGCTTTAAATACCCTGTAGACAGAGAGACCCCTGTGGATGCCCCACCCCCAGGGGACTGGTCACGACTATAGAGTTAGTGTCTGGGACTCAGTAGGAATGTGGATCAAAGATGGAGTCAGCCAGTGGTGGCCTGTCCTGCTGCGCTGTATTCACTGAGACTGACGGATAAAGCTCTCTCTGGATCAAATTTATTGACACCCCTCAGTTTGAGTCCTTGAATGTGTATAGTTACATCTTTGAACACACACCCACTCACTCCTTTCGACCATTCATTGTCTTGTCCGAGAACTGATCTAAAGAAAAAAAAGAAGATAAGCAATCTATGATATTGATCTTTTTTCATTTATCTGAATCATTTTGGCTAGAACAATTTAAATGAGGAATCGAATTATTGCATGGCCAACTCACCAAAAGGGCTAAAGTTTTCCTCTTAAAAGAGATCTTATGATTGCGCTCAGCTTTAAGTTGTGTGCTTTCAGACAAAATCTGCAGGGCTTGTTAATAGAATAAAAATAGAGTCTGTTTTCTAAGTTGTATGTATTGCAAATGTCTTTTTTTAATGATTGATCTCAGAGGTTGCATTAACCCACAGATTGAAAGGTTACCGAATGGAAAATTGCACAGTAAATTATGGAATTATAAGTCAAGAAAAAGGTAACTTGTAACTTGTTTTAAAGGGTTCTGAAAAAACAGAACAGGTGTTGAGACATGATCAATGTAATGGCAATTTAAAATTAGACGTTTGAAACTATTATATTTTAATATATTAACTGTATTCACGTTGAATTTAATTGAGACATGTTCACATAGAAGAGAAGTTATAATAAATCATAAAGTTGGGTCATTTATAAATGTACTTTGGATCTTACAAATATATAACCAAAACCTAACTATAAAAATAATCTACTTTTTCTTATAATTTTGCTATTTCATACACATTATTGTACAGTAGTACACCAAGATACGAAAGGCTCAACTTACGAAAAATCCAAGTTACGAAAGCAAAGACGAAAAATTGTACTGCTCTACATAAGAAAAGTTTTCAAGATACGAAAGGTTTCTGAAAGTTCGAGATTCGCCCCATAACAATTTTGAAACTCGCGCCGCACACCGCCATCTTAGTTGTAGTAGACTCGCCACCATCCTCCTGCTCTCCCATTGGTTCCTGATGCTAGCCAAGCCATGAGATCCTTCTCTCTAATTGGACAGCATCCCTCCCATCATGCATCTTCTATATGTATGTGCTGGCGTGCTTTAGCTCTGGAGACAAAGATGGAGATCATAAAGAAGTACGAAGCTGGTATCTGCCGTTTGTCCTCCTCCTCCTCTGCCGCCACTTTCAGAGATAGCCTCACTCGAAAGGTAAGCATCGACTGTGGTAAGGTTCGTTAGTCTCGGAGAAGGAAGGAGGCAGGATCAGCTTACTGAGACTCACAAGCTTTTATTTCTTTAGAGTCTTAAAATAAATCAAAACACAAAACAAAACATAAGCAGGTGCGTTTCACTCCCACTGTCCCGATTCTCTCACCTGCGTCACGCTTCTCCCTCTGAGTTCCGTGTCACTCGTAATCTCTCTCGGTTTCGGTTTCACTTTCGTTTCGCTCGTGAGCCTCGCGTTCACCGCTTTCGTGCCGACTTGCGTCTCGCCCGGATCTCTCTCTCCATCTTTCCCTTCCAGGCTGTTTATATCCACGCCCCCCTTGCTACATCAACATTTTACGTTATTTCATTGTTTATAGGTCAATTTAGCTTTATTATGAAATTTAATGGGGTGTTTTTGGAGGACTTGGAACGGATTAGCCATTTTAACCATTAGCCATGTAAAATGTGTTCCAAGATACGAAAAACTCATTATACGAAGGCCGCCTCGGAACAGATTAATTTTGTATCTCGAGGTACCACTGTACACAATACTGTGGTGGCTGTTGTGTTAATTCTCTAACCTTGATTAGGTAATTTATTTTCTTAAAGTCCAAGTTTTTATGGATCCAAGCTGGCACCAGTAATGTACCATAAAGGCTTGTTCAAAACAATAACTATAACATTAATTATGCCATGAGAACAATTCTATGAGAATGACAAAGTCCAAACCACACCTATCATTTTCAAAACTATTTTTGATGAACAATAAAAACAATTGGCTGCCAATCAGAATCCATTCTGCTTTAAAGAGCTTGATGGGCAAATGACTAATAGCAGTATGAGCTTAGAATAAACATTATCATGTTTTTGTGTGAACTACATTATAGTTATTGGCTATACAGGCTCAGCACCCTCCTACTTCCACTTGACTACTACAGAGCTATACACCCTCCATGAACCGTCGATCGATCAATGAGCGACAACTCGTGGCATAAAATTAACATTTCTCAAGAAAATTTTCGTACACCATTACTTGCTGGTGGAACAATCTCCCTGCCTTCAAAAGTAATGCAGAATCCCTATCAATATTCAAAAGACAGCTAAAAACTCATCTCTTCTGTGAGCACTAACATAACACACACACACACACACACACACACACACACACCTTCCCTTCAGTCCCTCCATTCTCCAGGCTTATGTTATTTCAAGCAATGTTTGAAACTTTGTATTGTGAGCACTCTTGTGTACTTTTGGCTCTTCAGGATGAATTGCTTTCTGTATTGTATGTTGTAAGTCGCCTTGAAAAAAAAAAGTCTGCTAAATGAATTAAAGTAAATGTTATTGTTCTTAGTAATATGAATAGGATGAAAATGATAGCTGATTAATACTGGTATATTTCCCGTGCAGTTTAGGACTTGTGAACAATGTAGAGTAAAACATAATTTATTAAAAAAAAATAATACTTAAATCATGTATTAAGCAAATCATATACAATTATCTGGAAGTTGAAAAAAGAGAACAGAATGAAAAACTACAACCCATTCATCAAAGTGGCAGATAATGAGTAGCCCAACCTTTGCTGTAGACAATCTAACCTTACCAAGAATCAGAATTCTCTCCAGAAAGCACAACAATAATCTCCAGTTATCCTTGAGAATCCTTGGAGACTCGGCTCCAAGCCAATTTAGCTTCCGGGATCTAAAGCTTTCTTTTCAATAACCCTCAATTATCTGCATGTTTTCAAATAATTGATCAATTAGTGGCCAAACAGAGCTTGAAACATCATCCAGACGAACAAGCTGCGTGTCAAGTGGTGAGAACTAATCTTTAGCACCTTCAGAACATCGCTTGAGTGATCTCAAGGCATAAAATGTGTTGCACAAACCTCTGAAAGCACAACTGCAAGGCCTAAAGCCCCAGGGAATCAGACTGTCGAAGACTTCATTTCCCATAATCACCCTTGAGAGTTGGAGAACAGCAGCCAGTGATGGTGTAAGCACTGACTCAGACGAAGAGCAGATGGATGATCCCTCAGTTCACGCTCTGCAAGCAATCGCCTTCCACCTTCCCCTGGCTCACACCTGTGCTTCGAGCTGTGTCTGCTTTGGATCAGGCAATAGAAAAAGTCGCAAATAACCAGCTATTCATGAGAAATGACTTGATTGCTCCATGGTGTGAAAGAGAGAGAAATGTCAAACCAAGCCAAGAAACAATTTCATTCGAGCTTAAAGGAGCTATATGTAGAATTCAGAAAAACCATCGTTATTTGCGACACCGTTGGGAAATGCGTATATGTATATATATATATAATTTATTTATATATATATGAACATCCAGACACCACCCACTCTGTTGAATGTGAAATTTAGATGAATATGTAAATATGTGCTGCATGCTTTCCTGTCAATTACAAAACAAACGGACAACAAAAATAACAGCGGTGAGAAAAAAGCAGTTGAGAAAGCATCAGACCATATTGATGTGAATGTTTGCACAAGCTCTGCAATTCACGGGTATAATGTTGACATTTGAGGTCATTGAAATTACACTTATGCTAGTTTGATAATAAAGTCTATTTGAGACAATAGACTATATAGATCTTGTTATTTGTCATTTTAAATATTAATACAAGCTATAATGGTATCTCAGTGATACTAAAATAACATTCTAATTTTAACAGTATTGTGATGGTAGTGGATCCTGATAGGTTACTGTGTGTTCAGGTCAACTAATGAAAACTGCTGTAGAGTGGTATTTGTGCTTAACTGATTTGGGGGGTTGGGGGGCATACATATATTGCCATAATGTTATTTTAGGTCACTATACTGTAGTTCTCACACTGGCCTTAAAACACATCATGCATTGTGTATGTTGTATTCTAACAGTGTTTATTTCACAGAACCTGAACTAAGTGTCATTTTTGAAGTTACAAAGCATACAGAGAAGATTATGAATTCTGTCTGCACAGTGATTTGTGCAATCGAATAATGAGTTCACAGCATGCATTCCAGTTTAATATGATGTCTGGCCTCATAATATTCTCTTAATAAGCCCTATTAGATTTTCCATGTGACTGATAAACGACTGCTACTGTAAAACATGCTATTAGCGCTATATACCCTGTCATTACATGAATTCTGGCCAGGTTTTAGTGTGAATAAAGGAACAAGGTAGATCTTAGGGAGTGCAAAATTGACAGTCATAAATTAATTCATGATTTCATTTTGGATGTGTTAACTAAGCATATTTTTGGAGTACTTTTTCACTGCAATTACTAGCGTCACCTCAGTTTTGTTTTGTTTTGTTTTATTATATTTCCACATGTTCGTAAAAAAAGGTGCTGCTGCAAATTGACTCCAATTTACAAATGTGGTCTAAAGTTAAGCATATGTAAAAAAAAACCTGGCCTGAAAACAGTTTCTGCTATTCATCATGGGACTTCTGACAGGAATAAAGTGGATACAAAATATACTTTGATCTAATTTTATGGTAGACTGGGAGTAAGACCCAACAGGACTGAGTTGCTTATTGTTGAAATGACACAGACATAAATGCAGTGCTCACTGGCCATCCTAAATTGCAACATTTTACACATTTATTTTCAGGTCACTAACTGGCCTCAGAGCAGAAGGAAACTTTTAGCTGTTATGAAATCTATGAAATCATTTTTAAATGTTTAAATACATGTTATTCTTTTCCCCCTCAGGCAAATCACTGCTGTTTGTATAATTAAATTAGCATTATCTGCATCACAAGGTTGTATTTAATGAGTAGTAATGCTTTCTATCTATCTATCTATCTATCTATCTATCTATCTATCTATCTATCTATCTATCTATCTATCTATCTATCTATCTATCTATCTATCTATCTATCTATCTATCTATCTATCTATCACCCACCATCCACTTTGCATATACTTTGAAAATCGATTCCTGCACAGTTAAAGAAATAAAAATGTTGTGCTGCCAGAATAAATTCTTTATTTATGTTTTTTTTTCTTCAGTTTTATATATATATATATATATAAAAACGAAAAAAAGAGCAAAAACACATAAATAAAGAACTAATTCTGGCAGCACAACATTTTAAAACATATATATATATATCTTTTTTTTTTAAGCCATGGCGAACCACAAATAAGTGTTAATGGGTATTAAAGTGTATTTAGGAATCACAACATTATAATGTACAGTATGAACAATTGATAACCCTAAGTCCTAAATAAATTGACTTTTAAATATTTTAAGTCTTTAAAGTCATTATATATACTGTGCTGTATATGTAAATGAGATAGTTACAACAATACATTTTCCAAGCAATTTAATTCCTTCAATTGTAATCTTTTCATCATTGCATGCTTATTGTCATAGCTCAGGGAAGATGTTGTGGTGCGTAGGAAGAAAACATGTTTCACCTACATAGTAGGTAATACATTTGCATTCACATTTCTGATTGTAAAATAAAGCATTCACAGCATGAGTCCTTCATAGTGAAGCTTTCAGCAAGTTAGGGCAGATTTTAGTCTTCTCACCTGTTCATAGTTCTGTCAAGGCTGTCCTTTCCCCATGTGAACCCAGGCCATGTTTCTGCTACAAAACAAATGTCTGCCCACTGGACATGAGTTGGTGTTGACTCATGCAAACAAATTCAAACACAAGGTCACAATGCCATGACAGAAAACATACGGCACAATGTGCACAGAGTTTTATTCTGTGAGTTTCTGAAAAAGAAAAAAAAATCTACCATGCAGATTATCCTGTCAAGGATATAATAACACACATAAGATATGTTGTGTTTAAACAATGAAAGCACCCACTCTTGACAGGACCATGGCCTATGACGCATTTTAGAATATAATTACTACTGTTCGTAAAACACATTACATAATCAACTGTAAACAACAGTTAAAAACATTAGTAAATTCCACATCCATATAATTGTTACAAAGTGGTGCTGGTGTGTGATGCGGAGAACCATGACTACCAAAACTCATTTAATGATGAACAAAATCAAAAGACTTTAAATACAAAACAAATAAGCACACTTCTGCAAAAACTAAACTAAAACAAAACACTAGAACCTCACAAGACAGCATCCACAAACAACAGTAAACACACTTCATTAACATTAAAATCTCTTCTTCTATTGGCACTGTTCAAATGCACATTCGATGGACATAACAAACTGTGCTAACTCTGAGAGAGCGAGAGAGAGAGAGAATGAGAAAACACAAGATTTACCGAGGGGAAAGTTGGATGGATATTTTTCTGTAGCAATATTGGTGTGAAACAGTAGATCCAGAGGGAGGACATCACATTCCATCAATCTGTTGAGGAATGGTGTGGACTGATAGTTCTGCCTCGGTGGGTATCATAGCAAGAACTACTGCTTATCCTAAAGTACGACTGCTTGCTTTGGTTATCTTAGCATGGTCAGCGTAAGATTTGTTCTCTGTTCACAGTCAGAGATCACAACTCTAGGTCAGGAAGGCATTATCAACTGTGTCTGGACTCTGGAGCAATCAGATGAAAAATAAGATGCAAAGAAATGCATGCAGCTCTGGCTTGCTGAATTTACTATTTCATGAAAAAAAATATAATCTATCTTTACTTATGAGGAATATATCGGGTTCCAGAAAAAATATGTCTCTGAGTGTTAGGCATGGTAAATGAAATGCATTTGAAAATGTTGATATGTGTGGTCTTGGAGGAATAGATCAGCTGCAAAACAAGTACTGGACTTGCTATTGCTAATATACAAACTGAGTAATTCAGACATTCTGCTGCTGTACAATTGCATACATGAATAGCAGATCTATACAGATGGATGGTTTCTTAAGGCATGTTACAACTGCTACAGTATTTGAAGTTTGAAAACTCATTGACTGCTGATTCAGCTGTCCCCCAAGAATGACGTGATTGCATAGAAATTGAGTTAACGATTTATGAGATTGTGCTATCTAGAGCAGTGGTCCGCAACCTTTTTTGCACCGCGGTCTGGAAAACGTTTGATAATTTTACTGCGGACCGGGGGGGTGCACGCTATTGTTGACGGGGGAGGTTGTCCTCAAAGCCAAAGCTACAGCACTACACCCGCTTGCAAACGCTCACGTACCATTCGATCCACGGACCGGTTCGCGAATTCGATCTGCGGCCCGGTACCATGTCATCCGCGTTCCGGTACCATTTCATCCGCGCCGTGGACCGGGGGTTGAGGACCATTGATCTGGAGTATCAAGACACAACTTTGTTTTAATTCAAACAGTTTGAAATATAATAATATAATATTAACAGTGCAAACAATTAATAATACAAGAATCCCTCGCCACTTTGCAGTTCAAGTTTCGCGGTTTTCGTGGATTTTTCAAAAATATTTGACAAAAATTAAAATTAAAATATCAGCAGCGTATTGCGGAAAGCAGCATTGTTTCATCGTGATGCATGAGAGAAACGGTTTCCCAGGATGCCAGACAAAGAGAGAAACTCTCTCAGAGGCTTTGTACACACCCACGGGCACACAGACAAGACTGATTGGATCCCGACCAATGAGAGCACGAGTGGATGTATCCCGTGAGCTGATTGGTTATTTTGCGGATTTTCACCTATCGCGGGCGGGTTCCGATCCACATTAACCGCAATAAACGAGGGATCACTGAAATAATGATGATACAAAATTAACTAATTATTTGACATGGTTGACTTAAACTGTAAAACTGTTTTTAAAATTGTATAAAACTCATATATTCTCCATTCTCCAAAATTGTGTCTGGTTCTTTGGAAAACAGTAGGTATTAAAGTCAATGAAATCAAAATGGAAAATTCCTAATATTGCTGTTCATGACAAATGATTCATCTCTGAACGCCGCTTTTTATAAGCTATTCTAATATTTAATCACAATAACATCTTCTTCATCTTACAGTGTCATCTCTTCTAATGAGGTGTTTACTGGTGCGAGGGCGGGCAACCTGTCACTCACATGAGATTGACCAATAGCAAACAACTACCATCCAACCACTTCCCCATAGACAAAATCCCTTGTTTCACTTGGATTTTATTCATAATAATATTCCATTTCATTATGACTTTAAGATGTAGGATTCATATTAACATTTTTAATGGAAATGGTAAAATTAAACTTTACATAATTGCACAATTGTCAAACGACATATAATAGTTACAGACAGGCAGTTTGATGGAAACAAGATATATATATTTTCTCCCCTGTCAGGAATTATATAACCTTTTTTTCACTCTTTGGCCATGGCTGTAAACTTGGGCCAACTGTCAATTAATCGTAATGGCTGTGTTTTTTGACAGCAAATTATATGGTTCCGGGCTAGAGTCCGTTGTTTTCATCAGGACGGACTGACTTCAGTATCGCTTTGTTGTGTGTGGAGCTCAGACAAGAGAGAATTCTTTATTTTTTTCATTGGACAGCAAAAGTCCCTGAGTGCTTTTGTCAGTTTCATCGGTGGGAATGATATGAGCCAACCACTATCAATTGTAATAATTTACTAGATGGACAACACACACACACACACACACACACACACACACACACACACACACACACACACACACACACACACACACACACACACACACACACACACACACACACACACACACAGACACACACACACACACACACACACACACACACACACACACACACACACACATCATCATCATCATCATCATCCATCACATTTCATATTCGATTCAATTCTTTAACATTTAAAAGCATCCTCTATATACCAAACCACTAACTTTGATCTTTATAATTTCTTTCTAACACACACACAAATGTGCATATATCTATGTGTATATGTGTGTGTGTGTGTGTGTGTGTGTGTGTGTGTGTGTGTGTGTGTGTGTGTGTGTGTGTGTGTGTGTGTGTGTGTGTGTGTGTGTGTGTGTGTGTGTGTGAGAGAGTGAAAGAAACCATAGCATTATATGCATTTATATATATCATAATACTAGCTATCTCCTTCAAAGTTTGTGGTTTGGTATTTAGAGGATACTTTTAAATGTTAAAGAATTGAATGAAATTAATGAAATCATGAAATAAATATTGTTGAAATTTGTATACTTATTTTATCATTGATATAAGCGTATAACTGACAAAAATTTTCAAACCACCTACGGATTTGGAAAGACGTAAATGTAAGCTAATAATGAAAGACTTTTCATTTTACGGGTGAAATGTTTCTTTAACCTGGACCTAGGGTGAGATGTTACATGAATTTAGTCTCCTTTGGGGCCCATCTGCTTTTCAATTACATGTCATTGTTTTCCTTCTCCATTTCTCAATCCCTCTAAAACGTCTTTTTGTTTCAAGGACATTCATACAGTCAGTAGGTGATTTTGCCGTCCAGTCTTTTTCATTCTCTTTTTTATGCGTACACATCTCTCTCGCTCTCTCTCTCTCTCTCTCTCTCTCTCTCTCTCTCTCTCTCTCTCTCTCTCTCTCTCTCTCTCTCTCTCTCTCGCTCTCTCTCTCTCTCCCCCTCAGCCTACCAAGGTCTGTCTTTATTCATTTTGTCTCAAAGCTTCAACTGCTATTGTCTGATTCTATTCATTGAACATTCATTATGAAACACTGCAGCACTGAAGCCCCACACAGCTAAACAAAGCATCCTACTGCCCTTCTTCTAGGCTCTGCTCTCTATTAAAACATCTCTCTGAAACACAGCACAGCAGCAGCAAACATCATACCAGTACCAGTGTGCGAATAATGGGTGTGTGTTACCTTCTGATATTTAATATAATATTTATATATTCATTATTTTACGCTTTATGCAGTGTCATTCATTTTAAAGTTAATTTTCTTACATGTATGAAATTATATTACATGTATATTGTTATTTATTTTTATTTTTTTATAATTGTGTTTGTTGTTTTTTTTTATTTTCAGTAACTGCAGGAAGAGTGTAAATGTCTTCCACATCCATTTTGAGAAGGTGAGTTGGGGCAAGCTCAACTTTTAGATAATAAAAAAATATTTTATTGTTTTTATTATTGTGTATTTGGAAGGTATATGACTCCTGTTTGCATATGAGGTATGGACTATGCATTCAATAATGGTATTCCATCATAAGCTGCTTCCAAAACTTTGGCTCAACAAAAATTATTTTATTTCAGGAATGATATAGGATTCCATGCATTAAACCACTCCATTTTCTTCTTTAGGTCTGATGATTTATAGGGTTTTTCAGGTGATGGAGGGCTCTTTACTGCTATTCTTCTGTCTTCTGACTCACCGGCCACTTTATTAAGGACACTAATTTTAACTTTTATGTACACTCATTTTGCCTTCAGAACTGCCTTAATACATTTTGGCATAGATTCAACAAGGTTCTGTAAAGGTTCTCAGATATTTTAGACCGTATTGACATGTCAGCATCACACAGTTGCTGCAAATGTATCGACTACACATCCATGATACAATCTCCTATTCCACAACATCCCAAAGGTGGTTTGTTGGATTAAGATCCAGTGACTCTGGAGGTCATTTGAGTGTTGAGAATTCATTGTCATTTTCAAGAAACCAATTTGAGATTATTTCTCAATTGCATAATCCTGTTGGAATTAACAATTAGAAGATGGGTACACTGTGGTCATAAAGGGATGGACATGCTCAGCATTAATACTCCGACTAATACTCAGGCTGTGGCATTGCAATCATGCTTATTTAGTACTAAGGTGCCAAAAATGTGCATATAAATTATTTCCCATAGCATCAAACCACCAGTGGAAGCCTAAACCATTAATACAAGGCAGGATGGATCAATGCTTTCATGTAGTTCACGCCAAATTCTTACCCTACCATCTGCCCTACCAGGCAACATTGTTCCAATATTCTATTGCAGAGAAATGCAGGTGAGTCTACTATGTATAGTGGGTGTGGAAAGTTTTCAGACCCCCATACATTTTTCGCTCTTTCTTTTATATTGCTGCCATTTGCTAAAATCATAGCAACATTTTTTTTTCCTCAATGTACACACAGCACCCCATATTGAAAGAAAAACACAAAACTTGTTGACATTTTTGCAGATTTATTGAAAAAAAAAAAAAACTGAAATATCACATGGTCCTAAGTATTCAGACCCTTTGTTGTAACACTCACATTTAACTCAGGTGCTGTCCATTTCTTCTGATCATCCTTGAGATGGTTCTACACCTTCATTTGAGTTCAGCTGTGTTTGATTATATAATATATATATATATCTGTCTATATAAGACCTTACAGCTCACAGTGCATGTTAGAGAAAATGAGAAACATGAGGTCAACGACACTGCATGAAGAGCTCAGAGACAGACTTGTGGCAATGCACAGATCTGGCCAAGCTTACAAAGAAATTTCTGCTGCACTTAAGGTTCCTAAGAGCACAGTGGCCTCCATAATCCTTAAATGGGTGATGTTTGGCATGACCATAACCCTTCCTAAAGCCATCCGTATGGCCAAACTGGGCTATCAGGGTAGAAGAACCTTGGTGAGAGAGGTAAAGAAAAAAAACAATGATCACTGTGGCTGAGCTACAGAGATGTAGTCGGGAGATAGGAGAAAGTTGTAGAAAGTCAACCATTACTGCAACCCTCCGCCAGTCGAGGCTTGATAGCAAATTGGCCCGATGGAAGCCTCTCCTCAGTGCAAGACAAATGAAAGCCTGCAAAAAACACCTAAAGGACTCCAAGATGATGAGAAATAGGATTACCTCGTCTGATGAGACCAAGATATAATTTTTTGGCCTTAATTCTAAGCGGTATATGTAGAGAAAACCAGGCACTGCCCAGCATCTGTCCAATACAGTCCCAGGTGTTTTTACAGGTGTTTTTTAGCTGCAGGGACAGGATGATTGGTTTCAATCAAGGGAAAGAGGAATGCGGCCAAGTACAGGGATATCCTGGACGAAAACCTTCTCCAGAGTGCTCAGGACCTCAGACTAGGCTGCAGGTGTACCTTCCAACAAGACAATGACCCTAAGCACACAGCTAAAATAACAGAGGAGTGGCTTCACAACAACTCCGTGACTGTTCTTGAATGGTCCAGCCAGAGCCCTGACTTAAACCCAATTGTGCATCTCTGGAGAGACCTAAAAATGGCAGTCCACCAATGTTTTCCATCCAACCTGACATAACTGGAGAGGATCTGCAAGAAGGAATGGCAGTGGATCCCCAAATCCAGGTGTGAAAAACTTGCAGTATCTTTCCCAAATAGATTCATGGCTGTATTTGAGCTAAAGGGTGCTTATACTAAATACTGAGCAAAGGGTCTGAATAGTTAGGACCATGAGATATTTCAGTGTTACTTTTTTAATAAATCTGCAAAAATGTCAACAATTCTTTGTTTTTCTGTTAATATGGGGTGCTGTGTGTAAATTCATGAGGGAAAAAAAAATAACTAAATGATTTTTACTAATCTATATAACTCTGCAATATAATTCGGAACTCGTGAAAGCCTCTGATGACCAGTGGCCATGTGCTTGGATCTGCTGCTGGGAAAGGGCTTTTTGGTCCGCTGTGAGGTGCCTTTGAAACCAACAACATGACGGGACATTAGGAATCATCTGTGAAGAGTGGATCTGATGGAAGTGTAGCCTGTAGGATTTAGGATTGTGAGTTTGGAGCTTTAAAATTCTAACATGCTTTTTGGCTGCTTTGAAAGGTGGAGTGGAATTTGGAAGGAGTGGATGGGATGGGATTTCGAGTGGATGAGAATTCTTACTGAAGTGAGACATTCATCTTCCTGGAAAAATGGACATATGTGCTGACTAGCACTGGTATCAACCTGAACACGGGTGGGTTGGGGAATGAGAGGCAGGTTGGCTGGGCCATGTGTGTGTGTGTGTGTATTCACATATATATATACAGGTGGAGCCAATGACAGGAGCCAGCGGTGGGACAAACGCCCCTCCTTTCCTCACACCCACTCCATTTGGGATCCTAGCGATGGGTGGTGATTTGAGTGATGGAGTGGTGCTGACAACAAGGGGGAGGCAGCCGTTTAGTCACAAAAAAATAAATAAAAAAAATTATATATATATATATATATATAAAATCAGTAACTGAATCATCTTGATCATACATGCCCAACTGCATTTGTAGATATAACAAATATTTCAAGCAAATGTACAATAGAATAAGAAATTGTTTATACAATGTTTTTTCTCTAATCTTGTCACCTTTAAATAGAGTGACACATTGTCTAATATGAGGTATCCCCCAATTTAAAATTCAACATGTTTCTGTGCTTAAGGCTTGAACTTCCTGCTTTAAGTGTTTGCCAATTTTCCACATGAGGGAAATTAATAGGACCACCACAAATGAAAAAATGAGGATTTTCTGAAAGTAGTAATTAAGTCAATCAATTGCAAATTTAACAGCTGTTGAGTCATAATTAGCTTTTCACTGAGTACTTACCCACCAAAAAAAAATGTTAATAAAACAGAATTGGTCACCAACGGACTTCATCGTGTTACTCCCGGGTCGATTTATAACCTTTCTTCTGCTGCTTTTTCCATGCCAACAATGATCTGGAATGTATCAAACTAAATTAATGTCATTAAACTAAATTAATTGAGCTGAGAAGTGATCTTGCACATGGTGCCCTTGTTATCCTTCGAAACAGACTAATGCTTAATAATGACGACGTCTCTCTCTCCATCCCTCCAGGCCTTTGCGACATTTCATCAATGATGCATTGGGTCAGGGATGTATTGACTCACCCATTGTAAATTTTCATTGCACCCTACTGACATCTGAGAATCAAACAGGAGGTCTGTGTTCTTGTTGACACGCACCCTGCAATACCAATTTGCGTTTGGCTGAAGTTGAACGAGGAGAGCTACAGGCTATGATAATATTTGGTCAGATGATTTACAAGCTGTGAGAGAAGGCACTTATTTGAGTGACTCAAATATTTATTGCTTGCTTTTTTCAGAAGCACTTGAATAACTTTATAACTTCATTATAATGTTGATGAGCTATCATTAAGAAGTCAACATGTATGACCTGTCTGAAAACCTGTATTGGTCTATTGTACTATGTACTCTTTGATATTGTGGGATTTGTGACGTCACATGGGCAAATACAGTTTCATATGATACATGCTTCCAGAGTAAGACATTGATGAATACATCATCGCTCACTGACATAAAAAAAAAGAAAAAAGATCAGAACAAATTGTAAAATCACATTTTTGTTAAAGAGTTTATATAGTGCAGCTGGAAGTACTTATACAAGTTTTACAAGTATAATTATGCCTTGCAGTTTACATATTGATAAAACACTCACTTGGATGCACTTGACTGATATCCTATGAGAAATCATTGGTTTCAATTGAGAACATTGAGTGTTGGACTTTTTTATTAAGGTGTTCCCAGAGGTACGTTGAACTCCCTACTGGGTCTGAGCAGCAGAAGGAAAGAGTGATTGAAAACATGGCTGTATGAAATGAAGGGCAAACTCTTAAGAGGGGGGAGAGAGAGAGAGAGATGTGTCATGCAGCCTCTTACAGCTATGACATCCACCGTCAAAGCAGAGCCTTTAAAGCAAACCGCATCTGACTGGTAATGTAGTCAGTGTTGACATCTGCCGTGAGCAACGGGGGCAAAGCGCAAAATGTTTCCTCTGGGGCTGAGCTGGGATGGCATGGTGGGGATGGGGGATGTTAAGGTGGATGGATGGGTAGTTAATGTGCAGCGAAAAAACCATACAAACCATCAAGCCCTAATAGAACCAGGAGTGGCATGTTTAGTGATTAAAGTGCACAAAACGTCCTTATTTTAACCACTGAACATTGGCGTATTACTTTAAAAAAATATTTCCATCATCTTCTACAATAATGTGTTGTAAAATGTTCCTTCAACCACTAATTATTGATGTCTGTGATTTACTGTATCAGATGTTCTTAATTGATCAAATATAATGTAATGGTCAACATATCCTTTTCAGGGAAACCAGGTTACAGTTGTAGCCTGTGAATCTTTTACCTATTTGAATGTTAATAAACTCTGCATTTGAACTTGGTTCAGGATCTTTGTTCACCTGTTTGTCTGCACCTGGCTAACAGTGTACAGATCTAGAATTGGACACAACACCCCAACCTTCTTTGGAAAGATAAGATATTAGCTGTAAACTCTGTCAGCGGGAGGAACATGTTTTATGGCCCACTTCCCCAGCAAAGCTTTTATCTCCTGGTCCAGAACCACAGTCTGCTCAACCGCAGTGTGCAGGACCCATTGATACATATTTGGCAGTAGTTTCCATGGTTCCAAAAGAAAGAAAAAAAATACTAAGGGAACCAGTGTCCCGAGACTGGTCTCTGGTATTTTCTGGGCAACCAATTTGGTGCAATGAAACTGCGATCAGTCAGGGAACAACTGGACTGATTGCTCTGAGACTCTTCTCCTATGGAGCGAGCATCCCAGTGCCACTACATTGGGGCTCACCAGAAACCCCTGCGCCCTGAAGCACACAAGGTGGCAGGGTTGACAGAACTGCCTCCTGAGGGCACAGAAGGGAAATGGCCACTGTACGGTGAGATGTTAATCACTTCCTCCCCGGAGACTAAGGGAGCCTCTTGAGACTGGTCTCTGGTATTATTTGAGCGAACAATTCAGTACCCTAAAGTGGTGAAATGGGAGGGAACAACCAAACTGAGATGTGGGCTCACAAGAGACCGCTGTGCCTCAAAGCACACAAGGAGGCAGGTTAACTGTCCATTAAGGGCACCGAAGGGAAATGCACACCATATAATGAGGTGTTTCACTTCCCCCCAGAAGGGACTGCCCTCAGATGTCACCATTGGACTGTGCCGAAGCCTTCCTAGAGATAATAATAGCCCTCGGATCTGTCTTACCCTGAGACAACTACTAAAGGAAACAGCCCCTCCAGACTGGTCTCTAGCATAACTCGAGTAACATATCCAGTGCCCCAAAACAGATGAGCAGAAGGAAACAACCAAGCTTTGAAACCCTACTCGGGACGGGGGAGTCTTTGGACTGGAGACTGCTCTGGCATGAAGAACACAAGTTGGCAGGCTTGGAAGAACGACACCATGAGATATTATATAGGATGAGAGCAGGTGCAGGACTGAACTCTGGATGAGAGCAGGAGCTGGAAAGCATTCTAGAACTTGATTTGCTGCTGGAGCTGATGTGCATTTAGCCCACACACATAAAAGCACCATCACGGTCAGCTTCACCTCTTCTGGAGAGCATTCGGGGACTTGTATTGCTGGAGGAGAATCTGGGGTGCTTGCCTCACTGCAGCAGACTGGAGAGTTTGACTCACTGGAGCAGAGTGGGTGGAAAGTGTGGGGTGAACTGCTCAACTGCTTTCCAGATGGGACACTATAACAGCTGGCAATGTCCTCTACTTCTCCGACAACTAAATCAGAACCATTAAGGGAATACATAAAATAGTCTTTTAATTAAAAACTCAGGGAATGAAGACAATACAAGTAATCAAAAATGACAACCACACTATGCTGACGAGAATGGACAAATACAAATGTGAGAACAAAGGGAATATATATACACAGGGAAACTATCACAGACATTAGGCACAGCTGACAAGACTAATGAGGAGATCAATGACATGACAGCTGACAAGCGAGGAGCACATGGGGAACCAGGAAGAACATAAAGTTTGACAGTATTTCTCATGTGAGAAATGTTATACAATTTCTTCAACAAATCTATAGAAATGTGAACATTTATAATGTTACATGCTTCTCAAACTTAAAACTAAATGTGATTTAAAAATATAACATGTCATATATCGATGTCATACATTTCATTTCAATTATATGTGTGCAAAAACACGTTGGTGAGTCTAAGTGGAAGCATATGCAAAGCTATTTATGAAATCAGCCTTTCGCCATCCACTTGAAATAATAGTGAGGAGGTGAATTATTGACTGTGGGTTGGCAAAATGATAAACATCAGATCTTCTGGAAGGAGTGTGTCATTTTAACCACAGCACAGAAAAGTCGATAAAAGATCAACACGGGAAGGTCTTCCTGTTTCCTCTGTACACGATTGGCTGTGTAAACAGTGAGGCATATAGAGATGACATTTCCCGAGTTTCTTGTTATCTTTGAACCCTGCACAGGCCTTGAGTCTTCTGTGAGGATTCCAGCTGCCCATTATAGCCTGCTAGCTGTTACTCACACAATGAGTCAGAGCCTGAAAGGTCCTGCCTTCCCACTACAACACACATAGATACTAGCTCATTCTGCTGGGTCTGACCTTCCTGCACCGCCAAATGAATTCATTCCCAGCATTTATTAATCAAGTATCAGAACAAAACTCCTTCAAATGAAAGGACCACCATCAGTCGGCAGCACATATCCGCTGAGTCTTTCTTTGCTTTCTGGCCAATCTAGTTCTACCAAACAGATCCATTAACATAAAATAAACATTCAGAAGATTGATGCGCTGTAAGTGAACTCTGTGTTCTTTACACGTGGGTCCAGCAGGAGAGGTCTTGCCCCAGTGCTTGGCTCTGCTAGGCTTGACTAGCCGCCTGCTAGAGAGATGATAAGGTTATTTTAAGCGGAGGATGCTGTCCATCTCTTTGACAGCCCTCACTGTCGTCTTCAAAACCCTTGCCACCCGACTCTCAACTGAAGACTGTGTGTTCTGCGGTCTGTCAAGAGTTTGTGATATGCCAATGCCGTACTATGTCACGATTTGGGCTTCATTATCATGAAAAGCCATTATTTCTCCTCATTAGTCAGGATTTTAATCATCGCACATTATGTTTACTTTTTTCTGCCTATTAATTTCCAAACCAATCAGTATGGATTGTATTTCATCACTCTATGTTCTTTTGAAAAGCATCCAGTCTGCAGACTATGATTGCTGTAGTTTACTTTATGTCTTTATGTCCTAATTTAAGGTTTACTTTTATCAGTGATATATCTCAGCATTATGCTTCAAAACTCTGCCATCATCATTCCTTATCAAAAAAGTTAGTTAGTTTTTTTTTAGTTTTTGTTTTTTCCAACTTGGAGCACATTGTTTAGCAAATGTTTAGACACTGAATTCACTAAGAAGTCATTATCTTATTTTTCAATCACTCATAATCCATTTTACTAGATAGCACTGTGCTACATTGAATCTTGGACAAGTGGCAAAAAGTGCATCCTTTGTACGATTTGTGAAATACATTTAACATACTTTTAAATGGCTACTTATAATGTAACACTGCATATAATCTACTGTTTTCAATTGCATTTTAATTAGTGACCTCTGACCTCTGATGAGAGGTGAAACGTATCGGATCAATTTCATTTTTGGGTGAACTAATTCTTTAATCACACCTATTTCACACAGGATTTATACAACATTGCCAAAACATGTATAACTTTCTGAATGCTTGCTTGTTGGTATAATTTTTTTTTTACTCTGAAAACGGGAATTGGAAACATAATTTTTTTTTTTAGCTGATTACATTACCTGATATTGTTCCTTTAAACCAGTGGTTCTCAAATAGTGGGGCGCGATGCCAGGGGGGGCGCGCGTGACCGTGGGGAACATGCTTTTTTTGTCAGGGAGTAGGTTTTCTTGCACTGAACAAGAGGAGCAGATATGAAGTTCAGATAACAAACCCTTCACCCGTTGATGTGTACGATCACGCTGATGTTCATGTCACGTGATCAATCGCTAAATTCACACGTGTTTTCACGCGCTATCTGGCACTGATCCAAAAAAGACGCGCTCAGAGAACTTGATCATTATAAAGGTTTTTAAGCGACAAACATTCACTTCCACATATCTGAGAATCTGAATATCAGGTAGTTGATAACAGAGCCAACAAGTTAGTGACTATTTTGAATAAAAAAGAAAAAACTAAATAAATGTGAAACATCTATCAAACAGCGCTTTTTTTGACTGCGGTCTGTCACGTGACAAGCATGACGCGTTGCCATGGAAACAATAGAAACTTCCAAAATAGAGGGAGGGGGGCGCGCGAAATGTTTACTTCTTCCTAGGGGGGGCGCGACATAAAATAATTGAGAAGCACTGCTTTAAACCCAACGTACACTGTATGTTTCAGGCATATGTTAGGGAATGAGTAGAGGGTTTGCAATGAAGATTTCATCATCGGTAGAGTATGCTATGTGCATACTGTATGTGTGCAGGTATACTCTTCCAACCGTGCATCCTCCATAAATTAATCTTGCACTTAGTTTCCCACACGGTGACATCACTGGCTGTGGAGATGGAACAACAACAACAAATATATGCAGACACAACAGCAATAAACATCCACTTTAACAAAAGTTTATGGGAGTGTGTTCGGTTACCTGCAACTCTAGTTTAAACAACTTCAAAACATTTTTTTCACTCATAACTTCTGAAGAGAAATGGCGCAGAAACTTGCCAAGAATGAAACTTTCTGGAGAAGCTGTACACATATGCTAAGCATCAAAACTAAAGTATGCTTTGAGCTGTAGTTTATAGATGCAGACATAAAATGCAGACAGTGTGTACAAATAGACATCAGCAGGCACTACTTATTCTCAGTGAATTTAAAAGCCCCTTTTCAAATGTTTGCTACTTTAAGCTATGTACAAGGTATAGCTTTCCTTTAGCTCAACCAGTAGAGCATTGGTGTTTGCTATGCCATTGTCATGGGTTTGTTTCCCAGGGAAAGCAAGAACTGTTTGGAATGCCAATGTGTTCCTTGCATTCAATGTAAGTCGCTTTGGATAAAAGCATCTGCCAAATGCATAAATGTAATTGTAAATTATATACAGTGTAGTTTGGTTATGTCGACGGCCTCGGGGGTTGCAAAAAAGCATTGGGATTACCGTTTATCGAGATAACCTATGTAACATATTACCGATTTTCACAGACGCAGATAATCCACACACTCATATAGCCCGCAGGTTTTGGGTATTGCGTAAAAAAAAAACCAATGGCATAACCCGTACCCATAGATTGATGAACTTTTTTGTGTAAGATCACATTTCGAATTTCGAAATCACATGATATCAATTATCCATAACTGTTCAGGCTCGGTACACAGTGCTTGCGTGCGAAATTCACACAATAAGAAAACAAACACAAGTCAGAATCAGAACAAAAAGCAGTCTCTCCCGCTGCGCTGCTCCTTTTAAGAAGCGTGTTGTGTTGATTATCGAATGAGATGAGAAGAGCCCGCCCTCATGGCAGCACAGCCAATCATGTATTCCTGCATGATTGACAGGTCAGACAGCCTATCAGCGCCAGCTGTCAGTGATAGTACAAGCGCCAGAGACAACAACCCTCGCAAGAAAGAAAAATGAACTTTTATTGATGTACATGATGTGAGTTATTAAATGAGAATGTACATGCTCGTGTTTTTGATGTTTTTTTTACACAACAGTGTTGCCGCCATTTTTTGCTGAAGCGCTTGGCATTCATCAAAAAAAATATTTTTACATAAATGTTTGTACAAAAGTATGAATTCGTACTGCAGCTGGAAAAAGGAACAAAACCCGCAGAACTTAGTTGTCAGCATGGCATTCCAGCAAACATCATTTCAGGATGGAAAAAGAGGGCCAACGTGGTAAAGCACATATACGAGAAGTCTGTCTTTATTCCAGAAAGACAAATGCATTTTACATATGCCTTTTGTTGTTAGCAAACATATACACAGTACTGTTACAGTTGGAATACCATGCTGATGGCTAAGCTCTTCCGATATTGTTCCTTTTTCTAGCTGCAGTATGGTTTCATACTTTTTCTGATTGATTGTACAGTTTTCTCTTAACAACTCCAGACATTTTTCGAAGAAAAAAACAGAATACCTACAGCGTGTTATCCCTCAGACAAGATCAACGACAGTGAACCGTGAGCGGACTGCGATCCACATGAAAGGCAAACTCAGCGCATGAGCAGTGAACTAGGTACGCTCGAGTCACAAGATAACAATGTGAAGTGGCAAACTTGTCCCTCTTTTGTGCTCGAGATATTAGATTTCAGCAACGTAAAATAATCGACATAACCCACAAGAAAATGCTAAGACAAATAGGGAGTTTGGCGGTTCCACTTCAAAAACGTCGACATAATAGGATTGGCGAGTTAACCATGACTCGAGATAAGTGAACTCCACTGTAACACTTTTCAGTATTATATCATTTAAAGGAGTATAGTCTGTATGCTAACTATAGTTTGGTTAACATTAAATGGCAGGCTTTGGGAACTGTCAACACGCAGGTGGGAAAAAAAGCTTTAAATGCTGGTGATGTTTGACTTGTCACAATCCATCTCTGGAATCTGTCATTAGACGCCAACCCGACATCTTTTGATGGCTATGTAGACTCAGGACTTCCTTAAAAATGTCACAACCTGCTTGAAGCTGTGCTGCTGACAGTCCCCCCAAATGGCCTGAACTGCTTTCTTATCTCTACAGCACAGTCCTGCTGTCAGTCAATGTTTTACACTATGAAGTTATGAAGTGAGTAGCCTTTAGTTAAATCTTTGAACTTCACACGGAGAGCCTGTCACTTTCTGTGAATGCCTCTGTTACACAGTTTTCTATCTATCTATCTATCTATCCATCCATCTATATTATGTTATGCTAATGTCAGCAGATTTCTGTGATTTTTGTAACTAATACTTTCCTTTTGCTCAATCAGTAGAGCATTGGTGTTTGCAATGCCAAGGTCATGGGTTCGATCCCAGGGAAACGCAATAACTGATTTAATGTGTGCCTTGAATGAAATTTAATTTGCCTTGGATAAAAGCGTCTGCCAAATGTGTAAATTATAGCACAAAGATTGAACATTATATAAAAATAATCTCAAAAGTAATTAAATGCAATAAGTTAACATTGCTGTGGACCAGAAATAATATGATAACATAATTCACTGACAATGCATGAAAGCTGAATGTAGCAGAAAGAATCGATAATGATCCCCGGATTAACGTTTGTGAAATGTAGTTTTCAGGAAGTTTCTGTTGTCCTCTCGTTCTCATTTCTGCTTGTTCATTCTCCCATTATGAGCCATGAAATATTTCCAATGTGATGCATTCTGGGTTTTAACACAGCTTTCTTCAGTCACTAGAATTCAGACTCATTCCCTGTGTCTCTAAGACAGGAACATTGACCCAGAACCATTAATAATGCATGGAGAGTAAGAAAATCCATGTGTTACGGCCCATAACCAAACAATAGCTCGTTGATTTTAATAGGACGAAGAATGGTGATGGACCGAACATATAAATAACCCACAGACACTAGATGCGGTTTAAGACGCCCAAGCGCCTACTTTTACTTGATCAACAAAAGTGAATACAACGAAAGTCAACCAAAAATTATTCAACAAACATAAATAAATAAACAACAGTAAACTGGTAGCGTAGCTAAGGAAACAGACCCTTGCCTACACCTGTTCTTACCAGCAGTTCTTACCTGGCTCTCGATAAAAGAACAGGTGAGTCTTCCGGGCATCTGCTTCCCTCACTATTCTAACTAACTAACAAAACGTGAGCTAACAAACAAAAAAACACTACCAGTTACTAAAAATAAGAACAATAACGAATAACAAGAAATACAGAACTTCTCAAAAGATCAACATAAAGACAACTAAACTAGAAAGCAACAAAAAGGCGAAGCTCTCAAGGTGCAGCGAGAGCGCGGCGTCGAGAGACGATGGGCAAAAGATGGAGAGAGAGTGAGACGCGCCATCATTGTCTCAACCGACGGCTTTATATCCGGAGTCACTGATGACGTCACGGCATTCCGATAATAGGGGATTTCCCCTCTCAAGGCCACCTGCAGGCTCAAAATAAAAATTACAAAGAGACCAACATAACACCCTCACCCTTAAGTGAATAAATTGTAGGAATTCAAAATTAAGTATATGAAGAAAAAAAAAAAAAATCTTACCTCATACATCTACAATTTATTCAAACACGTGATAACGCGTCAGCAATGACGTTATCCTTACCACGAATGTGCCGAATGTCCACCTCAAAAGTCTGTAAAAACAAACTCCAACGCATCAACCGTTGGTTGTTATTTTTCATCCGGCTCAAAAAAACCAAGGGGTTGTGATCGGTGTAAACAATCAAAGGATACGAAACGGAACCAATATAAACATCAAAATGTTGAATCGCAAGGATTAGTGCGAGCGCCTCCTTCTCGATAGTGGAGTAACATCGCTGATGTTTATTGAATTTGCGCGAGAAATAGCAAACCGGATGTTCAACACCAGCTTGATCTCGTTGAAGTAATACAGCTCCAGCACCTGTGTCACTTGCATCAACAGAAAGACAAAATGGAGTGGAAAAATCAGGAGCAGACAAAACAGGGGAATTAATCAGAAGAGCTTTGACTCCTTCAAAACTCATTTGACACTTATTAGACCATTGAAATGATACCTTAGGGCTGAGTAAGTCAGTCAAGGGCGAAGCAACTGCAGAAAAATTCTTACAAAAATTTCTGTAGTACCCAACCATCCCCAAGAATCGGCGAAGTTCGCGGCGCGTTTTGGGCACGGGAAAATCGGTAATAGCTTCCACCTTCGATTCGACCGGTCGAACTTGTCCCCCACCAACAATCTTACCTAAATAGGTTACTGTTGCTCGGCCAAATTCACACTTTGCCAAATTAACCGTAAGGTTAGCACGAGATAAACGACTGAACAACGTCTCAAGTTGTTCCAGATGTTCTGACCAAGACGCGCTGTAAATAACCAGATCATCTAGATAAGCTTCAACATTGCGCATCCCCTCGATGACACGATTAACCAACCTCTGAAAGGTTGCCGGGGCATTTCGCAATCCGAAAGCCATTACCGTGTAATGTAAAAAATAATCTGGTGTTACAAATGCACTTATCTCTTTTGCGCGCTCTGACAAAGGCACCTGCCAGTAACCTTTGAGCAGATCGATCTTTGTCACAAAAGCAGCATTACCAACACGATCTACGCAATCCTCCATGCGAGGCAATGGATAGCTGTCTGGTTTAGTGACAGAATTAACGCGTCTAAAATCAGTACAGAAACGAAACGTATCGTCGGACTTTTTGACTAGCAAACAAGGTGAGCTCCAGGGACTAAAGCTTGGCTCCGCGATGTTGTTTTCAAGCATGAAGGCCACCTCTTTTTGCAACTGGGTTCTCTTCTCCGGACTTACACGATACGCATGTTGCTTAATAGGTAACGAATCACCAACATCAATATCGTGTTCAATCAGAGTGGTACGAGAAGGAACGTCAGAAAATAAATTACCGTACGTCCGAATGATTTTAGTCATGTCATCGCTTTCATTAGCAGTTAAATGTGAGAAATAAGAGTCAAGGTGCTGAATTATTTTGGAATTTTTCAACCTTCCCGCCACCAGTTCTGTAGAAGGAAACTCAATGTCATCTTCTAGAGTAGATGGAACATAATCAACAGAACACACAGGATGGGCCAAAGGTTCAGCACTGGACAGCGCCCGCCCTTGGGTCACCGAAGAATCTGCGGGTGAAACAGTTAACACAGCCGACTTTCCAGACAAATCCGGAGATCTCTCAATGTACGGCTTCAGCATGTTAATGTGACACAAACGAGACTTCTTTCTTCGGTCAGATGTTGAAATCACATAATCAAGCTCACTCACCTTCTCTTTCACATGGTAAGGACCATAGTAGCGAGCTTGTAAGGCAGACCCAGGGATTGGCATCAACACTAGCACCTTGTCCCCAGGGGCAAAACTACGACACTTAGCATCACGATCAAAACGTGCTTTCATTCGTTGTTGTGAAGTCTTCAAATTCTGTTTGGCCAACTCACAGGCACGGTGCAATTTAAAACGAAACTCTGAGACGTAATCAAGGATGTTATTTGGACTCACGTCACTAGTCCAATGATCTTTGATCAGTTTCAACGGGCCACGGACAGTATGCCCGAACACCAGCTCAGCCGGACTAAAACCCAATGACTCCTGCACTACCTCCCTCACTGCAAACATAACCATAGGTACTCCCTCGTCCCAGTCTTTTTGGAATTCCAGACAGAATGCACGCAGCATTGATTTCAGAGTCTGGTGGAATCTTTCGAGAGCTCCCTGGCTTTCTGGGTGGTAACAACTTGATGTGCAGTGTTTAATATGCAACTGATCCAGAGCTTGCTTAAAAACACGTGACATAAAATTCGTACCTTGATCTGACTGAATAGTACGTGGAAGGCCAAACAATGAGAAAAACTTAATAAGAGACTTCACAATCACTGGTGCTGTAATTTTCCGTAGTGGAATGGCCTCTGGAAAACGTGTTGAAGTGCACATAATGGTGAGCAAATACTGATTACCAGATTTTGTACGAGGCAAAGGACCGACACAATCAACCATCACCCGCTCAAACGGTTCACCAATAGCTGGAATAGGATGTAATGGTGCAGATGGAATTTTCTGGTTTGGTTTGCCAATCTTTTGACACACGTGACAGCTTCGGCAATAGTTTGCTACATCATTTTTCAAACCCGGCCAGAAAAAATTTCGGAGTACACGATCGTAGGTTTTATTTACTCCTAAATGACCGGCAAAAGGAATATCGTGTGCGAGTCGCAGAATTTCAGAGCGATATGAGGACGGAACTACCACCTGCTTAATGATTTGCCACTCATCATCAGCAGATGCAGTTAACGGTCTCCATTTTCTCATCAGCACACCGTCTTCCACGAAGTATCCTTGCGATACATGTTCGAGTTGTTCACCTGGAACAACAAATTCAAAGAGGGATGACAGTTTATCATCATTCCTCTGCTCAACAATGAGCTGCTCACGCGACAGAGACAGATTATCAAGGCTAATTAAATGTTCATCTCGTTTAGAAACGGCGATGCCTAAACCGTCAATACAGTTTGAACACTCAATGTCACGAAAATCAGAATTAGAGAGGAACGTCTCGTTCAAATCAAAATTCCACTCACCCTCCGATTTACCAAGATTTTTCTCTTTAAGTCTCTGTGTCATAGCGCGAGTGACAGCACACGACGGAAATACCTCAGGGTATTTCTGAGCCAACTCATCAGGAGTAGAGCAAGGAAGAGGAACATCTGTTACCTCTGGGCTGGCAAAAACTTTTCCTCCCGCTAAGTCATTCCCTAAAATAAACGTGACATCTCGAACGGGAAGACACGGTCGCACTCCAACAATAACGCGGCCACCAACAAGGGAAGATTCAATTTCAATTTCGTGCAAAGGCACGTTCACAAAGCCCATTTCAAAACCCTGCACTAAAACGCTGGAGCCGATAGAGCTTTCTTCAGACAACGGCAATATGCCTTCTAGAATAAAACTCTGAGAAGCACCAGTATCACGGAGAATTTTGACAGGTTTACGCGAGCTAACATTACCTGCCAAAGATACAAATCCGTCCGTTAAGAACGGCATATACCCCTGATTTTCACACATGTCAGCTTGTGAAGCCAACAACTCCAGTCTTTCTAACGGAGGCGAGGACGTCGTCAACAAACTTACAGGCTTAGGGACATTTTTCTTTTTGAGCACCGCACACTCAGAAATAATGTGTCCACGTTTCCTGCAGTAAAAACAAACAGGTGAGGACGAAGACTTATCCGCCGCGGTTTCAACAGGCGGAGCGCGCTCAAAGTTACGTTTAAAAGATCGAGGACTTTTGCTACCAGATTGAGTTTTCGGTGCTATATTAAACACGTTCTTATGTGTAAGCACATACTCATCCGCTAATGCAGCAGCAGCGTAACTTTTTAGAACTTTATGCTCATTAATGTACGTGGCAACGCGTTCTGGTAGGCAGTTCTTAAATTCTTCTAAAAGAATCAGTTCGCGGAGCTCTTCAAAAGTTTTCACTTTCATCGATGAACACCAACGATCAAACAATGATTCCTTCTCACGAACGAATTCAACATAAGTCTCGTCAGTTTTTCGATGATTGCGGAACTTCTGGCGATATGCCTCAGGCACTAATTCATAGACCCGAAGAACAGCGGCTTTCACATGTTCATAGTCAAGAGACTCTTCAACTGACAACGAAGAATATGCTTCCTGAGCTTTACCCACAAAAACACACTGCAGTAACATGGGCCAAAATGTTTGTGGCCATTTCATGTTAGTGGCAACACGTTCAAAAAGAGCAAAAAACTTGTCTACCTCTTGCTCTCGAAAAGGAGGAACGATGCGGATATTACGACTCACGTCAAAAACGGAAACATCGGTTACACCCCTCTCACGAGCTTTTAACTCAAGTTCTTTGAGTCGACAAGCTTGTTCCATTTCAAGCTTTTTCAGCTCAAGTTCATGTCTCTCACGCTCTCTTTGTCTCTCTCTCTCACGTTCCCATTCTTCTCTCTCCCGTAACAAAACTCTTTCGTGCTCTTCAGCTTGCAGTTCGAGTTTTTTAATCTGCAATGCAAGATCTCCTGAACTCACCTCAGCCAATTCAGGATTCTCTGTTAATTTTTCCTCCTCACCAAAGACGCCCTGATTATATAACGAATCCACAAGCAAGAGTTGAAGTTCACGTTTAGACATGGTGTTACGAAAACTGACCCTATAATGAGCAGCAATTTTCATAAGGTCTACTCGGTTAACTTGAAACAACTCCGTTTGCGTCGGATTCGCAATAAAATCCGTTAAATCAAACATGGTGTCGATTAACGTCTGACAGGATTAGAGAGAAAAAAAAATAAATAAAGAGTACTACGAGCCAAACAAATCAAGAATCTGTGGTTATCAAAGTTACAAAGTAACAATTTCAAAAACGCGCAGACAGATCAGCACGATCAAACGAAGCTGCGCGAAAACAAAGAACTACGAGGATCTTTTTAATTTTAGATCGTTCAGATCGTTCAGATCCCGGACAAGCCCCCAAATATGTTACGGCCCATAACCAAACAATAGCTCGTTGATTTTAATAGGACGAAGAATGGTGATGGACCGAACATATAAATAACCCACAGACACTAGATGCGGTTTAAGACGCCCAAGCGCCTACTTTTACTTGATCAACAAAAGTGAATACAACGAAAGTCAACCAAAAATTATTCAACAAACATAAATAAATAAACAACAGTAAACTGGTAGCGTAGCTAAGGAAACAGACCCTTGCCTACACCTGTTCTTACCAGCAGTTCTTACCTGGCTCTCGATAAAAGAACAGGTGAGTCTTCCGGGCATCTGCTTCCCTCACTATTCTAACTAACTAACAAAACGTGAGCTAACAAACAAAAAAACACTACCAGTTACTAAAAATAAGAACAATAACGAATAACAAGAAATACAGAACTTCTCAAAAGATCAACATAAAGACAACTAAACTAGAAAGCAACAAAAAGGCGAAGCTCTCAAGGTGCAGCGAGAGCGCGGCGTCGAGAGACGATGGGCAAAAGATGGAGAGAGAGTGAGACGCGCCATCATTGTCTCAACCGACGGCTTTATATCCGGAGTCACTGATGACGTCACGGCATTCCGATAATAGGGGATTTCCCCTCTCAAGGCCACCTGCAGGCTCAAAATAAAAATTACAAAGAGACCAACATAACACCATGTGAGTTGAAGGATTGCAGAAAAAGGTTTAAACGCCTTGTTGAAAAAAGAGAAACTTCATATTCTTTTAGGCTTCTCATTTACTCACCCGCTTGTCAATTCAAACTAAATATGCCTCTTGTTCCTCCACACTCAAGACTTAGCCCACCTTGATTGTTTAAAACACTTTTGTTCAATTAGGGATCTTTGCTTCTCACAAGAACTCAACTCCAGAAAGGTCAACAGAGATCAAGAGAAACTAGAGTAAGATTGATAAGCTTACATCTCTATAAACTCATAATGTCAAAATGCATCATGGGATTGCCTTATTCTCGAAGGATACATATTTAGGTGTTTTGGAACTGGACAAATCAAGGTAGCTTAGGAGATGGAGCAAAATGGAGCATGTCTATGATGCCAACAAATACCTTCAAATTTTGTCAGAACAGAGCATTAGTACAATATATATATATATATTTTATCTTTCAAGCTGAATAGTATTTTTCACTTAATTTTAAGCCATCATCAGCACTTTTTTAAACGTGGCTATGGTGAATACCATCTTGGTTCATAATCAAACACTGTATAGTATGTCTCAAATCAATATGGCATTAATATACAGTAAAGATATTGAGTCCACTGAGGACAAAGCATGATAACTTGAACCTTGGACTTGGACTACCAAAATAATACAACAACCAACAAGGCAGTAGAATGATGGAAATGTAATTGCTCTTTCTCCACTGCCTGTGACCAACAAGCTATTTGTTTGTTTTCGCCAAAGGAACCATCATGGTGGTATTCTACAAAACCCATTAATAAACTCCAATATAAGTGTCTCTTGCAAGGGCAGTGCACACATTGTGAATGGGGCACATATGCATGACCTAGATAACAGAATGGATATTACAAGAGCTGATTTTGCCGCCTGCCTTCAATACCGTGCTATGTGATACCCAGTAACATACCCTGTACTGTGTATATGTTTGCTAACAACAAAAGGCATATGTAAAACCACCACAATAAATCAACAAAAAACGTACGGGATGCTACAGTGTATTTTCCCTCAGATGAGATCAACGACAGGGTGTGAACCGTGAGCGCACAGCGAACCACGTGCACGGCATGCACAGTGAACTAGGTATGCAAATTAGTCATGAAATAACCATGTGAAGTGGCGATTTTGTCCCTCTTTTGTGCTCGAGATATTAGATTTCGGCGACATTAACGAATCAACATTAAATAATGGAAAATACTAAGACAAATAGGGAGTTTAGCGGTTCCACTTCAAAAACGTTGACATAATAGGATTGGCGAGTTAACCGTGACTCGAGATAAGTGAACTTCACTATATGCAGTAGAATTCATTATTCTTTTTGAAGCCATTATTCATGTGTTTCCGAAATAGGTGTTCAACTAATTGAACTAATTAAAGCACTATTCCAGAGTTTAAAGAATCCTGAATAAAGAATATTTCGCTTTATAGTCTGCCTTGCCATGTAATTACTAATAAAAACACTTACAAGGTTGTATTTCAACATTTATTTATAAGTGATGCAACTTCATTGGTCAAGGTTGAATCACAGATTATTATCACAGTATTATCATTAAATACTGTTAGTAAAGTCAAATTGATAACAATTTTGAGTAATTGAATAATAATAATCTTTTAAACCCTCAAAGTAAATCAGTTTGAATCAAAATGATGAAAAAATCCCTATGCACTACTAATGATTAAAAAAGTTTATGAAAAAGTCATGTAAATACCCATTTTCAATTGAAATAAAGTGCAAATGATGCAAACCCATTTTGGTAATTCTCCCCGAAATTTTTATGCAGTTTAGTAACAAACAACATTTGGTAACAACTACTACTACTACTAAGTCGGCGTTGAAAGCCGAGCTCTACAACAGCGGCGCCATACATCTCTGTCCTGCATACAAGTAGCTAGTTCCTCGACGGTGATGACACTGGTGTCTGATAGTAAGGTGTTTACCATCGTTATCGGTGGGCGCCCGACTCCCATCTTTCCATGTTTTGGCTGCCACAGTATTACGTGGTGTTGGTAACAAATGCAGACAAATTGCATTACATTTGAAACCAATTCCAAGTGATATGTCCAGTTTTCTCTTCAAACTACGTTTATAAATCTGTTTTGTAGACAACTCCCTTCACTCTTTGTGCTAATCAACTTCTGCAGAAAAGTTCACTGAGATGGTAGGCGTGATAGATACTTGAAATGACTCCTTGCCAGAGGCAATCATTCCGATCGTAATCTCCACTTCAAGAGATTCTACCCCTGAAGGTTAGATGGTAAACAACGTTGAACCCATCACAGTACCGCTTCACCTGCAGAGGACAATTCCAGAGGACAAAGGAAACTCTGGTGTCCATTTTAGCCTTCATGTTAATCCAATGGATGAGACATCAATGAATACTAGCCCATGGAGGATAGATGTCAGCTCCATTCCCTCAGTCAGAATACTATTTGCAAGGAAATTGGTGTAAGATTAATTAAATAGCTAATCATTTGCCTGTCTCAACATCTGGGGAGGATGAGAATCCTTCTGAAGAGGCCTTAAACCCAGCAGACTTGGGTTTGGGGAGTTTTCAGTGCAGTGCTGTAAAATGACAGGGATTAGAGAGTATTCTTCAAAAAGTACTCTCGTCTTATGGGAACATTTCAACTCCAACATTCCTCCGTCCTTCTACTTTCTGCTATGGATTAGATAAGTTTTTCTCACGCCTTGTTTAAGAACTTCTCAATTTTGTAAAACACAGACTGTGAAAAGATCAGCAATCAAAATGTATGTGAAGGATTGTATTGGATCCATATATTTCTATGCTTAAAAGGCATTATTCCCCCTAACCTGAAGATTCACACTGTTTCAAGACTTTTGTTTCTTCTTCTGTGGACACAAAAGGAGATGTATTGAAAAAATAATGGGTTTCATACAAAGAATGGACCTACATTGATCTATTATGAACCACATTATATCAGTAAATAAATAAATACTAAGACTTTTCAGAATATCTTCTTCTTCCATAGAAGAAAACAATGCTCAAGTTACAAAATAACTGTCAAAACGATCTGTCTGACCAAATAGTGAATGGAAGCTATTTCAGACTTTACTTTTGCAATTCTGTTTAGCACCACTTTATCCTCAAGTACTTTTGAAGCAGAACACTTGCACTCAGATGTGATGTTTTACAGTGCTAGACGAATCAAACCGTGAGTCAATTTGAACATTTTACATATACGTATTTTGTTAGTTTAGTATCCAATGAACATCTATTGGTAATAGTCTGGACATTGGTAAAAACAGAATTACACAAGTTTAAATTGAAAGCTAATGCATCAAATCACTTGCTTTCATCTGTTTATTTACAAACCTTTCCTTTGTAACAAATATTAAAATGTGGCATTTTTAATTTTACTTAAATATGTTTTTAGACAGACCTACATTTTAATTCAGGAAGACACTGAATCACCACATCATCCTTAATACATATTTAAAATTTTCCAACTTTCCATTCATATCTTTGAAGATTTTGCGTGAATACACATGATTGATCAATTTGCTCCAGACTTCTGTCTGTAAACATCAAAATAAAGCATTTTTTATGAATAATGTATTTCACATTACAGTCCTGACTGTTCTATTATTCATTCCTCTGTATATATCTCAAAGGATAAATGGTTATATGATAATGATAAAATTATTTGTTCATTTATTTACAGTTTATTAGAATCCACTACTTTCTATAAAATAATATTTTATTTTCATCTTCCATTTCTTTTCTGCTCCTTGTCTCATACACAAAATCCCTCTCTCTCTCTTCACCTCTCTTCTCATTTACACAGCACTCTGTAATTCGTGGCTATTTGTGCTGGCCGCAAAAAAGGTTGCCTGCCTCTCTGGCAATCAATCTTTTCACATTTTTTTAGCACGTGAGGGGAATAAACAATGGTCTTTTTTGTGGATTGTGAGAAACAGAGCCCCCTCAGAATTTCATCTCAAACCGCATTTGTGTGTCTTTCTAATCCCGCTGAGTCTTCGGCTTCCTCCTGCTGCAGAGACACGAGTAATACTGCCTTTCTTGTAAAACCCATCCTTGTTCTCTCTGCAAGGGTTTCTGGTGCTAGAATTGAAGACACAGCGGGGCAAATTCACTAAACAGTTGCACCATTCTAGTGCATGTTATTTCAATGCAAACACCTGCATCTTATTCAATAACCAACCTCAATCCAGTTTAACCAAACACTTTTTTTTTTTCAATGGTATAACAATCAGCACAAACAAAGCCTAATTTCTATGTATGCAAATTAGTCTTGTTTTAGATTTTACGTTAAGTGCTATTCATGGGATCAGGGTAATTTTGTATTATTACCACCTGGAGAATGTAAAAAATTGTGTAAACGAGTGATGGTAAACAGCATTTTAATTGATTTGTCCAGATGTGTGTTGGAAGTTGCACTTTTTATAGTCTGATCTCATTTTTAAAAATGACTGAATGTCTTTGTTGTTTTTATTTGATTCAAAGACACATCAAATTTATGAACATTTATATTAAAGCAATGCTTAATGTAACACAAAATTCCATTTCCGATAAATACATTTAGAAACTCTTTCGAGCAGCTGATTGGTTATCTTAAAGCTGACTATTTTTGCCAATCAATCTGTTGGTTCTATTTACATTTGTTATTTATTTCTGCCTCAAAGATCTCAACTTAGAGCAGTGCACCATGGGAATTTTCTTGTCCCTCCTCTTCCCCAGCACCACCTGCCTAGATACTTGCATTTTTTCACTACATTTGTGTGCATGTTTCAGCAGTAGTCTCCACTCACGCAACAGATCTATCAGATCTAGTCTGCCCAAACTAGCATATCTACATTTCATCCTTATAAATAAATGCTGTGCTGTCATGACTGAAATAGTGCTTTTTTAAACGTTCTGTTCTTCAAAGAATCCTGAAAAATGTAATTTAAAAGAAATATTAATAAGAGCTGTTTCAACAGGACAAAATCATTTAATCATAAACAAAACCCACTGCTCTACGAATGTTTTTCCGCAATCTCCTGTCACATTCATATGCAAATTGTGCAAGCTTATTTCATCCATTAGATCAAAGGATCTGAAAAAGCCCATACATTTACCCACCTATACAAAAAATAAAAATAAATCAAGACACAAATGATTGAAAGCGGACAAAAGAGACGGATTAAAATGAATCTTAATACTAGGTGCAAACAGGGCCTCAGATGCTAGGTTAAGTTTAGTTTGAACAACATTCCAGTCCAAAAAGTAGCCCTAATCCTTTCCCTACACCTAAACTTACCCATAATTTATCTTTAAAATCAAATGGAGATGATTACTTAAATTGTTGGAGATGATTACTTAAATTGCTTGACTTAAATTGTAAACTTGTCCCTCAAATCTGATTGGTTGATTGGATTGTTGTTCCAGGATCACTTTTGCGGTTGGAGAAATTAGAAAAAAGTATAGACATTATATTATTCGCATCCCCTTTTCATTCCGAAACAATTTTCAGAAGACACTTAAAACCAAAACCACCACAATTCACCTCAGGTTAGTTCAAAGCTTTGTGGTCGGTAACAGAAGCATGAGTGTAAATTAACATGACAGCTGTTCACTTCCATAGTTTATCTGCAGGCTGTTCACCTTTCTCCGCCCACACCACATGGATTGGACCGTCACAGAATTGCGGAGTTAGGATAATGTACTTAGGCATGAGGGCTCTGGTTATGTGTGTTAGCACAGAAGCTGCAAATCACTGCAGTGATTGATCCCCCTGTCAGACAATGTAGACTCTCTTTCTCAGCCTGTGTCAGTGTGATTTACTCACAATATAATCCGGGCCTTGAGCTAGTCTGGTCTTTTCTTGCGGCGACTTCTCGCACGATCCAGAGAGAACTGATTTCTCTACTTATACGCCCAGGCGTTTATTGAATTACTGCGAGAACCAAAGCCTAAGCATCATATGGAACTTTTTTTTATTTTTATATTCCATTTAGAAGAATCGCATCCAAGGAGCTGTGAAATAAACAGTGAGAGCTCCCTGCGAGTGTGCAATAAACGTTAACGTTATTTATTTACAAGACTTGAAACTACAAAAGAGCCGCATTATAGAACATCAGGGAAATAGTGAAGTTATGATTATATTATCTACAGCTGCACACACAAAATGAGCTGTTTAAAAGTGTTCTCTGCGCTTTGTAAACTCAAATTCACCTAATGAATCGGAAATCGGAGGGGTGGCGGGTGAAAAGAGTATTGTCGGCATCACAGCAACAGATTGTTTCTTGTTTCACTTCAGTAAAGCTGGGTGCAATTAACAATGTTTGGATGATCATTCAATTGCGAGACGCAGATGTGCAAATGTGTTTGCTGACGCCTTCTTGATAAGGATACTAATATTACAATCTAATGAGCCCGAGAGCATTATTGCACTGCAAAGTGAAGATTTCTTTAAAAGATTAGTTCACCCCAAAATGAAAGTCATTATTCACTTATAATGCTGTAGCTCTCCTGTCTCACTTTCAGTTTCATATTTGCAGATTTAAACTTATTGCATCACAATTTCACAGGGAAACAAAAAATTGTCATTTTCAAACTTGACTGTAAATGTTCCATATTTTTCATTGTTCTTTACTATTATTTATATAGTAGCCTATTAGATATGGGCATGTATCTCCTGCACTTTTTTTAGGCAAGTGTGTTTGCATCAATGTTTGTATCGGCCAATGTGAATAAATCTTGATTTAACTTCAAAAAGACTTCAAAACAAGGCAATGTAAGTATTGTGAAGCGCTTAACACTCTCATGTAATGTGTTTCATTCATACTTGAACAAGGGGGCCCTCGCATAGAAAGTATAACTTATGATAGTCCAGAAAATCCCTTATATGACTCAAAGAATGTTATAAAATATTATATGCTTTCCAGTAACGTGAAAAATATAAAGTTTATTGACAACTTTTATTACAGTATAGAAATTTATATATATATATATATATATATATATATATATATATATTTATTTATTTATTATTTTTACCTTATTCTGTGATATAAAAAAAGCTTTTTAGAGAGTTAGTTAGAGTTGCTTTAAAAACACATACTTTTACTTGTATAATTTTATTTAGCTTTTGTTTGTTTTTTATCCATGATGACTTAATACAGAAGTGTTTGTTACATAAATCAATTAAAATTGTCATGAGACCATAAAGGAAAGATTATTATATAAAATAAATTATTGTTCATTGTTCAGCAGTGTATTTTAGATCTTAGCCAATAAAAAGCCAGATTACAAAAAAAAGTAAATAAAAAAATATAAAGATTTGATTTTTCTGCCCCCTTCACTTCTAAAATCATACCGACCAGCATTATTTGATTTGGAAACGTAGTAAATTGTGTTCCAGATTGACAACTTGCTAAAGGGAATGAGAGATGAACGTAATCTAGCAGAGATATTTGAGGTTGATGTTGGATAAAACCTGGCCTCTGCAGACTGTTTTACTAAGCATCTCTGTTGAGCAGGACCACTGCTTTCCCCCAAGAGATACATTTTAATTGGTCTCTGAAGTTCTCATTACCATAAATTTGACATTTAACTATGCTTTATGATCATGTTTAGACTACATTTGATGCATATTTCATAAAAAATACTCTTCATTTCCCAGAGCTAAAACTATTAATAAGCTTTGACTAAGTTACACTGAAGTTTGCCACCGCAGTTCACTACATTTGTTTTGATGATATTAGTAAATGCAGTGTGTCATGGCCTGTTTATCACTTGTTTGTCTCATTGCTGTAAATTATTAGGATTGCTGTGTGATCTGGGTGTCTACTGCTGTTATTTTTGTATTATTTCAAATAATAATTAACATCCTGGAGAAAACCTTGCATTACAGACATGAATGACAGATTTCTTGTGGACTTGGGGAAGTGAGGGTGAGCCAGGAAGATGAGTTCCTTTTGCCAGTGTACTGACAAAACTCGTGGTACGTTTTGCACGAGTATAATCATATTGTCCTCCAAAAATGTTCTTCAGAAAATGTACCTCATTAATTTTTGTTATTATTAGTCATAACTTTGAACAGCAATAACTTTTTATTCTTATGCTACAAACTCGCCAAACTTTGCATGCATGGATGGTCTATGGCTAATTGCATTTTGAGTCATTTGGGGATGCCACATATGGTTACCTAGCAACTAGTTGGCTGCTTATCGTTGCCTATTGCAAACTAATTTGCCATATTTCAAATGTCAGCCACCCTGTTGGGAAGCAAATTTGACAATCCAAAATATTTGTACTTTGTATTTTTTATTTGAGTAAATCTTATTCAATGGATCTGATTTTTTTGTTTTTGGAAATCCTTTGAAAGAATATACCTCAGTGTAAAATATAATGTATTCAGACACTTAATTGCATGTTATTCTTTAAATTGAATTGAATATATAATATTTAATTAGTAGAAATTTTGAGAGGATTATTTATATATAATGTCATGCTTATATTCTCTGGTTAAAGCATTTTTTTTTTAAATTATGCAATTGTGATGAAGTAGGAATTTAGTAGATTTAAAATATATTAAATTGAAATGTAACATCACATAACAGCAGTTACAAATACAAAAAAGAACTTCACAAGTACTTTGTATCTGACAGAGCAGTCAGTTAATTGTTAATGCTTGTTTGAGCATTTAAATATTTTGTTAAAAATCTCTATTTTGAAACTGCTTAGGAAAGAGCTGTTTGAGTGGATGTTGTTATTGTGAAAACACTGACTAGTGGAAGATATCGGTATCGAATGGCAAACTGAAGCGTATTCAACATTTATATAGTTTATATTCTACTAATCTGAGGTTTAAATACCAGTATTGTCAGATATATGATTAAGCTCTCCTTTGGTAACAAGCTGCCAATGAAGTATGTTTTAATTTATTTTGTATGTGATTAAATATGTTACAGATCACAAGCAAATTTATACTTTTTAAAATACAAATAAAAAAATAATTATATAAACAAAAAGATTTAAAATACATTTCAAAATAAAACTTTTAAGTGTCATACAAACAGATATGAAAGTGTAAATATTTCAATAATACATTATACTTTTCAGGTTGTGGCGAAGAGATGATCAAGGACTGATATAGTACGAAGGGGTATGATATAATACAAATAAAAGAAACCCAAAACCAAAACCACCCTGGGGAAGAAGACTTGACTTGTAGATTATGATGATTTGGCACAGAAGAGTGTAAACAAGAAGAATAAATAGAAAGCAAACAAAGAGGGTAATGAGGAAGGGCAGGTGGGACAAATTTAATAATAATCAGGTAACAAGTTGAGCGGTGGGGGGAGGGTATCAGCAAACAACTCCCTCCCCAGAAGAAACACGTACAGGGACATATGTTCCCCTGATGTATTCCCAGAGGATTCTGGGTTCTATGGATTCTGGGTTCTCTCGGCCAACACAATGGCATAGCGTCCCCCGCTAGAAGGGCGATAGACAGCGAAAGGTATAGTGGGCAGTATTGTTCTCGCTCGTCCCAAATAGATTCACTTCCGTTCTCCTGAAGCAATCCTAGATCAATTGAACCACCCTGTGATAAAGGAATCTAATTCATGAAAGCATGTCCGTTCCGCAGTTTAAGATACTAGGAATGTGCCACACCCTGATGGAAAGACATTGACCTGCCCAAGAAATGAGGCTCAGCATGCTCAAACAGGACTTTGCAATGCATGCCGCCTTTGCGATTTATTTACATGACCACAACCATATATTGTTAGTGCAAATTCGCACATTGCCTTCACTCACCAGCCTGAGTTCGACTCATCGCTCGTCATGACATAGCATGTAGTCACAAGTCACAGGGGAACCCCCGGTCTGAACTTCTCTCTGTCATGCCATGGTCCCAGAGCAGCTGCAAGGAATTCCGCTTCAGATTCAGCCGTAGGAAGCCATGATGCATAAGTGTCTTGTTGCCATTGCCCTCCACTGGACTCGGGTACTAAGCCACAATTTCTCTGTAGTGGCCGCATGAGCAGCAAAACCAGGTGGCAAACTGATGATGCTGATGCCATAAAACCTAGAGTCCTCTGGGAATCCCTCAGGGGAACAGATGTCCCTGTCTGAAGACGCGCAGCACCAATGAGATGGCTGAGTTGAAGCATACCCCTTTAGATAAGTTACATAGAGACTCAGGGTGAGCATGCTCTGAGTCTCTCTGAGCATGCTCTCTCACACAAAGGTCCAGGAGGCCAGATGATGAAGCAGCATGATTTCATGCCAGATAAGTACATTCCTCGAATGGGATAAAATCAGCCAATTGTCCAGATAATTTAGAATGTTCTGTAGTCGAGTGGAATGTGGCACAAAGGCTCTGGAAAGTGATGAGTCATGTGATGATGAGGCATCATGGACCAAAGAGAAGACAGGCGGACATCTTCTCCAGCAAGTCTTGATCCTGGCGGACCTGGAGGAGAATTCTGTTATTGTAGTTCTGTAATTCCACAGAACTACAATAACCATCATGTTCACACAGTGTGCACAACAACTCGCCACTTACTCCCAATTTTTTTTTCAACATGGAAACAAGAGAGCTGTTAGCTAATAAATGGGAGAACAAAATAACTTCCATTACTTATTTGAAAAAGTAACTCAGATATTTTGTAAAAGTAATACATAGTTATTTTGGGAGAAAAAAAAGAAAAAAAAAGAAATATGATGCATTACTCCCAATACCGCTCTGTCATTTCAAACCTGTATGACTTTCTGGTTTTAAGTCAATGGAATCTAAACAACATTGACATATTTTTTTTTTTTTTTTTTTTTTTTGTGAACAATAGGTTACCTTAGATAGTTTAAAATAGCTGGGTTTGTCATAATATTGTTTTATATATTTATCTCCAGTAAATAACATTCTTGAATCATTTAACCAATCATAAAGGTACAGTATCTAAGGCACTCACATAGGATCTTATGAATATACTAGTGTGCAAACTTGGCTAATAATTATCATTTAGCTGTGCCCACAGTTGATATTTCCTCCATTCCCTCTGGTCAAATATTAATTCTAGTCACACTCTTGGCCTTTCATCAAATGTGAAATTATCAGGTTGATTATGCTGCAATTCCTCTAGACCTGCAGTATTTCTTGCTTTAATACCCAAGCTGTTTTCACCTCAACTGGGGATGTGAAAGTGACTAAATTCGGTTTTCTTAGCATCCACTCTGCACTTACATTGTACTTCAAAGCTTCCCCTGCGGTGGACTGCCTAAAGGAGAAGCACATTCGTTGCAGCAGGGCACTGTTACATTTCCTTATCGTCCATGTGTAATGCCTTGGGGCCATGACACATAAACTGACCGTTGTTCGGTCACTTTGAACTTCTTGCCAGCTTAGCACTTAGCAAAGCATACTTGTTTCTCTGAGGCCATAAGAGCAGGCCCTGTCTTAACAGACTTGTTTGAGGTGACTGCTTGGGCATTTCTTAAGTAAAAAACAAGTGTGTTGTTCTTATATGTCCACTCGAGGCAGATATTTTATAATTCTATTAGCTCTGCTATGCTTACGGCTATAAAAGTCTATGTTCATCCAACACTTTAAACAAGAGAATTACATCTCAAAGGCCTCTCATGTTTAAATCTGGATTCAGCATCCCCGTACCCTATAAGGTGTATATGAAATATTGAAGAGGACAAAAGAAGCAATTCATCCCATTCATCCTTTGAGTGTGAATCTGATAAACAAGGTTGTGCTCCTTTGAGTTTTGCCATCTACTGGCTAAACCCAAGGATGAGATTTCAAGAAATTGCACAAAGCAAATCTCAGAAAACTTTTTCTGTGCCCCTCAGGTTTACATTTACATTCTGTGATCCAGGAAGAGATTATGTTACTTTGCATAATGAGCTTTAATGTATAAAGCATAAAAGGAAAATTCCTAACAAGATGTACATGACATGCTTTAGTGGTGTTTCGTGCCAATAAAATAACATCAATTTGAAATTGCTATCCACTAGACTGCTTTATGCCTGGATCAGTACTATTTACCATGTACTGCCTGCTGTTTGCTAAAGTTAAAATATATAATGATAAATGCTTTAAAACGTTGCCTTGCTGCAGGGTTTAATTCCTATTTCTGAACCTATGTGTCACAGTAAAATGTGGAACATGCAATAGCAAATGAAATTAAGTAAAACTTGAACTAACCATTGAAATTACCTCTTTTGTAGACTAAATGTGATGTAGTCATAATGAACAAACTTATGTTCAACCAAAAACATATAATGAATTAGAGGAATATAGTAATTTTTAAGAAGCCCAAAATTATAAATTAGGATTAAAGAAATTAAGTCGTTCCAACTACTGTTTTTGAGTTGGAACCAGTTGATCTTATCAATTTCAGTTCAAGTCCTCTGCTATCATAACACATGCTTAATATAATTTATTTGACATGCATTTTTAATGAACATGTACGATACTGGCATTAGCATTGCCATTAAATTCAGTGTAGTGTTTACTGTCACATTGTCTATTATTCAGCACAATGGTAACCACAAACAGTAACACAATAACAATGTAAACTAAAAGGTCATTCTCGACAAAAAAAGAAAAAAAATAGCACTCGATTTCAATATTTATTCACCATATCTTGTCCTTAGCAAAGCATGCTGGCAACTATCTTGTTGGGAATGTTCCTTTTGTGAGTTTTTTTACATTGAAGCTCATTAAGCAAATTGTCACGAAACAGGGATCGTGAGCGATGTGGAACGAGGAGATGGAGGTAAGACAGGATGCAAACTGAAAATTCACTTTAATATAAACAAAAACAAAACACTTTAAATACTAAATCAAAGAAGCACATATGTGCGTAAACTGAACTAAACATAAACTCAGAAAGCCACCCACACAATAAGCAAAAAAACTTCAGAGTCACAAAGACAACGTCAACAACCGACAAAGACAAGGGAAATACTAGAGGGTTAAATACATAAGGGAATGACGAAAACCTGGGGAGACTAATGATGAAAGTGATGAACAAGACGGGTGCTGGAAGGGCACGAGAGGAAACACAGAAGGGACCCGGAAGTTAAACAAAACCTGACACGACACACAAGAAGTGACAATAGACCTCACAGACAGGAAGTGTAACATAAATGGTGGGTAAAAATTAAGCATGCTTAGACAAATTCGTTCTTTGGAACATTTATCAGCAAAAACATACAATCTCTTCCTGCCTGGATCACCGAATCTAAATGTAAACTTGATGAACACAGAATATAATTTCTCAGATCCGCTTTCTAAAATTATGTAAACCAAACTCAAAATTTTGATGCAACTTAATTTTTTTTTTTTATAAAAAAATAATTCTTAACTTGCAGACATGCATTTACAACATGTTCCCTGAATTACTTATTAGTGTGAATCAGATTGTTTGCCAATTCAACACAGTGCACTCACTTTTTTTTTTTTAAATCAGAGCACAAAACACAAGCATATTGAGTAAATGATAGTTATGGTAATTGTAGTGAATTGATATTTGTTTTGCACAGTTTTAAAGTGTTCAGTATAGTGTGCTTATGATAATCTTTCTATAAAAATGAAGAGGTAGAACAGTGTTTGTTGATCTTTGATGAGATCACATGAACACTCATGAGGAAAGCACATTCATGAAATACATTAAAACTCCACACATGCAACATAATGGTTACACTAAACTGATTTCTGTCTATGGACTGTAAGTTTAGGTAGCTATTTATTCTGATATAGTTACCAAATCAACAGCATATGTGTAAATATAAATAATACTGGCAAATGGCCAAACAATGCAATTATATCAATTATGCATAGTACTGCAGAGAGTAAATTGGATGCAGTATTTAGAGAGGAAATGGTTGTAGACTTAAAATAATTCTAAATTCTTGATTTATTAAATTATATCATTGATATCTTAAGCGTAACGGCAGCTGAATCCAAAATGTATTCTATTTATATGTTGTTTTTCCATTTTCTCCTACTAAATATCACACACACACACACACACACACACACACACACACACACACAAAATTAATTCACTGGAATTATACGGAATTTATTTATTATTGGAGATTTGAAACTGCTGTCCTCAACCAACACTTTTTTGAGGTTGGTTTTTATACCTGAACAATTCCTTACTCATCAGTCATAAATAAACCAAAGTTCATTGAATTCTGCTTTACCAAGTTCCTCAAATCTAAAATCATTTAATATATTTCAAGTGCAAATGTACATCAAGATCATTATCTGCCTTGCTCACTCTGTTATCTCCTGAGGAAGAATAATCATATTTCATCACAATAATGTGCACAGATTACTAATGTCAGAATATAAATTATTATTCAGTGCACATGATTTTCTTAACTATATTCATAGATTGCTACAGTGTGCATGCAGATACAATTTCTCAACACAGCTCAAAGAGGCAATTACAGCATGAAATATATATTTATGGTAACACTTTAGTGTAGGATCCAATTCTCACTATGAACTAGTTACTCATTACCATGCATATTTTTAGGATATTGGCTGTATATCAGTTCTTATAAAGTGCAAACTAATGTTTTATTGTGCATAACCTTAAACATCAATTAATCGCACAACACATCGCTTAATCCCATCCAATACCTAAATTTACTAACTATTAACAAACAGTAATTGGGAGATTACAGAGGCAAAAGTTGCAGTTAATAGTTAGTTGATAGTGAGAACTTAACCCTAAACCCCAAAAATATGTTACCATATATATATATATATACTGTATATGCAAAAAATAAAGGTGTTTTATATTTTCTACATATTTGTTTACCTTCATCCATGAGTTGAAAAGTAAACAAAACTGTAAAAAATTTGTGAAATCATTGTAACAGTTTGTCTGACATATATGTTGTGTCATATTTTCTGATAAGTTGTGATTGTTCTTCCATATGTATACTGTTATTTTTGCACATACCTGTACTAAAACACAACGGAAAAGAACGTCTCGGGTTACGTATGTAACCCTGGTTCCCTGAGGGGAACGAGACGCTGTGTCGAAGCACTAGGGGAAATAGCCTTGCGTGAGTCACGTGAAGATCTATGCAACCAATGAGAAACGAACGCGTGTGAATGCGTCACTGCCGGCCGCAGCCGGTGACGTCATGAGGCAGAGCATAAAGCGCATCTGAAACCGGGGCGCGTCAGCCATGAATGCCTGAAGCGGGCCCGGAGGCGCCAGGAGCTGAGGCCAAGACACAGCGTCTCGTTCCCCTCAGGGAACCAGGGTTACATACGTAACCCGAGACGTTCCCTTTCTGGGAACTCGAGCTGTGTCGAAGCACTAGGGGAACGCTATGCCAACGCCACCTCAGCGACGTCAGCATCCGGGTGTGTCCCAGCTCACTGAGAGAGCACCCTGGTTCCCGGGGCGGCATCGAGGTCTAGCTGGTAGAACCTCATGAATGTGTGCGGTGAGGACCAGCCGGCCGCAGCACAAACATCAGACAAGGCGACTCCGGAGAGGAGAGCCTTGGATGCTGCCATGCTCCTAGTGGAGTGGGCTCAGACCCTCAAAGGAGAAGCATGTCCGGCCGACTCGTAAGCTAGACAGATAGCCTCGACTATCCACCTGCTTGGTGTTTGCTTAGAAGCTGGAGCCCCCTTAGGGGTCCTAAAGCCAACGCAAACGAACAGTTGGTCCAACCTACGCCAAGTGGCAGTCTTTGACGTAAGCGTCCAGTGCTCGCACTGGACAGACCTTGTTCTTGCTCCTGCTCATGATCATCAAATGGGGGAGGGCAGAAGGCCTGCAGCATGATAGACCGAGCCACCTCAGTGGGAACCTTGGGGATATAGCCTGGCCTCGGGTGGAGAAATGCCTTTCCCATCCCGGGCGCAAACTGAAGACATGAAGGGGCCACTAAGAGGGCCTGAAGATCCCCGACCCTCTTGAGCGAGGCGATTGCCAGCAAAAGAAGGGTCTAAAGAGAGAGGTACTTAATAGAGATTCCTCTAAAGGTTCAAGGGGCGGCTGGGACAGGCCTAGGAGTACCACGGACAAGTCCCAAGCCGGCACCCTGGTCTGTGCCGCAGGTCTCAGCCTTAGTGTACCACGGAGGAAACGAGTGACTAGGGGGTCCCTGCCCAAGGGTACCCCACCCAGAGGTACGTGGCAAGCCGCTATAGCAGCCACGTAGACCTTCAAGGTGGAGGGGGACAGCCCTGCCACAAATCTTTCTTGCAGGAACTCCAGTACTTTGCCAACTTGACAGGTTACTGGGTTCACCTGCCTTTCACTACACCAAGAAGTGAAGAGCTTCCACTTCAGGGCGTAGAGTCTCCTCGTGGAGGGAGCTCTGGACTGAAGGATGGTCTCAACAACCTCGGCTGAGAGACCGGCCTCTATGAGCTGGGCCCCCTCAGGGGCCAGACCCACAGTTTCCCAGAACTCCCGGGAGCAGAGTGATGGGAGGAAAAAGCGTACAGGCGTAGCCTCGGCCACGCCTGTACCATAACAACCCGCCCCAGAGGCCCTGGATGTTAAACGAAAGCCACAGAGGGCAGAGAAATTCTTACGGAGGCAAACAGGAGACCTGTGCCTGCCGTATCTGTCCCAAATCTGCTCCAAATAAGGGGACCAAGGGTTCCAGCCCTCGGGGAGAACCCCTGGTTTTCAGCCACCACTGCAGGGGTCTCGCACACAGTCGGCCCCATGGAATAATCGCTGGAGCCGCTGCATGGACCCTAACACCTCAGAGTGTCTCACGTGAGTGGCTGCCCCTCGATACTCTTGACGGCTGAACGAAGGCTTGAATGCGCTCGGGGAAGAGCCGAGCCAACATAGCCACTGAGTCCCAAAGACTCCCAAGAAAGTGGTTCTCTACGTGGGAGAAATAACACTCTTCTTGGTGTTCAGCGTAAGAGTGTCACTCGTCGCTTAACAGCTCAACGAACGGCCTGGATGCTCTCGGGGAGGAACCGAGCAGACATGGCCACTGAGTCCCAAATGACTCCCAAGAAAGTGGTTCTCTGAGTGGGAGAAAGTACACTCTTCTTAGTGTTCCGCCGTAAGCATCGACGAGAACCAGGAGTTCTTCCGCATGCTCAGGGTGCGTGGGCATCGCCCCGTGACCTTGATTGCGAAGCGGGTACCCCTCAGGGAGAACCCCTGGTCTTAGTCCTAACCCCAGCTCCTCTGTGTGCGGGCACAACACCTCGATGTTGTGCTGCCCGTGCAAGTACAGATGAGCTTAGAGCAGCCGGACCAAACACGGAAGCACTGATACTGGTACGCCTTCCCCCCTGAAGGCGAACCACAGGAACTTCCTGTTGTGGAAGGATGGGAATGAGGGATTTATATGTCTCTGATGTCGATCGTGCCGGACCCGTTATAGGACCTAATCTGTACTACGATCCGCCTGAGCGTCGCATCTCTTCGCATCAATTTAAGAGACAAAAATCCAGAATGAGCCGCAACCTTCCATCCTCCCTTCGGAACTATGAAGTAACAGCTGAAAAGCCCGGACTTGCTGTTCACGAGGGGTCCATACCCGATGGCCCCTTTCGCCAGCAGAGTGTCTACTTCTTGTTCCATGACCAGAGCCTGCTGAGGGCCTACAGCAGACTGTAGGACCCCCGAGAACCGGGGTGGTGAGACCCCGAACTGAATGGTGTACCCTAAGGTGACCGTGCGCAGGACCCACTGAGAGATACCGGGTAGCCGTGACCACGCATCCCGGAACTCTACTAGGGGAACCAGCCTCCCGGGGCTGGCCTCTGGTGCTGATAGCATGTCCACCACTGGGCCGGGATTTCCGGATTCCCGGGTGGAGTGCTCTAGGACCCTCCTCGGAGGGGGTGGTTTTCCCATGGCGGGCTGACTGGTCAGCTGCTCCAGGGATACACCACCTTGTTGCGGCTTGGCGTCAGGGCCGCTTGCTCTTAGCCTTCTTAGCGCTCAGGACAACCCTCAGATCGCCCCTCTTGCCAGAGGCTTGAGCCTGTCGACCCGACCCCCCGGGATTAACCGGAGGAAGACGGGTGGCGACACTTCGTTTTTGAGCGGCCCTGTGTGAAGAGCTTTGAGACCTCCCTTGACTGGCGGTCTCACGTGGAGGGCGGCGGGGAATAACTTTACTGAACGACACCTGCTGTCGTGCAGCCTCCTGAAACTTGTCGACAACGCTTTTTACGGCGTCGCCGAGCAAGCCCGAAGGGGACAGAGGAGCGTCCAGCAAAACAAATTTGTCCTATCTTTCATAGCTGACAAATTGAGCCAAAAAGGTGTCTCTCCGTAGCCACCAGAGCTGCCATGAAGCGGCCGACAGAGTAGGCCATCTCCCTAGTGGCCCAAAGAGACAGATCCACGGTCCGGCGCAGCTCTGCCACTGCCTCCGGACCGATACCGCCGCCCTCGTTGAGGTCCCCAAGCAACTCCGCCTGATATGCCTGCAGCAGTGTCGTGCCGTGCAGACACGCTGTGGCATGACTCGATGCGGAGTATGCTTTCCCCACCAAAGACGATGTGACGCGCATCGGCTTGGAGGGGAGCGCCAGAATTTTAATGGAGGACGCGGACTGAGGGACGAGGTAACTCGCCCTCATCCACTTTCTTCAACCCTCCATATCAATGATCTTGAGCCCCACTAGATTATTATACATCGTAATATTACGTGTATAAATTTTCTCGGAGGCTGGCCTTCCCCAAGATCTAGATACCTCGGCATGTAAATCAAGTATGAAAGGCATTGCTCGGCGCGGGGAAATGACGCGAGTCAGAAGATAACGCTCGTCTAACATACTTAGGACGAGCCCTTCTGGTCTCTGCTGGCCAATCAAGCCCCAGACGAGAGACCGCTCGCGCCACAACCTCAACAAGCTCCTCAAACGCCGGCGAGGAGAGTGGCGAATCCTCCTCGACCGAGTCAACACTAGCTAAATCGATCTCACTCTCTGAACTTGATAGAGCTAGTGTTGGAGTCACAGCACGGGCATCTCACTCAGAGTGCTCGTGACTGGGACCCGCTTGATCTCGTGAAGGCTGAGGTAAGGACGGACCCACCCCAGCAGCCTCAGCGAGATCCATTTGTGATCCCCAGGACCGAGAGCGCCACAAAGCCTCGGCTACTGCAGGTCCCGAATCGCGGGGAACACTAGCCTAGGCGGCCTCGTTACAGACCGCCAGGCGGGAGCGGAGATCATGCAATGAAAAAGTTCATCCCACCGGGGCTCCGAACCCCGGTCTACCGCATGATAGGCAAACACACTATCCACTGTACCACAGTGAGCATGCAGATAGAACCTCTCGCAGTCCTTACAACCGGCATTCTCAAGTGCCGACCGTGCATGCTCCACTCCCAAACAGATTACACACATAACATGTGTATCCCTGCCCGTTATGAAACGTGGGCAAGGATAAACACACGGTGTGAACCTCTGTTCATTCGCCACATTTTCACACTCATTCTGATGATTTTTAGCTATCTCAACTCAAAATCACTCTCACACAGACACAGCACGCTGAAGGCATTCAGAGCTGACGCGCCCCGGTTTCAGATGCGCTTTATGCTCTGCCTCATGACGTCACCGGCTGCGGCCGGCAGTGACGCATTCACACGCGTTCGTTTCTCATTGGTTGCATAGATCTTCACGTGACTCACGCAAGGCTATTTCCCCTAGTGCTTCGACACAGCTCGAGTTCCCAGAAAGGGAACAGTTTGTATCTGCTCTGATCTCCTTTTACACTACAAGAAAATCAAATTTAAATCCAAAATGTAATAAACAATTGTCAACATGGAAAACAGGGTTTTTATGTTATGGCATTTGATCATTGTATCGGAGTGGCCCGCTGGTGTTCCAGTTCTGCCAAACAACCACACATGGGAGAGAAAGAGAGAACACGGAATGGGTAAAATCTATTTTCAAGTGAATAAATATACGCACTTCAACAACAATCAATTTTGGAATGTGGCCAAACAAATCTTATGCATTAACTGAAATATGCACAGCAAATGATGCCACAAAACAAAGTGTTATTTATAAGTGGCTCTGCACAGAGTAGAGTTCATAATACAAAAACAGTATTTGTGTTTAAATGTTAATGTGAAAACGTGTTGAGTGAAAGGCATTTCACACCTCATGCGTATCAGTTAAGAATGTATTCCCAAGCAACTTTTAGATAAAGATAAGAGTACTCATTGCTTCAAATGACTACAAACCAAACCAGCAACAGATGGTGGAGAGCACAGCTTGAAAGTACAGTTAATTACACAAATGGTTTTGAGTTTTGCATGACAATAAATGTCAAAAACAAACCTGTTCAAGGTCAGAGCTTCAATAGCCATGTAAGTGTAAATGTTCAGCAGCTGGTCATTATCTCAAAGTAAACCCCGGCAGGGTGATGTAGACCCCAGCATCAAATTGTTTCTAATTCATTTTGCTGATTAAAAAGTCTGTCATTTGTGAGAAAATGCTTCCCTGCCATAATTTTCTGGCTTTTCGTGTTTTCTCTGTAATATGGTGTGGGACGGTATTACACATGTTCTAAAAGAGTACTGAATCTCTTGATCAAAACACATACGAAGAAGATGCAGAAACAAGCAATATCTGCATATGTAAAATAACCTGATAGTTAACCTTAATCAAAACTGTCTGACATTATTGAATGAAATTTCGACTCATGATGAGCTACAGGACTGTGCAAGCTTTGGATGAAGTCTTTGACAATTTTATTATTAATTATTATTAATGTTAACAGCAGTTGTGGAAATGGTGATTCTTTTCAAGATACCTTGATGAACTGAAAGTTTAATAATACACCATTTATTTGAAATATAAATCTTTTCCATTTAAAATATGAATTGAAAGAAAACATAAAATAAAGCTTTTTTGTTAATGGTTGCGTAAAACGCACATATATGGCTAAATAAAACGGGCTTTTGGTGATTTATCAGGATTCTGACTGTGTAATTGGTCTTCCAATAATTGCACAAACATATATTAGCACTAACCAAAGAAACAATGATATACGTTCCCCTTGAAAAGCCTGTTGACACTGGAGTTAATGAGTCTACTTGTGGGATGTCTTCAATTAATTAATTCATTTGTGCAATAATTGCATCTCAGCTAAACTCTGCGTGAATAGGGAATTATAAATAACGCTCAACCTTGGAACCTTCAAGTGAAGTTCTTCATGCTCTCATTATTAACAAAGCAAATGTTCACAGAGAGGTGATGATTCAGAGCCGGTGAATGTTTCCTGCAGGTTGACTGTCACACATCACTCGCTTTGATGTTCCATTGAGGTCTTTGAAAATCTGCCGTGAAGCTGTTGTTAAACACAGATATTCTCATATTTCCTTGTCAAATCAAACTGAACATCTAGCAAATGATTAAAGGTGCTCTTTACCCTGCACCTCTTAAACTTGGCTGTTTTCCCCTCCATACCAAGCAGCACACCAAGGCACACAGAAGAGCAAACATCCGCATACAGCCAATAGACTAAATCAATAATGGAGATTTAATTAAAGTGCTATAGAGCCTGAGCAGCACCTCTGCAGCACTAAGGTTCAGCCGTTATCCCACAGGAAGTGCCACACAAAAGCGCACACCTACATAAGACTTACATTGGCTGTTAAAAGGATATCTCTTAACAGGTTTACAACCTTTCTTTGTATCCGTCATAGTTACTTTAATTCATGCTTGGACAGGTTGGTCGGAAAGTGATCATTATTAAGAACTTATCAAATTATACCTCAAATACAGTTGAATTTGTCAGTATTTACTTATCAAATTGGAAATATTCCTATTAATGACGTTTATATTGTAGCTTCATATACAGTACATACAAGTAGCAGAGTTCATCTTTTATATTATCTGTTAGTATTTAGCCAAAAAAGAGATTGCCAATCACACACTTAAGAACCAGACAAGAGAAGGTCTAGCAAAACAATTTTTATTTTATAAATGGTACAGTATTAAAAAATGAAAAAATGCAAGTGAATTAAGAGCACTATGTATTCAGTTGGCAGTCTCTTTTTATTTGGCATTAAGGTTTTTGGCTCTATGCAATATGATTTTTATCTAGTTGGAGTGCAACTTTTTTAGTTTACTCAAAATTATTTATTTTTGGTCCCACTTTATATTGTGTGTACATGTTTTATTTTAATTTTATTTTTGACTTGTAATTATATTGTACTTATAATTAAATAAATGCATGTAATATTATATAATAATACATGTAACTAGTTTCTGTAATAATATGTAACTGTCAACATTGTTGACCCTTTCCTACCCATTCCACCAAACATGTGCTTAACATTACTTAATATCCAACTTTAATAACAGAAAAACTCTTTTTGAATATAATACGAACACAATACGCATCATGAATTCTGTCTGTTTCAGTTTCGTTTTCATTGTGATCCGTTTTGCCTGATTTACCTGGGCTCCCTACTTAGTATATGTGTGTATACATGTATAAATGTGAAAAAAAGTCTCTTGTCTGCCTCATGAGTGTTAGGATAAACCTGGGTACAAGCAAAATTTCCTCTGTTGTTGAATGAGAAAGTATAAAGCATTGTGCTGATTGTCAAAGCTAACAGGTCTAATTTCATCAATTAAAGTCAGATTTGAAAACCAAATCAGATTTATGTGCAGTGTGAACAAAGCCTTAGTATAGCTGCCATTGTTAATGGTATTATGTTCTGGCTGATTAAATATAATGCCTCCCTCTTCACTCTGTTTATGAGCTACAAAAAAATAAAAAAAATAAAAAAGATATTGGACTGCTGTGTGAAATCTAATTAGAACGCTAATTGGTAAATGGGGTCCATATAGATAGGCCTTGCATTAAAAGGTATATTACCCAGATTACTTGCACAAGCTAGGCTAATTTTATCAGTCTGAGCTGCACTAGTTAAAATCTTGTTTCAGCCTTATCAGAAATGTTTCTTAGATACGTCTGTGCTGTTTCTGCTATGAATTCTTACACTGCAAATTGGTGCAATTTTCAATTTTTTTTATTTTATTTTAAATATTGTTTCCTCTTCAAACATCCAGTCTCTGTATTTTCACTTTAAATTCTATTTATTTCCAAATATGTAGATAAAGATTATCTTTATCAATCTTCATCTAATACATTGTCACATGATCCTTCCGAAATCATTCCAATATGCTGTATACTTAATGTTTTTGTAGAAATCATGACATTTTTTTTTTTTTGTTTTCTCTGATGAAAGAACAGAATTGATTTGAAATGTTTTTGTTTTTTAAAATAAAAAATATAACGTCTATAAACTTTTGATCAGTTTATATCTTGAATAAAATAAGTAAAAATGATGTAACTACCCCTCTTTTAAACCCACTCTTGAATAGTTAATGTACTGTTATGTGTGTGTTTGTGTATAGACTTCGTTTTATTATTTGCTGCTGCTTTTGTTTCTTTTCTTTTTGCCATGTTAGTCAGTAGGGGATCTAATAATGTCAGTTCTGTTATCATAATTATGTATAGTAAACAACTGATATCAGAACATAAAAAAAAGTTTAAAATGGTGAACCGTCAAACTGTTATATTTCTGAAAGCAGTTGCATTTCCATATATTAAAATTGATTAATTTAACCTAAGATGGGAATAGATTAACATTTAAGCACAAAAATAAAATAAACTTCTTGAAAATTGAAATACTATTAAACGATTGCAAAAAAGATAATGTAAATAAATAATTTATAATATAAATTAACATGGTTGACTAAATCAAGAAAAGACGACCATTTATAGTGTTTTCATACTTTCTCTTTCTCCATGTCTTTCCCAAATTGTGTAATGTGCATTCATTTTCCAGGAGAAAAGTGAGGATCACCAGCAGATCCCTGGATACTTATGATCTCAGTGCGAGAACAGCACAGAACTGCAGGTAGCATTTCGGTTAGACACTAATTACAGGCCTTCTATTAACTGTCAAGAGATCATTTCATCTCAGTTTCAAAACAAGCATAACAGCCATGATATTTCAAGAATGATAGCTTAAATATACCTAGCAGTTGCTGGCAAGCTAATTAAAGGGATTTGGTGTGTTCGCGCATGTGAGAGTGTGATTGTTAGACTGAGTTTTTTTATTTTAGCACACCCAGGACCGCCCACTGTTCATTCACAAATAACAAAACCTGAAAACACTTGTGAAAAACAAAAGCTTCAATCAAAATGTTCAACTGTGAGTCAGCTACACAGGTTTTTAACAGCCTACCTGGGAAGGAAATTGTTTAAAAGTAGTGCTGTCAAAGACACCCTATTTATCTATCCATCTCTCCCTTTCACTGGATACCAGTTTTATATCATGAGTGCTGAATAAAGGCTACACAAGTATGTATGCAAGCAGATTTATGTATTACAATCTGAGCATGTGCAAAGGCATGTGTGTGTTTTAAACACGTTCGGTTTTTAACTTATGCACCTGAATATGTTGAGTATATGGAACCATTTCAATACATATGCTTCCCGTCCTGTGAGATATACTGGCACAAGTACTAATGACTTAAGAACTGGATTCAGCTGCAAGTGTAAGTAATGTATGAAAAACTACTAGTCCTGAATGATTCAGGGTACCTTGAAAACCATCACCCGGAGAGCATTTCCGTATGACACACAACACGATGTAAATTATACCACTCATCTGATCAATGAAATTTTCCAATGCACTTTTCTTAGCATCATGCTGTAATACGAAAGCTTATCTTCCTCCTCCTCCTCCTTAGTAGATGGATAACGCAGCGGCTTCATTAGCCAAGCGTCCTGGTGTGTGGAGGCTGCTGCTGGCATTCCTCCGTTACTTATAAAGTTTATGTGAAAGTGTACCTGAGAGAATAAAGCAAGGCATAAAGCTAAGTGTATGTCCTACAGTCATGAAATTATCTATTTAATGCTGATGGTAGAAAGTGTGAGGAAGATTATAGCTTTATTGCCTAATCATTTTTATTGGATAGTAAAGTTCTTGGCTTCTTCGTTATTATTTTATCTATTTCTTTTGGCCATTTAGCCAATTTGTGGCACTCTAGAGCGTTTAGAAGACGTTGACAAAACATATTTAATTTCAAGTCTCCTCCAAAACGTTTATCTTCGGAATCCTCTTCCTAAAAATATGGATATACACTTATATATTTTAGTGTAAGACAAATATTACACATGACGTTATACATGGAATATTTTTAAACCGCAGCTAAAATGATAACACAAAGAAACAATATAATTGCAATCACTATCAGAACAATTTTATCCAGCTGATTACACTGATAGCCATTCAGAATCCATCCTGCTATAACTGTTACAACAAGGAGCTGGTGTGCAATGCTGAAAAAACGCTGGCGTCCTTGAGATTAAAACAGAAAGCACTTTAATCAAAACGAGAACGAAAAACGCCATTAAACTGTGCAAACTGGGATACAGGAAGTCACTGGATACATTCACACACATGGAACACGTAATGTTAACGACTGACAAAGACTAGGGAGAACATGAGGGTTAAATAGGCAGGATAACAGAGAGCACCTGACACGAGTACCAAGGGGGAGAGGGTGACATAACAGTGGACGGGAACAGAGGAGGAACGTGAAGAGACAGGGCATGACTGTGACAGTAGCTCCCCCTCCCAGGAGGCGCGACCTCGCACCTAAATTGACTAACAGCGGAGGGAGGGGGACTAGGGTGAGGACAGGACAGAGCATGGAACAAGTCACAAGAGTCCACAAGAATTTTAAAGAGTCCAGGGTGGAGCAGGTGGGACAAGGGGCCAGGCAGAGGGGACACTCCAGGGAGGAGCAGGTGGGACCAGGACCCAGACAGCGGAAATATTCCAGGGTGGAGCCAACGGACCGAGAAGCCCAAACGACACCGCTGGACCTGTAGGCTTATGACAGATCCGCAGCAACGAGCGTCAGAGGCGAGATCGACAGGACCGAGGACAGACTCGAAAGCGGTATGACCGAGGACCAAGGCATACCCGAGGGGAAGGAGGAGCCAGCCGGAGCCGAAGGTGGAGGCCAGGCAACGATGGACCAAGGCAAAGCTGGGGGGATGAAGGAGCACACTGGAGAGGTATGGCTGAGGGATGTCGGTGGAGCAAAGAGAGGGAGGAGCCAAGGAGGAGCCGATGTGCCGACAGGCCGAGGTGGAGTGACGGGCACTGAGGTTGGAGGCGGAATCGCCTTGTGACCTCATTGCCTTGTGATGACAGTGGCCTGTCTACACTTGGTGGCTCCCAGGTGTTAATGGGAGCCGATGATGGGGTGCGGGACACAGGCAGAGGAGGTGCTGAGTGCTGGCTGGGTAGAGGCGATGGGAGAGGGAGACTGGGTGGGAAGTCTTGTGCCAGCTGACGAGTCGCGGACTGCTCTGGAATGGCAGGCTTGTGCAGCCTCTAGGCACGCACGGCTGCCGCAGAAAAAAACAAACAAAAAACACCACCCTTCTGGCCGAGGCTGGGGAGATTGGCGCTGACTGACGAGTTGCGGGCTCTGGCACTGGCTGAAGAATTGTGGGGTCTGGCACTGGCTGACGAGTTGCGGTGTGCTCTGGGACGACAGGCTTGTGCAGCCTCCAGGAAAGAAAAATTGTACCACCCTTTGGGGCCATGGAGAGGGTGATGCTGAAATCCATCTAGAAAGTATTTTATGGAGGACCAGCCCTGGTCAGTTGTTCTGTTGGGGGAGATGTAACAGTGGACAGGAACAGAGGAGGAACGTGACGAGACATCGCGTGACTGTGTCAATAACGAGGTTGAGAATTTAAAGCAGCAGACAAACATGTGCTTTTAGCATACAGAACGATATCATCAGCTGGTGTGTACATTAATAAAATTGTCTTTATAGTTATAGTTCTTGGTGTGAACAGGCCTTTATTCTTTGTTTCATAACTTTTCAGTTTTAAATATTTAAAAAATTCAAAAAAACTGTTTTGTTTTTCTCAGGTTTAAATTAGATGTTAAACCTTAGATTTCAATTATAGATTATATCTGAAGAAACATAATATTGGGACTGTATTCCAACACTTGAAACCCTTTCATTTAATAGCAATGAACTCAATGACACAGGAAGCCTGCATGCAGACCATAAGGCTGCTACAGGAAACACCTTTTCTTTTTCTACAGCCTCTCTACCTCCTCCATACAGATCTGTGATCTCATCAAATACACTCAGAGAAAGAGTGAGGCGTTCCAGGTTGAACCCCATCCCACCTTCCATCCTTTAGGGAATATTAAGAATTCCTTGTGTTTGTATGTTTCTCTGCTCAATGCCACAGAGAAAACTTATGCTCTCTTTCTTTTCCAATGACCTAGATTCCAGGGAGCGGCTCTGTGTGGAAGAGCCATGGACCTTCACGGGTACTGGCTGCATATACAAAGTGTATGTACTCATGTTTTATTTATTTCATTCATTATGAATGAATATCCCATGTGCTTTATGGGTTAAAGGTCTCCTAACATGGTGCTGTTTTGTGAAGAGGTCTCTATACTCTATAGGCTTGTGAAAAACTTTAAGATTGTGTTTTAGGCTCTGTGGCTTGTACAGTACATTGGTAGGTTACATTATGGGCTACTGTCTAATGTTATGAACCTCATTATCATAAGCATTAGAATTAGCATAATTGGACTAAAGCATATGGTGAGAGCACTTGGAGCTCTTAGCTTTCATCAGTTCTCAGTTAACAGAATACATTATTGAGTTTTAGCATGCACCCATTTCCTGTGGCTATGTAATCAGAATATAGTTGGACAGGATAATTGATTCCTTCCATTGACTTTTTATTATTATTATAATGATGATGATTTTTCTATTTATTAATTTCAAGAAAAACATTTCAATATGTTCTCAATTTTGTTAGTAGCAACATGGAAAAAACAATTTAATAATATTAATGTTAATTTAAATGGGAGTATATTAAATATATATATATATATATATATATATATATATATATATATATATATATATATATATATATATATATATATATATATATATATATATGAGATAGATCTTTTAAAAAATCACTTTAATACATACGTTGAGGTTCATTTTTTGTTGCACAAATAAAAAGTGTATATATATATATATATATACACACACACACACACACACACACATAAAGCTTTAGGACTCCAGCAAACCACAGTGAGAGCCATTATTCACAAATGATGAAAACATGGAAAAGTGGTGAATCTTCCCAAGAGTGGCCGGCTGAGCAAAATTTCCCCAAGAATACAGCGACGACTCATAGAAGAGATCAAAAATGACCCACAAAAACATTCAAAGAACTGCAGACCTCCTTTGCCTCAATTAAGATCAGTGTTCGGGAGATGGCAAAAATGGCCTGCATGGCAATACAAAATCCACTACTGAGCAAAAAGAATAAAAAGGCTCATCTAATTTTTCCATGAAAACATACTCTGTGGAGTGAAGGAACATCTGAATAAAACAAAAGCTTCTGCTTGGTGTCCTCCTCATTCACACATCACAAAAGACAAAGCAGAGACATTTTAGGGGAAGCACACCAGCGATAAGGATTACACAAATAATAGTCATCAAGGCTTTTACATTATAGAATGTAACTTATTCCTGTGATAGAAAATCATTCTAATAGGCTGATTTTCATAATATGAGTCATTTCTTATTATCAATGTTGAAAATAGTTGTGCTGCTCAATTTGTTTGGGGTTATTTGATTAAAGAAAGCTGAACTATTATTAATATTTGTATCATTTAATCAATTTAATGCATCTTTTCTGTATAAAAGCATTCATTATTATACAAACAAACAAGAAAATGTACTGACCCCAAACCTTTGAGGGATAGTGTATAGTCATCACCATCCTTCACCAATTCCTCAGCTTTCTGGAATCCACAATAAACATCTAGACCAAAGTCCATATTTCCATATTGCAAAGGTCAGTGTTATAAATAATGCACATTGCTGAAGAGACAGACATCAAATGTTTTCAGAACTCCAAGGGAATAAGTCATTTCTAAGAATAAAAAATAAGAAATAAAATCCTCTCTACCCCAGCGAAGCAGAAAGAACAAGACAAGGCCATTTCTATGAGACTTCTTAAAGAGTTTTCAAATGAAAAAAACACAAAACATGTTTTCTTATGAGTCCAAATTCCATTCTTTCCCCATATCAGAGCCTAGTCTAAAAAAAGGAGTGTATCATTAATATCATAAAGCCACCGATGTCTTTGCTGGCTGTGATTTGGTTGTATTTTTCACAAGAAATGTTCATGACAAATTAAACTCAATTTATTTTTAACTATAAACCCAGTCATATTTTTTATATGGATTTCCATTATGCAGTATTCCTTTTGTTAGCTTTCTTTACAATTTATGTCTGTTTGGATGTCATATTCAGAACAAATTAATAGAACCACGTATGATTTATAAGTCATAGAAAATAGTACAAAGTGTTAGAAGGATATGGACAGTTGATTTGAGGGAAAAAAATAATTTCAAAAGTTTGCTACAAACTTCACTTCACTTTATTTTAAGAGAGTTTACTTTCCAAACATCTCCAATGGCAAAACTACTGAGCCCCTAAGAGGATATAGTGATGGGGAAAAAACTCAGATTTGAACAAAAATTATATTTAATATATCATCTATAACCATTCATCTATATTCAACTCATAAACCACCCCTGCCTGCAATCCCCCAACCAACATGCATGACCCCTTAGGGCCTTCATACATACATAAATACCCAAATGCATTATTAAAAATCCGATACAGATCATGGTAATTCTTCAAATATTCCTGGAACGACAGCTTTTCCGCTGCTTCCACACACCACAACGCACTCTCAACGCGTGGTGAGAGTTGACGGGAAATAGAGCAAAAACATGTATTTCTCCAGACGCCTCCATGTACAAAGCTGTCTGTCTGCTCTCTGTATGCTTCCAGCTCCTAGTTATACAAGAAAACCGCTTAGCATAGTGAGGATGCCAATATCATTACTATAGCAACCATGCTTTTGCAAGGAAATAATCAAACTGCATGAACACATGATCTGATATGATCACCAGAGTGGACAATTCTACACATCAAATAAATAAATAATAATAATAAAAAAAAAAAAAAATAGTTGCTTTCCTCTCAAACAAATCTCTGAAGGATTTGTAAATCCTCCATCACAAGTGGCAACATTCAATCATAAAAGCTGGAATTAAAATGATAAGATGTCAGCTGCTCATTCTTAAATGAGATTAGACTTGGAAAGAGAACTGATTTTGTTAATCAAATTTCCTATTGATTCTGTTGCAAAACTGTTGCTGCTTACTACACACGAATGCAGAAGGAGCTGACATTTGGAGATTTTCTTTTCTCTGTTTCTAGTGTGTTTTGTAGACCTGAACAACTTTTCTGGCATGTTGGACCTGGAATGTTATTTGAGATGGCAACAGATTCTTGGCTGCCTGGAAGTGGCACTAATTACTTGCTTTGTATTGTAAAATGCTTGCCAACTGGATTGTGCTGATGGAGTGTGTATCTGAAAATGTTCTTCCCCTGTGGTTATCTGCAGATATCCTATGCGATTGGAATGCGGGTATAAAAGTGCATCAGATATAAAGGGGCATAACCGCACTACAAATCTGAAAACAACTCTGTAACAGTTTTAAATAGCAGCATATATTCCATTTAGACACTGGAATGTGCAAAGAAAAGTATTGTTATCCTTAGTATAGAGTTGGCACATTGAAAACTGTTTAAATATCAGTAAAATACTAAATTCTAGGTGCTAATAAAAAATGCTATTCTGTTGCTAGCTTTTCACAAGTTTCATCAGCAATATTGGAGAAATTGTGATAAAAGCAATTCAGATATTTTGTTTATGCATTTAAAACAGTGGTTCTTAACCTGGGTTCAGTGAGTCAGTCTTAGGGGTTCGGCGGAGAATAAGACACACCCGACTCATATGATTTGTGATGACACGCCCCCCCTCGGTCATCATTGGCTGCAGGTGATCACGCAACATAAATATTCATTATTATGTTTTTGTGTGAAAATCACGTTTTAATGGTTTTGTTCTTTGAACACAGTGATGTTGATGCACGGTTCATTTTGTGCACCAGTAAAATATATACTTATGTTTTGAAATTGAAAAAATTAAGAAGGTTCGGTGAATGCGTCTATGAAACTGGTGAGGTTCAGTACCTGCAACAAGGTTAAGAACCACTGATTTAAAAATAAAGTTACTTGTAAAAAGTAATTGATTAGTGAGTTCCTAAGTCACATGGTGATGAGAAGAATATGAAATTGGAGGACAAATGAACTTGCAAAATCAAATATAGTTGAAATATAGTTTTTCCTTCCACCTCACATTATTGTCATCACTAGTTAAATATTAATACAGATTAGGGTTAGGACACAGGACAAATTGTCCTCCTGTTATAAGCCTTATTTTTCAAAAGAGGTCTGTTGTTGTTTTTTTTCTGTTGTGCGCATATTACAACCTAAAATGCACTTTTAATGCCCTCTCCCCAATACTTTTGGCAAGTTTGACTCATTTTTGCAAACAGAAACTTTTAATCATGAGTGGATTTTAGCTTGGCAACTTTTAAATTATCTTCCTCTACACTGTTTGTTGACAGGTTGAGAAAAGGATTCTTTGAACCTGTAGTTGCGGGATGTTATCCAATACTGGCAAAAGAGCTTCACAAAGTTGCCGGCCTTTGGCAGGGGGAAGAGTGATGTCTCTGGGCCCATCTGAGGAGTTGGCCCTGTTTATCAGATCCTGGACAGTCATCTATCCTGCAAGCCGTCTGATATGCTTTCTGCAGGCAGATCACAATGATGGTGTGGTCTGTGTGTCTAGAAACATTGACATATGACATGTCCGCCTGCGGCATGCCAATTGCCCGGTCTTTTGCTTCTGGTGATGTTTAAGACATAATGCAGAATACAGAAAATGTATTTATAGCGGGACTTGTTTCAGTCATCAGAACTAGAATGTATATTTCTAACATTTTAACTATGTACATAGCCTCCATATATGTACATATAAAAATGATTTATTAACATTGTTCTGCCAAGCTTTTAATATTTTAAAAACACACACAATCTTTGTATATGTATATAGATAGATAGATAGATAGATAGATAGATAGATAGATATAGATTTTCATACAAAGTTTGTAATTTATGTGTGTGTGTAATATATATCAACTCTCGGTTAACTTGCCAATAGTATTATGTCGACGTTTTTGAAGTGGAACCGCCAAACTCCCTATTTGTCTTTGTATTTTCGATTCTTTAATGTCGATTCCTTAATGTCGCAGAACACTAATATCTCAAGCAAATATCTCGGACAAAGTCGTCACTTCACATGGTTATCTTGTGAGTCATGAGCGTAACTAGTTCACTGTGCATGTGCTGAGTTTGCGTTGCATGTGGATCGCGGTCCATGTGGTCGCTTTACTCACAGCGCCGCGCAGGACTCTGAAGTGAAAGCACATTCATGTTCTTACGAGAGCTGCTGTGGGTCCACCCACATCCCAAAGCCTCATCTGCTTGTGTGTGCACATAAAGCCCGCCTTCTCTGATTTGATTGGTCTTCTCAAATATTTTGACATTGGTCAGTAATGAGCGGTAACGACCAATGAGTATAAGGCTTAGATGAACGAACACACACACCCACACACGCACACACACATCCTGCTTCTGTTCTGAAGCGCTCTGCTCAGCGCCGCTGAGGGAACACGGTTGTTAAAAGACGGGACGAAGCCGAATTTGTTGAGAAAGCACATTAGACAGACAGAACACAAGTATGCAATCTAGTACAGCGTGATGACCTCACGAATATGTTATGATTGTTTACGCTGTGAGCGAAATTGTGTTTGCAATGTTGGAGAATATAATTAAAGGTTTGTATGGAGAATGGAAGGTGTTTTTTATTGTATACTGGTAAATCTCTGCTGTTAGTTGGAGCACATATGCCTTTTGTTGTTAGCAAACATATACAGTGTATGTACATTTTTATAGCATGCCGATCGCTTCATCAAACAAATAGATAGATTGGGTGTTGGTTATCTCACTAAACGGTTATCTCGAGGCTTTTTTTGCAAGCCCCGAGGCCGTCGACATAACCGAACTCCACTGTATGTATGTGTGTGTGTGTATATATATATATATATATATATATATATATATATATGTGTGTGTGTGTGTGTGTGCGTGTGTGTGTGTGTTTGTAGAATAAACTACATTTGGCTTCACACTTCATATGTGTGATATTGCCTGTTTTCAATATGCAAATTGAAAGACAGATCATTTGTTACAGTCCGTGTCAGAGATGGCAACAGATTTTTGTCTCTCTGGAGGAGACAGCAATTACATGCTTTGTATTACAAAATGGCTGCCAACTGGATTTTGGAAAAGCAGTCTCTGGTTGATGTTTTATGCCACTGTGGTCGTCTAAAAGATTTGTCCTTGGAGTAGAGTGAATGTTGTTTCAGATGATAAGTGCAGAAAGCTTATGTGCATAATGGGTATAGGTCCTAAAAATAAAAGCCATGCTTTCAAAAAATAGATGCACAATAGACATACTCAAGGATTGAGTATTTCCTCTCTTAGGACTGGCTAGGAAGCAGATTACTGAGGAATCTGAAATGTAAAATTGCTTAGGCCACTCATTCAATACAGCTAAATATAAAATGCTGTTTTGTATACACATAGTTCAAATGTTAATGCAAGTGACAACTGCCTCCCACAACCAAATGGACAACTAAATTTACATAAAATGTTTGTACAGAACCAAATTGTTAAAGCTGTTAAACAGAACCTTTGTTAAAGTGTTGTGGCTTTTGGCAGGGACAACAAATAGCTTCAGTATTTCTATTGTCAAAATAAAATACGCACCAAAAAAATCCCTGTAGCATTACAAGAGCTTGTTACTTGGGAAGTGCATTTGAAGGTGCATATTATTACTAAAAGATGAGGTACAAAGATTTACCTTTGAGAATACTGCTCCAGTGCACTAAAGGTGGAATTATTGCATTTTTTAATGTTTTATGTTTACGTGTTTTTAAGAAAAAGGACAATAAGAAAAACAATAATGAACTCTGGCTAGTGACGTTTCTCTGTTTACAGATTGTCTTTTATTAATGACACAATAATAACAACAACATCTTGCAACAATTGTGAAAGCAACATGGAGATACAACCTATATAGCAGAGAGTCATGCCACTTAATCACTGTTTATTCTGTTTATTCACCCCCCATCAACATTTCACGGAATATTAATGGGAGGACTCAAAATGCAGGTGAAATAAGGAATTTAATATGAGAAAACACCCACGAGGGGGAAAATAGACACTTCAAGAACACACACAAGCCAACCAACACGGATGAGACAGATTACATGGAACCAGGAACTCAACGTAGAATGGACATGGAGAGACAACAAAACCACAATGGAAAGCAAACACAACGGGATGTATACGTATAGGCACATGAGGGAAGGTAGTGATCAGAAAAAGCTGACAACACTCAAAGGAAACGAGGTAAAAAGGGGGCGGGGCAAACGCTTGACAGGACACGAACGCACAGCGAATGCTGACGCGCATCGCCATGTGTTCACAAAGCAGACGATACGATGCGCAGTTGGTAACAACAAAGGCACGTGGACACAAGAGCATGCACAAAATGTCACGCGCCCTCACACAGACACGAAGACAGAGCAGTGTCAGGGTTCTGTCGACCACAAAACTAGAACCAAAATTAACTGACAGAACCCTGACTATCACAACCTTTGGGTTACAAGTCTGACTCTTTAACCCTTTCACACGTAAGATTCTCTCTGACCCCCCAGCGTGAGTTTTTTTAGGCAGCCATTATTTTAGAATGTTTACCTTATTGTTACCATGGTGAGGCATTACGTTGACACACCGCCACATCACATTTATTTTATTAATTCAAAATATTCACACACTTGTTGGCTATGTTATCAACTACCTGAGATTCCGATTCTCAAATATGTGGAAGTGAATGTGTTTTGTCGTTTAAAAACTTTTATAATGATCATGTTAGCTGATCTATGATGCGTGAAGGGCACCGCCATGTTTGTTTGCGCCGCAGTTCGGAGAATCTGATCGGTCTGATTTACAACACAAATTAAGTCACTTCTCCCGAAAAACAGTAAGTGACCAGTGAAGTGGGAGAAGAATACAGTGAACTTTATAGTTACCTATTCAATGTGTATCTGATTTATCTGATCAATTTATAATTGAACGATCGCTATATCTGCTTTTATGGACGTCAATGTGCATTTTTCAAACTATAGATTATTGTTTTGCGAGCACTTATGAGTATTTAAATGTCTGAAACCAAAAATAAACCTTATGCGGTTAAAAACACTGAGTAGTTGTGATATATGACAAGCTTTAAGCGCGTCCATCTCTGGATCGGCGCCAGATGACGCACGAAAACATGTTTGAATTCAGCAGTTGATGACGTGAAGCACGAACGTTCTAATCACACCGGTGTGATCGTATGTGCGAAAGGGTTAAATATTGTGCTGCAACTGACAGATCAGAGTAAGGAACTAGGGACTGTTATGCTAGAGGTTGCAGTTTTTGTGTGATTTTGCCCATGAGGAGCTGATTGGATGGTTGTGATTTGGTTGTCCTGCTCTCGCACCAGTAAACAGGTCTTGAGAAGAGAGGGCTTGAATTGCCATTTTTTTCTTTAGTTGTGACTAATTTCATCTCTCAGTTTCAAGAGCTAAGAAAAAAATACTTTTTTAAATGTTCAAAAAAATGTTTTGGTTAGATAATTAGTCTATTAATTGAGTAAAATGTTTGACACTCTTATTTTTCGATATTTTTACACCCGTGAATTTCACACACTGACACCTCATATGAGGTGTGGTTGCTATTAATCACTACTTCAACCATTAAAATATAATTTGCAGTGTGCCATATTTTTAATCCTTTGTGAAAAAGAAACAGAAATACACTTTAGCATGCTCATTATGCAAATAATATGCGTTAAAAGAATATGCTTATTTACATACTGTTTGTGACTTTTTCAGAGAAAAACACTTTTTTTAACTGCTTGTTATTTGGAATTAAATGGTGTGAGTCTGTACATGACAAGCTGGCTTTTACATAATGGCAATGGCGAATACGCAGTTCAAATGTTGGTCTCTGTTAAAAACAGTAGCGGCTCCTGGCCCCACATTTAGGACAGATTCTGGGTCTTAACACTAGTTTCTGTTCAACATTTGGTACGTTTATTTTCTAATCACTGACAATGCAGACATATTTTTGGCGGAGGTGTAGTGTCCTTGTGTTTTTCAACATTAAGGTGGCCATTCATTAAAGTAAAACAATTGAAAGTTGGAGGGGGAAAAAAAATCACTAATAAAAAAATAATAAAAGTTTTTCTCCAAAATAAGTTGGCCAAAATGACTGGGATGCATAGAAATTGTTATGAGTACAATGTAAATGAAGCTGAATATATCTAAAAATATAACCCTTTTAATTTGCAATTTTTAGTGCACAAGGGTGCCTAGGAATATAACACTTTCTCAGTATAAATATGAGAAGGCACAAAGGTCAAGTTCCCTTAATCATCTATGAATTAAGTAAAACCAAAGAATGTAATTCTGATATAACATTAGAAAATAAAATGTGGCTGTAAAAAAAATAAATAAATAAATAAATTTCCACCATCCTAACCCTAAGTTCAGATCAATTAAAGATTTTTTAAATCTACACAGAAGAAGATGTGTGTCTATTGTCTTAATACACTCTAAGATTTTGGAGGTCAGATCTGAAAAGCTTATGTTGACTTGCTGCATTGGAAACGTTCAGCTGTCTTAATTAAATTAACGTCAGGTATTTTATTACAGGCACTTAAGTTGTTGAAGCGATTGAAATGCAAATGATATAAAATCTTTTTATAGTGTGGCGAGGAGGACAGTTTGAGTTGCCAACGTTTCTCCAAGGAGCACTGCTGGAGAAATGCAGAAATTAGTTGAGTCTTGGGGACAGAAAGCCTAAAAACATATATAATCAAACAGCACCTATATATCTCCAAATGTTGTTTGGGAGTGTTTCAAGAAAAATCCTTTTCTCTCATCCAAAAACAAACCCCAGCATATACAGTTGCCAGACACTAACTTCAAACGGGACTGGAATCTATGGTCAGATGAAACTAAAAAATAAAAGAGCTTTTTGGCAGAAAAGCCACCAGATGGGTTCGGTGCAAACAGGGATAAAAAGTACCCCATGCCCATGGTTAAAAATATTTCTGTATCTTAGAAATTGTGGGCATATTTTTTCTGCTTGAGGACCTGCACATCTTGTTCAGATACATGGTGGATTCTAGCAAATACCAGCAGATGAAACATCAAAGCAAACATCAAAATAAATACAAAAATGTGTCACTGAGCACAAAATGAAGCTTCTGCCATGACCATCTCAGTCTCCTGACTTGAACTTTATAGAAAATGATTGGGGTGAACTGAAGAGGAAAAGCACCAAGATGGGACTGGGAATATGAAGGATCTGGGGAGATTTAGAAGGAATGGTCTCTGATCTCCTCTCCGGTGTTTTCCAAACTCATCAGGCATTAAAAGAGAAAAACTCAGCTGTCTTGGCACAAGGAAAGTACTGAATTAAAGCATTTATTTAATAACTAGGTCAGTTAATAAAACATTCAACAGCCATCTTAAAGTGTTAATTACAAATAAATTACTAAATATTTAAAAAAATAATTGTCCCGTGCTCCTGCATGCAGTAATTTCCCTACCAGTATTTCTGATCATTTTCAAAAGATTGTCCTGGCCTCTATAATATTTTGTTGTATGAATATCTGAACATGCAATGTACAAAAAAAGCACGATTTTTACAAAAGCTGAGAAAACAGTGTTTTTGTCAAAGACAACATCCAGAAAAAAAGAAAAAAACATAGATGAAATGGATAAAGTCCATCAACACCTCATATCACCCCTGGGTCATTATTTCATGCAATAATATTAGGCAGTTTTGATTTATATGATGTTTGATGTTGATGATTGTGCAATTTTACACATGCATCTGCTTACAAATTCTATCATTTGTTTCTGCTTCTTTGATTGGGAGACCAATCCTGTACCATTTCAGAAGATGTGTAACAGCATCCCCATTTGTATAATGGAGAAAACACAGAAAGCTGGACATTTGTCAATGGCGGGGAAAGAATTAAGACCAATTAGTTTTTCTTTTTTAGAACTGTATGTTTAAATGTACTTTCACAAGGGATAAAACGTAAAATAATAGAAATTTATTTTCAACTATTTGAGAGAAAGTTTTCCTCACTCAGTTTGAACTCTTTAATGGGCCTACAGTCTTTATCTTGCATATACGTTCCCATAATTCCTCTGGTATGAGTGTCTCTTTCACTCTCCTCTTCAGGTGTCACATCTATGAAAAGCAGTTATAGTCTGTCAACATCTCTCAGTTCTGTCATTCCAACCCTTTACTCATCTTCTCCTTTCCCACTTATGGTTTTCTTTCATTCTGAATGACATGTAGATAGATAAAAATGCAAAATGGGGGCCTCAGTATTTTGAAAGATTCATGATTTCCCAAATTAGTCTGGTTAATAATTCATCTTTTGTATAAGCTGACTCTAGAAGGGAGGGAAAGAGAGCCTGTCTGCTGTACTTGGTGGATCTGCTGAAATAGAGGCCAGGATGCATCAGTGCACTGACTGGCCAGATTTCCAGGTTAAACAAGCTTCAACATAATGAACTAGCCAAGGGACTGAAAGTCTAAAGTGCTGACCCGACAAGTGTGGACACGAATGTGCACGCATATTAACATGCACAAACCCTCTTGCTCGCTCTATCTATGCCCTCTCATAATCCTCTCTCAACCAATAGCTCTTTCCCAGTAATTATCCTTTGATGGCATCCACTAAAAATGTACTTTGTAGCTAATGTTCAACATCCCAACTCAACATTTAAAACAACAATTAAACGATATGCTTTAGAATCCCATAATTATCAAATAATAGTGCTTTTATGAATATAAACACAAATGACCCCTTCTGAAAACATGAATTTCTGAATATGCACTTGTATTGTGCTTGGAGAGAATATAATATGAATTAAATAAAAGGCAGTACAGTACAGGAAACAGTAAGGACCTCCAGTTTAAGTTCGCCAGAATGGTGAGTTGGACATGGTGATCAACCTTGCTAAATCATATGGATTAACCTGAAGGACAAGAGGTTGAAGTGTCTGACACTGGCACTCCATCAGTACAAGATCTCCAGAGAGGAGATAGCGGCACTAGGTGTTACTGACCATTTAACCCACCTGGGGATCACTTTCTTATGGAAAGGAAGAGAAGTCCCCAGACAAACCATGCTTCTTGGAGTACTGTTGATGGAAGTGACCGCTGCTCCTCTCAACCCTTACCAATGCCTGGAGCCTGGAGTTTCTGCTGCCGAAACTCACACATTCGCTTGTGCTGATGGACAAGATGGACAGGATGGTGTGTGCATGGTTAAGACTTCCAAAGGATGTTCCTGCAGCGTTCCTGCATGCACCAATAAGATCCGGTGGCATAGCTATGGGGAGCTTGGTCGCTCTTTTACAGTGGAGGAGGATGGAGAACCTGCTAGAGAATGAGCTCTCTGCAGTTTGCGCCATCTTGGAACTCGGGCTGGACAATCATTGCTACAAAGACTGAACAAACTGTTGGGGGATTGCTTGTTATCATCAAAGACAATGTTTTCCCAGAGTGTGGACGACCCTCCTTGGGCACTCAGTTGATGGTAAAGACCTACCCCTCACGGACGTCGACCTCAGAAGCCACCAATGTTTGCTGAGGGTGGAAAAGGTACTTCCAAGATTTAATCTTCAAGGAATCATGCTTCACCAAGCGTAACATTGGTGACCTGACGCTATTGACAACCCTAGGCTCCTTGAGGTACTATGATACAGAGTCACTGATCTAACCCATTCCCCTTGTGCCATGCTCCAATGCCCATTAACATCTTGGGATGCATCCTGTGGAATTGTGGGTCTCCCAGGGTTCTTGGAGGTAAGTGTACTATTTCTTAACACACTTAAGTGCCATTTTAAAAACAGTGTACTTTGTAAAAATGTACTTTGTAACAATTGATAATTGTTCTTTAGAGAAGGACATTTATTTCGATGGCCACTAATATAACATATAGTATGGCTGGCTGTGAGCATTCTAAGCAGCTTCCTAAGAAGCTCTTGCCTGGCGCTCTTTGAGGAGAGTGCTCAGGCTTGCATTCCTCATGGCTCTGGTCCCACTTCTGCAGAGGGGTTAGAGACAGGGGTTATCTCTGCCCTCACTTGGGTTTGGAATTACACACAGCTGTTACTTCCATCCGGAGTAACTTACAGGTGCTACAGTTATCTAGCTCTGAGGAGTTAGATGTTTTATGCATTGATGAAGATGTTGAGGACTCGCCACCTCACTCTCCTGCATATGAGGACCAAGTGGAGGTTGTGTCTTATGCTGTTGCCACATTAAACAGTGAATAGCTAGCTGAGAAGCAGGATCTTAATCAAACTAGACAAATGCTTCCTTGAAAGGGAATGCCTCTTTATAACTGTAACCTTGGTTCCCTGAAGGTGGAACAAGATACTGCATCACCCTGCCATACCTCCTCTATGCCTGTCAGAAACTGACTTAAGTCTATTAGATGCTAGCACTGCACTGCTTTTGCACACTTTATACGTTCACCCACCTTTGACGTCCCTCCACACCATTGTACAATCATGCAGAGACTTCCCAGTTGCAGACATGCAGATCAGCCTCAGAGACTTGTGCAATCATAACAGAGGCATTTGGCATCAATGGTAGTTATGACCAAAATAAACTGTAAAGTGAACCAGACTTTATATCTGAATAGTCATATTTATTTTCCTCCATTGGCAAAAAATCTGGAAATAGAGCATTAGGTGCTCTATTAGCACTCTGGAACTGTCATGGCTGGTCCAATATCCCTTTCCTTCGATCTAAACATAAATCCTGAAAAACAACACTTATAACCAGGCTGAGCCATAACTGCGTGTCTTAACTCTTGTTCAATACAATCTCTTGTACTTGTTAAACACACTGTCTTCAGGGTTTTCTAAACACACTGTCTTCAGGGTTTTCTAAAGTGTTACCTTATCAGTCTTCCCTATAGTGAGCAGACAGTTGCTCTCAGAGACAACTCATTGGGAAATGGATAGCCACATAGAGCTCCAGGTCAATGCTGTATAAAGAGATAGGAAGTTGTTCTTCAGTTTAAGACCAGCAGAAACTGCTTCTTTCAGGGTCAAAGAGAGAGCAATTTTTTTTTTTAAACTAGTTTAAAGGACAGAGTTTTGTAGTAAAGCGGCTAAGCCTTGGCAAAGCGCCATTCAAATCAATCAAAGTAGTTCTGTCTGTACATGCTGTTCTAGGTGTTTATTATGTCTCATTTTCCTCCAATTCAACATTGTTGATTACTGTTTATTGAAGGTTATCAATACAGCCATTTTGAAAAATGAATCTAGAGAACTGATATGTATCTGTGTGAGAGGGAATGGACAAGGAGTGGTTCAGGTATCTACTTCACTTTAAATTACAAACACGTACTGAAATTCTCAACATAACTATATCGTTTTGTAGTCAAGACTAGCTCAAACGAGTCACAGTATAGGCCGAGACCCGAGTAGGTTGAATGTGACAAGACGATGGTTGAGTCAGAGTCAAGATCAAGTTCAAATGCTCCTGAGTTCATGACAAGACCGAGAGCATGAAAACATGGTCTTGTACTTGGACCCAGAACCAATCTTGAGTGCTACTACACTGGTCATCTGTCTGACTTTATCTAAAATAAACATGAATTTCTCACTCCAGGTATCACTGGGAACAAGTAAAAAAAAACCATTAAGTATTGACATTGTAACAATTCAAAAGTGGATTGAAAACTTTTGAAGTTCAACTAATCGCATTTTATATAAATAAAACTATTATACAGTTTCATTTAATTGCAAATATAATGTAGTTACGTGTCTGAAAACTTTGTATTCATTCCATTCTAGATAATAGTTTTTATGGATATTATTGATGACTGGATTAGTTCATTACAATTCATTTTTTACAATTATTTTTTTTAACAAACATACCATAGGCCTACTACATCAGATTTTGACCAGAAGAAACCCTAAATTATAAGCTAGTATGACTATGAGTTTACCCTTTGGAACATATTTTTCTTGTAATTGCATAATGTCACAGGTTTTAGTGAGTGGAAGAAGCCATGAAGTTGAGGAAATAACTGAAAAAAAATATTTTAATTAACATTTCAATAAGAATATACAACCAAAGTTTGCATGATTGGTGCATACACAACACCTAACAGACAGCAACAGAACAAGACTGAATAAAAAAAAAAAAAAAACAGGGAATACGCTGGATGAGGGAATGAGGGAAACAAGACACAGCTGGACAGACTAACGAGGTGAGTGATTTCATAACAGGTAGTTGGAATGGCACTAGGAGAGGACTTGGGAAAACAGGAAGTAAACAAAGACACGACAAGTACGTAATATATAAATTATTGTATAGACAGCTCACTAGATTTTAGAACAAATTAAATGTATTCACTAAGTCCCTTTGGCTAATGCATTTGAAATTTTCCCCAATCCCTGGTGTGCTATTATGTGTGTTTATTATGTGTGCTATTGCAAGAGAAAGTATTTTGGGGCTGACAAATAAAAAACAAAAAAATCGTTATCTATCCTAAAATCCTGAGATGAAACGGTCGGAACAGAAACCATACCACTTTTTTTTTTTGAGCATTCACTGAAAAATAAATTCTTTCATTTATTAAACCTAAAAATGAGTGAGACTGTCAAATCAGACCTTGGTTATAGAAACTGCATCAATAAAAGGCTCGACTTCAAAGCTTTACTTTCCTAATTTTTCTTCAATTATCTTTTCACAATGTTTTTGCAGAGAAAGTGGAGTGTGCATCAATTTGAGTGTGGCACACACAAATGAAGATAGATACATGTTTCTCTTTCACTTTCACCAGTCACACTAAACTAAATTGTAATGTTTCCTCTGATTCAAACCGCCATCCCTCATCATGTTAAGTGTGTGCGTATCTGTATGTCACAAGCCCTGTCACATTAAGATTTCAGTATATAATCTGGTCTTGAATCATTAACATTTCATCAAACAACATGGAAGAGAAATCGTAGAAAACTTTCATGAAAAATTCATTACCATTGGCAGGTGTATTCCTCAGTCTGTCTATAAAATCAAACCACAAATGGGGGTCAAGGCTTTGTTATCGCTTTTAAATGTTTCAGACACCTCAAGCGATCTGGAATGAATTCTTTAAAATGGATAAACACTCAAAAATAGAGATGTTTAACTATGATTAGATTGTACATATATTTAATGATCTCTGCTGCAATGAGAATGGCCTTGACTGCCTCCTCAGATTGCTCATGCATGTCTAACCAACACAATTTCACTGCCATTTCATATATATACAACTAACACTTACATTTACAGTTATGCCGTTTGCCCAAATTTGACTTAGAAAATGCACATTACCACAAAAGGTAGCTAATACTGCATCGCAAATAGATACACACACACACACACACACACACACACACACACACACACACACACACACACACACACACACACACACACACACACAAGCTTAATGGTTCCTGTTGCATCTGCAGGCAATGTTTTTGCTGCTCAGTATGTAAATAGTTGGTCAGTGGTTGCTGTAGCAGTTGCTACATATTTTCATAGTCCCTCCTCGTTCCCCAATTCCGCAGTACATCGCCTACAGATAATTTCATAATTTGCTTTTTATGCACCAGCATGTCTTAATCACTCATAGCAGCGTGTCCATAATCAGAATAATTAATTACATTTATATAGCGCTTTATCATAGACACTCAAAGCGCTTTACATTGAAGAGGGGATCTCCTCAACCGCCACCAGAGTGCAGCATCCACCTGGATGATGCGACAGCAGCCATATTACACCAGAACACTTACCATACACCAGCTTAATGGTGGAGAGGAGACAGAGTGATGAAGCCAATCAAAAAATGGGGATGATTAGGAAGCCATGATGAACGAATTTGGCCAGGATGTTGGGGTTACAGCCCTGCTCTTTGCAAAGGACATCGTAATGACCACAGAGAGTCAGGATTTTGGTTTAGCGTCTCATCCGAAGGACGGTGCTTGTTGTCACTATACTGGGGTATCAGGATCCACACAGACCACAGGGTGAGCGCCCCCTGCTGGCCTCCTAACAGGAGCAACCTAGTCATTCCCAGGACGTCCCCCATTCAGGAAATAACCAGCCTCAACCCTGCTTAGCTTCAGTGGGCAACCAGTCTTGGCCTTCAGGGTGACATTGTTGCCATGCATGTATTGGCAGTAGCGAGACTTTTTATTTGACCTATTCCACAAAGACCAAAAACATTGTAATGTCTGGACAGTGGGTCAAAATGATTGATCAAAAACCAATATCAGGTTGTGAATTTTTGAGTTAATAGAGAGTAAGTCTCAGTGGCTCCAAAAAGTCTGAGACCCAGCAGTTTTGTGTGCAGTCCCTTCCTACACTTCCCAGAGAAGACAATATCGTTCCCCCAAAAGACACTCTTTAGCTGGGAACAGAAACAAAGGGAACTTTCCCACTCTACACTTCCAACCCAACCATAAGTCAAACTTCAGCTATGAATGGGTTCATCCCTGTGCATCTTTAAAATTCAAACACTCTCTCGCCTCTGTTGACTCTTACCGCACTTATTGGCTTACCGCACTTACTCCTGGCTCCCTTCGCTCCCTTCTCCACAGTGACCTCCCCTTCAGAGCAACCTAGTTTGAACTTCCCACGGACTCTGACAAAGGCATCAACAGAGTAAACCAAGGAACTTTTCAAAGTCCAACATTTGAAAGTCAGCAGCTAAACTGATCAAATGTAAATATCCATAGATGCGTTTTTAAGTTTATGCCTAAATAAGGCATGGTTCGATACGTTGCTGGCTCTCAAAAAAATTAACTGTTTAGAACTTTCTGTTTCTCTATTAATCTGTGTATGTATTCTGTGTTTAGTCACTTATATCCATAGTTTTTTGTATTAAAATATGAATATTCACACATGATTGTCTCTGTAATGCTCATGAATAAGTAACTTTAACGTTTGATTTTTGCGATTTTTGCGTACTTTTAGAACAATAAAAAAGAACGATTCTTCTTTGTGATTAAAATAATATTCTTTCTAAAGGTTCACACAGATTGCACGGCTCGTGTAGTGCACAGATGGCTTCTTCAGGTTTATTTAAACTTAATTATATAACTAAGATACATTATGCAAGTCAAATCAAGCCATATAATGGATTATACGAAATTCTGAATATGAGTAATTATTAATATACACATTTCACTGTTGGTTGATTCATGTACATATTTGATCAGAATATAAATAAAAGTTGATTCGCTAGAAAATTAACAGTCATATCCATTACCATGTGAATATCTTGCAAAAGTCGTCATGATTAAACCTTTTATTTACCTTTACATGGAACTTTATTTTGTCATCTTCCATTTTAAATGTAAAACATTAGAGAACACAAGTCATTGCACATTGTTCTGTAGTGAATGTGAAGATTTATTAAAATATTTTTATTGTTTATGTGGCAGAATGTTAATCTCCCAATTGTATGTCAAACTTAATACAAGTGCAGAGAGTGACATTTCCATCCGGACTCATTTTGTTTTACATATTTATTCATTGACATTGTTTTCAAATCAGATGAAAATCCAAATACACATCTCCATCTGGTCTTTTTGTATATATTTGGTGAACATTGAATTCCAACAAGAATGATCACTTTGCATTTTAAAACCAGTAGTGAAAGTATTCCTTTATTTTAATCATTTAAAATAGCATAAGAAGACATACATGAAGATCAATTGAAAATGAATGAAGATCAAGATGCAATTGTACAAACATGCAAATTTGACCATATATATATTTTTTTTTTATGAGCTCAAAGCTGAAAATTCAGCATCATTACTCCAGTCTTCAGTTCCACGTGATCTTTCAGAAATCATTCTAATTCGATACTCAAGACACATTTCTTAATTGCAGTGTTGAAAACACTGCTTTATATTTTCTTCACATATTTTTTTTCAGATTCTTTGAAGAAAGGAATGTTCAAAATAATAGCATTTATTTGATGAATAAATCTTTTGTTACATTATAATGGTCACTTTAAGTCACTTTATTGCATCTTTTCTAAGAGTATTATTTTAGTAAAAAAAAAAAAAGCTAAAACGCACTGACCCTGAACAGAAGTATTTTTTGTCCTTGTTTATCTTGTTTCTATTGTATGTTTGCATAAAAACCTTTGCACAGCATGAAACAGTTTTCTTTTGTTTTGTCATCCCTAGGAAATCATTGCAAGTGAGGTTGTGCTGTTTTGATGAAGTGCCGGTGAAGAAAAATCTATGATTTTATCTTGCTGTCGCTGCCAATGATTAAGGATAGAACAGAAGTTTATTTTCTACTTTTGAATCTTCTGTTTGATCACCACATAGGTGTGCTTTTTTATCTCTCTCAATCTCTTTCTTCTCACATTGAGTTGAAATGACTTCAACTCAAATCAATATTTCATGCACATTTACTATCTTATTTGGTTAGCAGCCATGTAATATGCAGGATAATGTACAGTCAGCAAAATAAACACCTACATAAACCCCTTATATATAGTGCTGATACAGCTCTAGAGCTCTAAGTCACTATACTCAGGTCACTGAACAAGTCTAAAGATGAGTTGAGTCAACACATCTAGAGTTTTCTGTTATGGAACATCTTGGGCGAAGGTTAAACCACCTCTCTGCTATTTCCACCAACACAGCCACCCACTAGCCAAACTGAATAGGAGTTTCAGGCCATCCTGTCCTGATGTCACAGAGAGCAAAGCGCGAAACGAGCACTAAGAGTTTGAGTGATCGAGTGAGGTGAGAGGTTGTGCGCTGAAAGAATCAGGATAAAATGTCAAGAGCCTTTTCCAAAGATTCGAGGCGGACAAGACATTATTTTACTGCTTTGTTTGTGCTGCACCAGTAGAAACAATCACCTGGTTAACAGGGCCCAAAAACGGAATTAATCATACACTGAAATATATCCCACTGAAGTAGAACCAGCGCTTCAGCTAAACAAGGTCTTATGGAAGCCCATATCCGCCACATAAAAAAAAAAAAATTGTGCTTGGAAACTCAAAATTATGACTTACTATTTCGAAATAATGACATAAGTCGAAATAATGACTTACTAATTCGAAATAATGACTTAATGTCTTGTGACCACATTGATCCAAATGACACAGGATGAACTGTGAACATAATAAGGAATACTTTAATCAAGGTTTTTTGAAATTCTTGCATTATTAGTGGAACAATATAGCGCTGAATCAAACACACTTTTGAAACGATTTTGATCAAGAACAAGCTTTGGCTCAGAAAGATCAAAACATACGTTGCTGCAGTGGCAGCTTTCATTGAACAACTTTAAACCTCTGGCCGATGTCAGAGTTGGATCCACAAAGTTATGATACACACGCCGCCTCAGTCTCAAATCCCCCCCTTCACATCTAAAAGCCGCAACAGAACTCGCACCGTTTCCCTATCAGTTACAACACCATTTTTTGGTGCACCCATCTATAATCATGACATTGGCCAGAGGTTTGAAGTTGTTGTTATAACTTTATGATTAGTAAAACTACGATTAAAGTATTCCTTATTGTGTTCACAGTTTATCCTGTGTCGTGTCGGATCAAATGTGCTCGCGAGATAAAGTAACAATTTCGACTTAAGTGAGTCATTATTTTGACTTAGTAAGTCATAATTATGGTTTAATGAGTCATAATTTCGACTTAAGTCATTATTTTGACTTACGTATGTCATAATTTCGAGTTTCCATGCGCAATTTTTTTTTTCTTATGTGGCGGAAATGGGCTTCCATAAAGTCTATTACCTTACAGCTTGAAAAAAAGAGTCTGGTGATATGTAAAAAATGCCTTGTATTACCTAACTTGATAATGCTGAATTCAAGAAGTTAAACAAAACTTTCCATGAATGATGTTTTTTTCAGTTGAGATATGTCAGCTTTAATGCACTTATCAACATTGCAAAAGCAGTCAAATGTTTTGATGACATATTCTTCATAGAGACGTTAAACTGAGGTCCAGATAAGCTGGTATGTGGTATGGCAATATGGCAGCCATCACATCATCCAAGATGTTGCACATTAGTGATGGTTGATAAGACTCCCTCTACTGTGTAAAGTGCTGAGAAAAGAGCTATATGAATGTAAAAACATAAAATGTTCAAACCACTCTTAAAAATAAAGATGACGGTCATGACGCTCTCACGTTCCTCGACCTCACCCTCCTCGCCACATAAGGGTTTTCAATGTATGAGTAAAATAAAGCCTGTGGTCAACACCCATACCAAAAATGCAAATTTTGAAGCAGTTATGTTTACTTTTGAGAAAATATGTTTCTAATTAGTAACTTGATGAATCAGTTTGTGATGTATGTTCAGTTTACATTGTAAAGAAAATTAAATTCAGAAGATCAGATGCATTTTAAAAAATTGCATAAAGCTTAATTGGCCAAAAAACTAAAAGAACTGAGGGGCATAACCACAATATGACCAGCTGACATATTTTCACTAATCATTTCATCAGCACATGTAGAAATGTGAACAAATACTAGTCAGGTAATATCACTGGTGATATTTGAGCAGACTGACTGCTCCAAAAGTAGGGGGAAGAAGTGCTTCCAATTGTTGTGCTTCTGTCAGCAATGGTTACCTCCAAAGAATGATGTGCAACCATCATCACTGAGACTTCAAAGAGAGATTTTCAACTGCTGTAAAGGATGCTTCAGGACATCCCAGAGTGTCCGGCAAGAGTAGGATCGTCTCCTTCTGTGGAATCAACTCCTGAATTGGTTCTCAACCAGTGCACAGCTTGCTCAATACTGGCAGCCGGCAGGTGTGAGTACATCTGCACATACAGTGAAGCCAAGACCTTTGGATAACGCTCAGATGTCAAGAAGGGCAGAAAAGAAGTCACTTATCAAGGACAGACTCAAATCCTGCAAAAAGTATGAAGATTGGAGAGCACAGGACTTGTACAAAATTATTTTCACTGGTGAACCCATCTTCCCACTGTTTGGGACATTTGGAAAATCGATTGTCTAGAGAAGAAAACCTGAACATTTCAATGAGTCCTGTGTCGTCAAATAAGTGAACCTTCTGAGACCATCCATGTTTGGGATTGTTTTCATGCAAGGGAGTCTGCTCTTTCACAATTTTGCCCAAAAAACAAAAACAAAAAAAAAAAACTCCCATGAATAAATAATGGTATCAAAACCTCTTGTAATAGCAACTTATCCAAACAACCCAGGAGCAATTTAGTAATTAACTGTGCATTCTCCAGAATTATAGAACCATGTCACATGGCAAGAGTGATAATGAAGTGATTTGGAATGTTTTACATTGAAATTGTAGATCTGTGGCAAGGCAACTTGTCAGATCTGAATCCCTGTGAAAACATGTGGACAAGCAGACGATGTACAGATCAACAGATCGAATCTGAATGCAAATAAGGAAATAATGGATCACCATCAGTCAGGATTTGGCCCAGAACGCCAGAGTGAATTGCAAAGGTTGGGAAGAATAGTATTTACTATTTGCATATGGCTGTAATTCTAACTTAACGATGTTAAGCATAAAATCATGTTATGTGAAAATCGTCTTTGAACAAAAGAATTGAACAAAAGATAAAAAAGATATAGATAAGAATCATATCCCTGTGGAAGTTTTTCTGGTGATTAAGTCATAAAACAAGATTCTTCACCCTAAAAATTTATGTCAAAAGCAAAAAAATAAAAGATTTTTGAATCAGCAACCCAAACTAGTAAGAAACAATATTGGGTTTCATTAAGAAAAGCATATGCAGAGTATTGTTATTTGCTTGACTTAATAAAAGTAGAAGGACATTGTGTTAATGCCAGCATTTAAAGAACATCTTGGTGTATATGATCATGATGTACTGTACCAGAAAGCAGAGCCACAGAAAATGAGATTCTATAAATGTAATTTTATATTTTGGAGGTCACAAACACATAAACCCAAAGCTACAGACTTCTTGGATGAAGATATAGCATCGCCAGAGGCTGGATCAGGTCGGGAAGCAGCTATAGGTTCCACAGGACTCTAGACTAAGCCTTGTTATTGCTTGGATAGAAACAAAAACTGAACCCTGAAGGCTCTACAACACCCAAAGCTTAAGAGCAAAATTGCTATTGAAACTAAATTTGGTACCATGAGATACGCTAAACTGTTGTTGTGTTACTCTGAGATCGGAAAAGGATCAGGGATCCTGCAGTTCCACAGATGTAGAAGTGTCCTCAGATGCGTGATGGAAGTGGAGATTCGGCTGTCAAAAAAGGCTGCAGCTGAATTGATGAGCAGAGCCGATGAAGAGCACCTGCTGTTGCTGTCCGTGGCACTGAATGAAAGACTGCAGGGTTTAATGGGCACCTCTCATTTCTCTCATCTCTTCTGGTTCAAAGTCACCAGCAATAGCATCGGCTGTGTTAACTCACGTCATGACCAACAATCATGCATGAATGAATGAAGCACTGCTAATTCATTTAAAATGTTAATACATTCATATACAATTTTGCTACAACTTTTTGATCACAATTTTAATTGCGATCAAAAAGGTGCAGCAAAATTGTTTTTGTGCTATTTTGAATGTCTTAGATGAAAGTCCAGTATAAAACTATTTATACTTCCCAAAAGGTTTCATACTGAAAATGTATAATGTTGTAAAATTATTCCAGCATGACTTATTTATAAAATTGTTGTATAAAATGTATTAAGGGTGTATAAATGTATATGTATAAAAAAATTATAAAATGTATTAATCCTATGTTCATAGAGGCTGACTTTATCAAAAATAAAGTGCAAAATGTAATATTGTAAAATATTAATGCAATTTAAAATTAATGTTTAGATTTTAATAGATTTTTGTCATTTATTCTTGTGGTAGAAAATCTGAATTTTCTGCATCATTACTCCAATCTTCAGTGTTACAGGATCCTTCAGAAGTAATTTTCTGCTCAAGAAAAATAAATAAATAAATAAATAAAGGGAACTCGGGTTTCTGATAAAAAAAAAAAAAAATCATGATGGATGTTTAAGAAAGGAAAAAAATCCACCCAGCCTTTATTTTTTGTTGTCGCGTTGTCTCATTAATTTGTGTTTGAGTATTTTGATATTAGAACAACTTTATTGTATGAGGTGCAACTCTGTAAAATAAGATACTTGGTTATGGGGCATATGATACAGTGCATAGTGTACATTGTATTGTCTTTAATTGGAGTCCTTGAGAAGACAAAGGAAAGGAAGATGAAAAAAAAATCTAGTGTGAACAGTCGGTTGTGTAACAGCAGAGCCGATGATGTGCAGGCCTATAAATACAGACTGGCAGCAGCAGTGCATCGTGGGCCAGTGTTTCCCCTCAGCCCACTCGGCTTTGTTTATTCCCAATCGCTTGGCTTGTTATGCCTCTGCTCTGCTTTGACATTGGCAGAAAAATCAGGAAACACAATGAACAGCACCAGCTCCCTCTCGGACTTTGACGATGCCTCCCTCAATGTTTGTGTGACTCTCTCATATGGCAAAACAAGTGATCAATTTGCAATACAGTGGCCGTTTCATTGGCAGGTACAGTTGCAATGCTTTCCAGTATAGTAAACAACTGAATAACAAATGGTTTCTCCCTGCAAGATGATGCAATGATAAATGTAGTTGCTCTGTCCTGTAAATAATTTCACCTCATAGCCTAGAGCTAGTGCAGCCCGCAACACCGCCGCTGTCATTTGCACTTAATATGAATTCAGCACATCTCAGTTGTCAACCAATCCAATTCACTCCCAGCTAACTAGTTAAGGTATAGCCAGGAGTAGTTGAAGAAGAAGATGCAAATGATAAACACATATAAAGTGAAGATAAGGCGGAAGAGACAGGCAGTGTTGGGGCTTATCTAAATTGTTAGATAATGCATTCGAATGAGTTGCATGGATCTAGCCTTTCCGGCAAATTCTGCCATGCATTTTCTAAGCTTCTAATGAAACAATATATCACCTTCTCTACCCACGTTCCTCAGCCTGGGTGCAAGCTTGCTAACACTTCAGCTTTCATCTTCTAGACGTGGGAGATATTATTCATAAAGTGTAAAAATCAACTCTTCAGCTATTTATTGCAAGCCCACCAAGCGAAGAGCAAAAATGGAAGCCCCAGGGAGACTGCCACTTAGACTAGCCACATCACAACCATGTCAGAAGATATAGCTGGTTACAAACAAGCTAAGAGATTTGGAGTTCATCTGAAAAAATAAATTCTGCCATTATTTACTCACCTTCATTGTGTTTCAAACTCATATATCAGGGTTGAACAGAAAAAAGGAAACAAACAGATGAGCCAAAATATTTTGACCACTTAATATTAGTTTTCTGCGTGCTTCCAAATCACCATCAACCCAAAAAGGAATGGACAATACGAGACCTCTGAAGGTGTCTTGTGGTGTCTGGGAGCTAGATGTTGGCAGCTAATCCTTCAAGTCTTGTAGGTTGTGAGGATATCTCAGCACATCCCACAGAAAACCAATTGGATTATGATCTGGGGAATTTGGAAGCAATTGCAACACCTTGAACTCTTCGTCATGATCCTCAAACCATTCCTGAACAATGTGTAGTGTGGTGGGGAACATTAGCCTGCTGAAAGAGGCCACTTCCAGCAAGGAACACTATTATCATTACAAACCTGTTCTGCAGTGACGCTTAGGTAGTGGATGTGTCAATTGTTTGTCCACATTGAATGGTTGGACCCAGGGTTTCCCAGCCAGTCATTGCCTTCCATTGGCTAGTTGTTATCCCATGGTGGTGCCATCAGTTCCCAAAGTAAACAGTGCAAATGTACACGGGTGTCCATGTGATGTAAAAGAAAATATGACTCTTCAAACCAGACAGTTTTCTTCCACTGCTCCAAGGTCCATGTGCGACGCTTGCATGCCAATTGTAGGCACTTTTCATGGTGGACAGAGGTCACCATGTGTACTCTGATTGGTCTGATTGGTACAGTGTGTGTTGTGCCACAAGTCCCATAACTGTCATTAAAATCGTGTAAGAATTGTCTGAGAGCAGACGGTATCGCCTTGCTTTTCTTCATGCATTGATGAGCTCAATTACCCAATACCCTGTCAGCAGCTTGAAATTTGTCAGTTTTGAGGAACACTGTTGGTAAATCTTCACCACTACTGAACAGTGCAACACACAAGCCGTGCCATTTGAGAAATACTCTGTCATAACTGTTTGGCTCTTGTCAAAGCCGACCTTCCTTCATCCTAAACAAACTTTCCTGTAGCTCAATCAGTTGAGCATTGGTGTTTACAACGCCAAGGTCATGGGTTCAATCCCAGCGAAAGCAAGAACAGATTCAATGTGTTCCTTGAATGCAATGTAAGTTGCTTTGGATAAAAGCGTCTGCCAAATGTAAACTGATTTTTTGCATACCATTTAACCTACCTAGACCTTAATATGTTGCCTTGTTATGGCCGATGACCCTTGCAAGGACTCTATTGGAATGGTTCCTTTTATTAGGAGATATTATTCACTTCACCTGTGACTGGTTATAATGTTTTGGTTCATCAATGTTTTAAGCAGAATGTCCGAGCTGCTTTTAGAGGCGGAGCGGCACAGAAATCGTCATTATTTCAACAAAGATGAGTTTGACTATAATTTTACTGTACTGATTTAATGCCTACAACACAATTGAATACATATAATTTGAACCAAACAGTAATTGAGATAGCAATGAATTAGATCATGGAATACTGCATGAATCTGACCATTTCTTTGTTTAAATCCTCATCTCCAGATATATTAATAAAGGGGGTGGCACTATGGCTAAGCTTCAACTTTCTCAGTCAGCTTAGTTCTGATTCTCAAAAGCCCCAATAGCTTGTTCTCCGTTCTTGCATCTTTATGGATCAGACATGCAAATAACTGTATACATTATTTAATCTTCATTGAATTTTATATAATCAATGAAGTCTTCAACAATTTTGAGTTAGACTGTAAGGTCTCTTTGAAAAATGTTTGACAGAAAACAAGAGCACTGATTTTTTAACAATCTATTAGTTCTATTTGTTAAAATAAAAATAAACAATTATTTCACACCTAAACTGAACTCAGTATGAAGGGAAAAAAATGTGTTCTCTTTTGAATCCAAATGTGCAAGAAAGTAGGACAGAATAGGTAAATGGCAGAACAGCACATAAATCCAGGATGTAAATTTTTTTTATCTTATGCATTTAAATGTGATCCATTTGTGTTTGAACTTTCCAAATAAATTCAAAATTAACACTTTTCTATTAGTAAAAATTCACAGTGTGTATTACAATTACATTGTAATCTCACACAGGAGAATATTTTAGTCAATAAAACCTGATGCACATAGGCCTATATACCAAATAAAAACATGCATGCACAGTTTAGAATAAGTTTTAATACCCTTTTTGGTTATTCATGGCTTAAATGATGACAGAAGTATTGTGTTGAACAGTATAACTCCGGATACCACAGGAAAGTTGAGGTTTACCAACATATAGCTTGGTAACATCTCATCTGACCACAGATACTGAATCGGGACAATGCGTTTCAAAAATTGTAATCTTCCAGCTCAGTTCAGTTCTCATACAACACCATCAGTACAGATCAATAATATTGTTGAATATCGTGTCCTCAATTAAGCAAAGCAGAATCGACAGTGGCAAGGAACCCAAACTTCATCAGGTAAACCTTCATTAGCTAATATAGGCTCAGTTGGGGGGTTTTAGTTCTCCTCTGGCCAATTAATGAACTTGGTGTCATTATGATTCAGGCAGCATCACAAGATTCAGATTGGCATTCAAATATTCATCCAATTCCTTTTGCTTGAAGATCAATTCATCACGCCAAAGTCAGTCATAGGGAGTGTGTGAAGTATCTGTTTGCTTTTTGTGTTCTCTACTGGGGAGTACCTCGTAAGTACAAAATACCACAGTATTTATGATTCACTAAAAAACCCTAGTTCAGGGGTGGCCAACCTGTTCAGCATGATGAGCCAAAGAAACAACAACTCATGACTGCGAAGAGCCACACAACAGATGTTTCTCATAACAGACCTTCGCAACAGATCTTCATATTTTTTTACTTTGCCATGACGATTCCTAGACGATTCCTTTGTGTACTGTTATAATTAATAAAATATGTTGTGCGATATTCGTTTATTGATGGGGGGAGACCTGTTCATGACTGTTGATGTTAGGGGGGGGGGGGTGTGACCTGTTCACGATTGTTGACAGGGGTTGGGGTTTAATCAGCCCAATGCTTTTTCCCGGTCGGTCAGAAAGCAGCTCCTGTCAGTCAATAGGAGCCTCGTTAAATCGTGCGCGAGGTTCTGTTAAAAATAAATTGCGATTGTCAACACAGAACATGTGGAGACTGAAGAGCCACAAAAGAGCAATCAAAGATTACTCGCGAGATTCATGGCAAGGGAATTGGAGTTCACTGGTAGTATGAAATCTTTTTGATTTGCTAAACTGGACTATGTTTCTAGGCATTATAAACTTAAGTAGATTGCTGAAACCATTAGCACCAATAGTCTCTGTGATATATTTGCACTCACAATGCTTTTGGGAAATGCTAATTAATCAGTTTGGAATTAAAATTTGATAATCCGATTGTACACTATTCACTAATATGTGGCGATGCGTAGTAACTTTCACACCAAGCAATTTATGTGGCAAATTCCAGAACCAACTTGAACACAAGCAATGTCTGCATTGGCCCTCATGAAATTCCTTATTGCAAAAATGTCTAAAGAAATGTATTTTTTCAATAGTTTACTTTAGGAACTACTTCCAGACTAGTTTGGAGTTTGGAGGTCAGTGCTTATCTGGGAAGAATGCAAATGTGGGAACGCTAATGAAAATGAACGGCATGAAAATATGGTATTTTTATTTGCATTTTTTAAACTGAAATTAATTCCCCTGCCTCCCTTTCCCTACAGCTAAACGTTTCCCCTCACATTTCACAGTCATACAGGTTTGGAACGACGAGTTCATGATGACAGAATCTTCATTTTTATGTGATCTATTCCTTTAAGCACTGCAAGTTTGGATTTAATAGATCTCAGATCATCTTTTTGCCAGGATGCAAGACATATCTGATGTTTTTAAGCAGCAAATCATCTGGAAGCTCACAGGGACTGTTTGATTTGAATGCTGTACGACTGTATCGACTGGTGAAATGACGATGATGCACATAGGTAAAGGTGGCCAAGAAGTTGTTTACGCTGGATGAATGTTTCTTTCATTAACAGCACAGCAATGTTTATTTATACTTTCGCCATTTCTGCTATGCCCAACGGGCTGCTGGAGTGTCCTGTGATGATGAGCTAGTGTAATCACTAAGCCCAGCTTGTGATTTATAGCTTACAGCCTAGAACCTAAAAACAGATGCTCTTTAGTGCACTTGATTTCTACACATTTACAACCTCTATAAAGCACTGCAGTAAGTGAAGGTTTGGCATTACTAGGGGCTTCAGCAGAATTCTGTATTTACACAAGACCACTGAAATGTAATTGGAAAAGACTTCAGGAAACTCACAGGTAGGCCATTTATCACACATACACATGGGATTTCATGCCCCTGCTTTCAAATTGTATAAATGCTGGCCTTTAATGTTTTATATAGCAGAATAATCTTGAGATTGTGTTTTGTATTTAAATATACTTGAATTTATGAGAAGCAAATTAAAAGATATATATCTTATTTTAGTTATAAGTACTAAAAGTAGGCTAAAGTGTACATATTTTCACAAGGTGTTTTGTCATGTGTCTAAGAGCTAAATACAAAACATTATATTCACACTAAATAAACCAATATAAGTTGTTTTGCTAATCATTTTACCGATTCAAAATTACTAATTTATAAAGTGATTTATCTAATCAGGTATCCCTAGTTCTGAAACACCACTTTTTTGGTAAAATATTGCAGTGGAACATATAACATACTGATTATAATTATGATACTTTTCACAATGAAAGTAATAAAAAAAAAAAAAAAAACAGAGCACACAGTGCTACTTTCTGGCCTCATTTGATAATACAGTGAACCCATTTTCTTTTCTTTTTTTGTGATAATCTTCATTCCTTTGAAATTATTCAATACATGTTTTCAATGTATGTTTTCTATTTTTTACTCACTGTATTGTAATGTGTACTCACATGAGGCTCATTTGTACCCTGGGATTAAAACGAGAAGCTTAATCACACAAATCAGCAGAACTGGTGTTCTCTGGAATAGTCTTTGTAGAATAAGAGGATTTGGGTTGCAGTTCAGCTCTGGATGATAGAGATTGTTTATGGTGACAGAGACACTCATAATCCCATTAAAATGAACTACAGGGCAAATCTTAGCTCTGTTTTAGCTCACATTCATCGCGGCCATTTGCGTTGTGAATTCAGTCGTATCGCTTTACGTAGCAATAAGTGAATACATTACTGGTAGATTAGTTTGTTTGTCTTAATTTAAAATATTAAATTGACTGTGTGGGTATTTTCTGCGGGTAACACACATATGGGTTTCCTTGTGGAAGTGCAAAGTGTTTTGCTTTGCAAGAGGCATAACTAAATAATATATTCAGCTGCATGTCCTTTATGTGTTTAATGTATTTATGCTATTTAAATAAGCTTAACAAATTCGTGGATTTGCTTAGCAGCTTCAGTGTAGCAGATTTAGTCCACAAAAATCAAGCATGTACATTTTATACTCTATGTCTATAAATGCAGATTAAATAATTCACTCACACAAATATGGTCTAGAACTGAAAATACTAACTAGTTAACTACTTGAACTGATCTGGATAAACAGCTCAATGTTATATACAGTAATTTTAAATGTTTCCAACACAAAGCTACATGCTCAATGTGAATTTGTATTTAGTGCACAAACACGAAATACTGTTTTATGCTGGTTAGAAGTTTAAAAGATTCATCTCAGTTCCACAGAATAGGTTTAAGCATATTCCCAAACAAAAATGCATGAGCCGTTTTAACTGAAAGCAACTTGCAATGGCATATTCTAAGACAGGTCAGCGGCATTGTTTTGTCACAAGATGCACATTTTTTTTTCTATTTAAGTGTCCTACTTGAGACTTAGAAACCAGGCTTCTGTCTCCATTATAACTGCTTGGAAAAAGCTTAAAAATATTAACTTTTATGTAAACTAGTCCTTTAGGTGTATGAAACAAAAAGGAGTGTGACCTTTTCAACATTTCGAAAAACAACATGAATATGAAACAACAGAGATTGGCACTCCCTAAAAATCAATTTTTCCTATTATCTCATCCACAACAGTTGTGGCGTGACTATCACTTCAAATCCCATTTTGGTCCTGCAGCTTCAGCCAGCAAAGACTACTGTTTCACCAAGGCATGGTTAGAATAGAGCACTTAAATATTCTTCCAAACATAAAACTTGGGAACAATAATGAAGAAAAAAACACAAAAGGGGTGGTCACTACATTCATACGTATGTGAAAGTGTCAAACTGAAAACGCAAGATCATGCCAAAAGTTGCCTTTCAAAATTTTGTGGATTCAAAGTCTAGTGTGTCTAGAGCTTACCGTGAAGACTTGATTTACTCCAATGGAAAACAGGTTTAGACTGTCTGAATCATTCCCTATCCCCTATACAGTGTATTATCTGCCATTCACCATATAATACATAGTAATTTTTTGAAAAAGTAATCGATTTCAGTCATCGCATCAGTGTCTATTTATAGTGTAATGGGTGGGATGCTTCAGATTCTCAAGAGAATTTGATCGGAAAGAAAATGTACCGAGAAGCTGAAGCACAGAGTGATGCCATTTTGCGAAGTGAGAGAATACATTTGAACGCTTATCTTCTAAATGCAAATTTTGTCAGCACACTAGCTTATGGATAACCTTAAAGCTAACATATGCATAATAAAAGCCAAAAAACACTGCAGAATTTTGACTGTAACTCTGTTCCCTAAAAAAGCGAGTGAGATGCTGCACTGGAACATCGCTTTGGGAAAACTTCTTTGTTTGTTGCGTTCAAACACGTTAAGAATTTGACTTACTCGCATCACACACTATACATTTCAGTGGTGTGAAAAAGAGTTTGTCCCCTTCCTGATTTCTTATTTGTTTGTATGTTTGTCACACTTAAATGTTTTAGATCATCCAACATATTTAAATATTAGTAAAAGTTAACACAAGTAAGCACAAAATACAGTTTTTAAATAAAGTTTATTTTTAAGGGAAAACAAAATCCAAACCTACATGACCCTGTGTAAAAAAATGTTTCCCTACTGTTAAAACATAACGTAACTGTGGATTTTCACAACTGAGTTTCTCTGGCAACAAACTGATCTGATTACTGGCACACCTGTTCTCAAATCACTTAAGGACCTGACTGACAAAGTGAAGTAGACCAAGTAGATCCAAAGACATTCAGGATCAAAAGAAGAAAAAAAAAGTAGTTGAGATCAATCAGTCTGAAAAATATTATAAAGCCATTTCTAAAGCTTTGGGATTCCAGTGAACCACAGTGAGAGCCAGTATCAACAATTGGTGGTGAACCTTCCATGAAGTGGCCGGCCTACCAAAATTAAAAAATCTCAAAAGACCCACAACAACACTCAAAGAACTACAGGCTAGTCTACAGCCCAAAGAACAACAGTAACGACAGAACAACAGAACAAGACTCATCTAATTTTTGCCAGAAAACATATTGATGATCCCCAAGACTTTTAGGAAAATACACTGTGGACTGATTACATGTGGCATAAAAGTAACAGCATTTCAGAAAAAGAACATGGTACCAACAGTAAAATATGGTGGTGGTAGTGTGATGGTTTGAGGCTGTTTTTCTGCGTTATGACCTGGAAAACTTACTGTGATAAATGGAACCATGAACTTTGCTTCCTACCAATAAATCCTGAAGAAGTCCTGACCATTGTGATCTCAAGCTGACGCGAACTTGAGTTCTGCAGCAGGACAAAGATCCAAAACGCACCAGCAAGTCCACTTCTGAATGGTTGATGAAAAAACAAATTAAGATATTCGAGTGGCCTAGTCAAAGTCCTGACCTGAAATCTATTGAGATGCTGTGGCATGACCTTAAAAAGGCAGTTCATGCTCGAAAACATTCTCTTTCACACCACTGTAGATATGAGCAGCATAGAATATGCAGCAATGCAGTATTTGTTCCTGCCATATCAGGGAACAGGATTACAGTCAAGTAACCCAGGACATTCCTTTCAAAAAAGCAACTCTCTGTCAGGGTTCTGCCACATTCGGTCTAGTAGTCATTTCTTGGTTGTGGCAGAGCTCTGACACTACCGTTATGTCTTGTGTTTGGTGTGTGTGCGCACGGCGTCGAGGATTCGAGCCGCGCGCGCTTGTCTGTGACGTCTTTCGTACGAGTTATGATGTCCGGTCCCGATACTTGGGTCTGGTTCAGTTTCGGTTTTGGATCGGGATTCGGGCATTCATAACTCGTGTGTCTTCGTCCTTGTCGTGAGCTCGTGAGAACTCGTTCTTGCGAGCTCTACGTTATGTGAGTGGGCGCGGTTTCAAGCCTTGCGCGAGCCGCGCCTCCTCTCGTCCGTGTGTTTATGTTTTGGCACGCGGTTCGCATTCCATCGGCCGTGTGCTTGTGTTTTGTCACGCGCAGTTTTGGTTTGTCACCAGCTGCGCGTCGTCTTTGTTTAATTGGCTTCATGTTCATGTCTTGTCTGTTACCCCGCCCGTCTTGTTTCATCGTCATTAGTTTGATTTTATTCCAGCTGTGTTTCTCCTCAATTGCATTTCCTCCTGTGTATTTAGTCCCCTCAGTTCTGCTGTCCTGGGCTGCTTCGTTGCACTTTGTATGCTGAGTTTGGGTCCATGTGTTGTGTCAAGTCATGTCAAGATCTAGTCTAGTCTAGTTCCATTCAAGTCTAGTCCTAGTCAGTTTTCCCCCACGGGGTAGTTTTGTTTTTGTTCTTGTTTTCAATAAACTCTCTTCCCTTTGCGATTGAGTCCTCGCTCACTACTAAAACCCTGACAGAACCCTGACACTCTCAGTGTTGTACTGGATCAGCGCTTTAGAAGTGCACAATGGAAGTGTGTGGACCCTTTAGGGTTTTTTTCTGTGTGTGTGTGTGTGTGTTCAGTGTGGGTGTACAAACACAAGAATGGCCTGAGACATGAGTTTGGGTTGTCGACACACTGACATGTGAGTCCAGAGTATTATGAACATCCAAACTATAGAATTGAATAAATGTGTGCAGAGAGAACCAACCTTTAACATCACAAACTTGCAGCAAGGGGGGTGCCTCTTGTTAAAACTCTGGAGGATGCAATCATCTCTGGTAGAATGAGCTCCCCGGTTACAGCCCCCATAACAAATGAACAGCTGCATCTGACTTACGCCACTGACTAGTGCAGTTGATATACATCTGAAGAGCACAAACTGGACACAGTAAGTGGAGTTTATCCTGCTCAGGTGTAATAAATAACAGTGGACTTCAAGAATGACTAGTCAAAAAAGGAACTTTGGGAAGATATTAAGGATGAGGGTGTATAAAAATGACCATTCCATGGACAAAGTCTAAGCAGGATGGTGATACCAATAGAACCTATTTGCAATTAGCTATAAGGAAAACTGGCACTGACCCTAGTGGTTCAAATGGGTTGCTGACTAGACCCTCAAGGAACACCACTCAGTCCATCGCAAGAATCTTCACTCTGAAGGGGCGGTCTCAGTCTCATAGCTCCAGAGATGAAGTGGGTGATCAGAGGATGTTTCCCCACTGAAACGCTGTCATTCAGAGCGCATGTCATTCAGTAAGCCGAAATGGAGACCGCAAAAACTGATTAGCAGGACATACACCTGTTTACAACTTTTCCTGCAGAAACTCCAGCACTGAACAATCTGGCAGTGTATTGGGTCTGCATGACGTACATTACACCATCTTTCAAAGATGCACTACTTAAGGGTGTAGTGGAGATAGTCCTATCTCTCAGAATAGTATCCATAACATTAAGATCCATTGGAAGACCAACATCCAGGCCAAACATGAAGGTTCCAAAGGTCAGGACAAGGACAGAATATTGTCCCCTGCAGCTGAGACAGCGATCGGTGGAAATGTATAGAGTCAGTGAGCAGTAAAGAGGAAATTACATTTCCTGTGAAGCAAAGAAGTCCACCTCTGCTTTTGTAAAATCTTCCCCAAATCTGACTGATTTCATTGGAATGGAGTTTCCATTATTTGTGGCACCTCCCGCCTGGACAGTAAATCTACTCAGACATTCATGGGATATGAATCACCCTAAGGAAAAGGAACTTGTCTAGCTCGACTAGCCCGAAACAGAACCGGCTGTGGTAACTTGTTCAAATGGTACAAATTAAGACCTCCCTTGCTTTTTATATAAGCAACTATTCTAGTGTTGTGCACTCCCACCAAGACGTGGTAGCTCCTTAACTGACAGGAAGTCTTTTAAGACCAGAAATACAGCTATCAATTCAAGGCAATTGATGTGCCAGTCAAGATGATGACCTCTCCAGACTCCTTGGGATGGATTGCTCAACAGCCCATTAGGTAAGCGTTTGTCGTAACAACCCCTGCAACTTATTTAGGGTTTAAAGTGTATTATAAATTCTACGTTTATACAGTTAGCAGATGTCGGAAGGCAGAGATTGCCAAGCACAAAAGTTTATTGCATATGATTAGCTCTCGCTAATCAACTTTATAAATTTAATGACACTTGAAATCATCTCATCATGCAAGATGTTTCACAGTAATGGTCTCTTGAGCAAGAGTCCTATAATCTCACATCAATTAGCTATTTCAGTTCAATTAACCATGACAACACAAGAAAAGGTGCAGCAACATGTCCAAAAAGGGCAAACTATAAATTACACTCTTTAAGAGTTGCTCACCTCATCTGGGTTTCACTTCTAAACACTTTGCTTTTATTTTCTTCCAGAACAGGCTGAGTTGTGGCCTGAAGTGTTGTGGCACAGATAGTGATTAACCTTGAGGTCATTAAAAGTAACAGTGTGAAGAATTTACAAAGTCTGGCCCATTAAGAGTGCTGGATTTAGAAGTTTTTAAATTACCCTTCCATTCTTCTATTGGACTCCAGAGTGTAAGATCTGTAAATCTGTAATGGTAGATGAACTGGAAACAAGACATTGCATCCAGGTCCCTACTGTGTATCCAATACAACCTTTCTGACATTGGGAACTTCACTCGTCCCTAAATGAGAGACTGCCGTAGTCTCTCAAGACTTTGAGAAATAGTCTAGCTTTACAGCAAGGTCACTCTGAAAGAGGCAGACATTGCTCACAGTGACAGGAGAGAATGGAGACAGCACTAAAACACAGTATTTCACTAAAATCTGCCGTTACAAAAATGGTGGCTACTAATAAATACTAAATGTAGAGATACATTGCAACGTTACAATCAGGTATCTTCATGTTTAATAAAGCATTAGATCACGGCTCATAGTATCACCCAAATTTGTGTAACAGGTCTGTTCTAAAATAAATATTTCTAAAGTAAAATATTTTTTTTTAAATTAATACATGCTTAGTTGTAAAAGTTGCATATACTGTATGTTGTACTTTTTTTTCTTTTTCAAATCAAATTATTTCTGCTTCTACTACTAGTACTTACAGAGCCCCAAACGGGACCTTTGCAAACATGTTTCTGTATATCTTTATTTTTTACAAAAGGTCTGTTTAGGGTATTTTTGATTATTACTATTTAGGGTAATATTACTTAACTATTACTACTGCAACTACTACTACTAATAATAAAAATTCGTATTATTGAGTATTTTATTACTATAAAAAACAAATACAGTAATCCATCGCCACGTCGCCACCTCAGTACATCGCAGTTTTAAAAAAAATATTCATAACAAAAATAATAAATACCGCCATATCGGCAGCCGTATTTAAGTTTTATTTGTTTTATCGTAATGCGTGAGATAAACGGTTTCCCAGGATGCCGGACAAAGAGAGAAACTCTCTCAGAGGCTTTGTACACACCCACGGGCACTCAGACAAGACACGTGATTGGTTCCCGGCGCAGATCGACAAATGAGAGCACGAGTGGATGTATCCCGTGAGCTGATTGACTGATCCTGCTTCACAGATTTTCACGTTTCGCGGGGAGTTCCGGTCCACATTAACTGCGATAAACGAGGGATCACTAAGTTCAATTTGTGTTGTAACCCAACACATTAAATGTTTCAGAATTGCATGAATTTAATAAACATCATATGTTTCTAAAGTTTGTTACTATTATTGTAGTCGATTAAAATAAAAAAGATAAATTAAATTTAAAAAAAAAATTATATTTTCCTTCTGGATTTCCTTATTTTGGGTCCACAGACCAGAAAATGAGTGACCGTGTAATTATTTATAAAAGGTCATTCTCCTGAAAGGTTTTTTTAAATTAAATAAGACACTTTCATTATTTTCTTGGCCAGCGTGTTATCTGTGTTTGTAAAAGTTTATGTCATGTTTACCCAAGTCCTGTCAACCAATCTGGCAAAACAATTAAAGTTCTCCTAAGATTAATTAACACCCAACAAGAAAAAGGTTATTTTACTGTTAAAGTAAATGCCTCCCTTAGCCATTGGGCCAGAAACAAGCCAGATGGCTGTTGAAACATTTTGCGTTGTTTCTAATAATTACTGCATTTTTTTATAACTCTATCTTACCACAGACTTTCAATATAAACTTAAGTTGTAACAGCACACGGTCATGTTTTCCATTTGACTGGTGTAATTATTTACCCTGATTAAACTTGGTTTGAATCAGAGCTACTTTCAACCCTGCTGCTGACAAACGCATCTCTTTCACATTGTACATATGGGTCTAAATCACGGTCCATGTGCTTCATCAACATGAATACTGACAGCTGTTTATCACTAGGTGATGTCTCAGGAGAAGATGCTAGTTTCACTGTTATTGAAGAATATGTCCCTTTGGATGTGCCACCAAAACATGAAGAAGAGTAATTGTTTCACTCAGTCACAGATGCATTACAAGAGTTCTGAAGAATGTGAGCTGTGTCCAAAAGCAAATTATCTGGAGTAAAGCAGCAAATAAATGTGACCGGGAGCATACAAAGGTACAAAGAAATTCTATAATTTACTTACATGACATATTAGAGAGAGAGGCTAGTGAACAGGTCAACCGCAAGGATCCTCCTCGCATTTATCCAACTGTGCTCCCCTGGTGCCGGGTGTGTGTGTCACGGTTTACAGTGTGTGTTTTCAACTCCTAATGTGTGTGCACTAGCTTGGATGGATTAAATGCAGAGAAAAAATTCTGTGTATGGGTTACCGATACTTGGCCTTCACATGTTACATTTATCAATGTTTTAAACCATTTTTAAGTCATGGATTTTGGATTCCACCCAAAACGATAGAGTAAAATAAATAAAGTTAAAATATCAGTTCTGCAAATTTCAGGCTGCATTTACTTGATCAAACATATAAAAAAACATAGCAATATTATTAAAAATCTAAAATCTATTTGAGGATTTTTTCTAAATTTAAAATGTAAAAATTAAAAAATTATAGTACTGGAAAAGCAGGATCTTCAGAAGCCATTACAGCTGATATTAATTAGCAGATTTGGTGCTCAAAAACATTTTTTCTTATTATTATTTTTATTAATAGCTTGATATTTTTGTGGAATTTTTTTTTTCAGGATTATTCAGAATAATCAAAACAAACATTTAATTGAAAAATATAAATCTCAGTACATCGAGTAAATGTTTTCGTTCTGACTTTTAATCAATCACACTTATATAGTCTAGAGATGTTAACAAAATATATTTGCCTAATTTAAAACTCATAAAGCAACAAATCACAAAGAAATACTCCTTATGTCCGCTTTAATCTGTGTGACATATGGACATATAAGACTACAGAGCAATTAGTAGCTGTGCTAGCCCATGCTTCCCTTCATATGGTGCCACCTACCAAAACCAGCGCAGATCTCTCATCACAAGGGCATCTTTCCATCCCCTCTCGGGCCAAACTGACAGGATTAACAGCGAGGCAGCAAACTGCTGTTGTTAATTGCTCTCCCTGAGGAGAAGAACCTCTAAACATTCCGTAAGCATTATATATTTTCACACTCCATCAGCCTGTGCCATTCTGAGAGTTTTATGGGTTTAGAATGTGCCGCTTTGCTTTTGCCAAAATGTCTTCTCTTTCCTAGCGCACGTGCCATGTGGTTTCACAGCAATATGCTGAACTAATGACATTTTGATGTCACCCTACAATCGTAAGCCACTGGTTAACAAAACTAGAAATGATCGCTTTTTCACCCAATTCCTATTCCTTATTCATTTATTCACTCCATCCCCTAGGCTTTTGATAAGGCTTAATTCGCAGTCAGTAAAATGGAGCGTGGCCTCGTTTGCAGAACTCACTAACTTTCAGAACGCTCCAGTATATCAAAGAAGAACAAACACTGTCTATTCAGCTTCTGTCGAGCCAGCTTGAAACACTGCAAAGGGAGTAATAGCGTTTGCAATTCTTTCAACCCATTAATGGGTTCCCTGTCATAGCTTAGAGTGTCATAGTGAGAGAGAAAGAGAGAAACCGGCTCCATAATTACATCTGAAGTACCACATTTCAAGTTGTATTCAATTATGTGGCTGTCAGTGTTAAGTTCAAAACTGCCGGCTCCGAAACCGTTATTACCGTAACTACATTTACTCACATAATAAATGAGGTGAGAGGTGTACTTTTTTTAGCTAGAATAATTTCTGATTGCCTGGAAATAGACGAAGGCCTCATCCAAGGATTATTATTTTGTCCATGGATGTCTAAACCCGTTTACATACTGGAAACTAGCGACGTGACTTGAAAAATGGGATTGTCCTATTGAACTCAATAAAACTATACATCTAAGTTTTGATGCGCACAATTGGAGCAGTCTAGGCTTGTTGCAGTGCATCTTGTCAGAGTCAAATAAGTGCGACATCGGGTTGAAATGATTCGGAAAAGTATTCCTGTCATTTTGATAAAAAATAAATACAATGCCATTTTCCTGTCCAGCTAATCCAGTATTCACATATTACAGTTTCATTTAGCAAATCTACTCAGTCAGTATCTGTTGCTGAGACATATCTACGGATATGCAGGAGCAATTTTGCTTAGTGTATTAAAAGTTGTGTATGCTGGTGGAAGGTCTGAAATCAGAAGTAAAAGTCATGCTACTTGATAACACACACAACGTAATAATAATACTGTATAGTAGACACCATACCTGCAGTCGCTCTTCCTTCATCCACACCTGTTTCAACCCATCGTCTTTCAGCCAGTGCTTTTCAGCACCTTGAGCTAATGACTTAATTTGTACAGACTTCACCTGCTTTTTTGCATGTCATTGTTAATTCACTCTATGCAGCAACCACAAAGTCTTCTTGGAAATGTCTTCATTACATATGTAAAATATATGTTCTACATCAGAGACTGAGTGGGTTTTCAATTTCCCTTTGAGCTGGATATCTTTTCTTCCATTATCTGTATCAATTTTCTGCTTGAAAGAGCTCTCTTATCACGCTAACATGCTCACTTGACTCGGGGTCTTATCCAAGGACCTACTGACAGTTACTGTAAACATTGCCACACACAGCAGAACTACCTTTGCATGATATTGAAATAATGGCTAGTGGTGGCTTTTTTGTGGTTAGTGGTTAGTATGAGGGGGCTGACCATGAGAATAAACTGTTGAGGCACTTTTCAGCTCCTGCTTATTTACGGGCTTATGCCCCCAAACTGCACATTAAAGGGGACCTACTATGCAAAATTGTACATGTATTTTGAGCGTTAAGCTGCTTTTACTTTGATACACAGATCTACTGTACACATGGAATGTTTTTACTCGCTGTCTGTGTTCACCGATATAAGCAACTGTGTTTATGTGAACTTTTGTGTGTTTTTGACATAACCTTGTGTGTATTTGACAGTTTAATGCTCAATGAGAAATGAAAGCGAACGTCGTTTAATATTCATATGATGCACCATCTGACCGTGCTTTGGATGCATGCGGTCAGAAAACCAAATATAAAAACTTTAGACTGGTGTGGTTTTAAAACTAATGCAAATATAAAACTTTCATGACGATAAAGAACTGCAAAGTCAAATGAGCGTGACCACGATAGAGATGCAAATAAAATCTAAACTAATGGTTTAGTTTTTTGGCAGACTATCTGTGTAACGAAATGGGTGCCGGTATGCGATGTGGAGAAACTGACGAGGAGAGCAGGATCTAAATCAAAACTCATTTAATAATAAACAAAACAAAAGACTTTAAATACAAAAAACAAATAAGCACACTTGTGCAAAAAACTGAACATAACAAAAACACTGGAAACTCAGGATGCCGGAAACTAGAAGGCATCCAAAAACACACTCCATTAACAACCGACAAACAGAAAGGAAACGCAAGAGTGAAGACTTATACAAGAGGGAAAGGAAGAACACCTGGGAGACTAACGATTAAGTGATTACATGACAGGTGCAGGGAGTGAAACCATGACACGATAGACAGGAAGTGAAACAATGACAAGACTGACAGGAAGTGACAAAGAAGACCCAGACAGACAGGAACAAGTGTTACAATCTGAGGCATGCGCTGTAAAGGCTCTGCCCTCTTCTGGAAAGCATATTTACATTTAAACATACATGGGTGGAAACAGTATGTTTATCCTTCCACTCAAAAATGGGCATTTACAAAATGGTATAATAAATGATCTGTTAGTCATTTAGAGCTATAAATTCACAGGCACTTTCTGGTGACATCTGAGGCCTATATTATATCTTGTAAAAAGGGGCACAAGTCATCTAAAACCAGCTGTCCATATTTTACAAATGAAAGCTTTACTGTAGCTCTACCCCTTAATACACACAGTAAAAATCATCCTGCCAGGTCTAAAATATAAATACTTAAATTAAGCTTACCATATTTAATCAGGGTAAAACAAAAATACATTTTGGAAGAATGATTGATGTAGCCTATTGAGCCTATTATTGTTACATTGTGTACCTTAAGTATTACTTTTGTGTCAAAATACTTTTTGAAGCCAATGAATGTGGGTCAAAATGTATTTATTTAAATTAATATTAACTTTAATTCCCTGTCAAAGGAACTTGTGCTGTTTATTGCATTGTGCACCACATGTGCAATTAGACAATTGGTGTGACAAGATGGGTGACGTCACGAACCAGGAAACTGTAAAAGCATGCCAAATACTACAACAATAGCGTGTATGTCTTCAGTAAGTGCACTGTGAAATTGTTTGTCCTATTTGGTGTTGTCTGTTTACCGTCTTTCAGTTATTTCATAATATGGAAAGCAAGCAGGAGTTCAGATTTTTTGTTCATCCCTGCCCATGCTACATCATGGGAGGTGATACACATGATCTTTGTGCTGTTTGTTTGTTAGTGGAGCATGCAGTCAGCGCTTGAGAGTGCTGGCTGCGCACATTGTGAACATGCTCCACTCCTGCCTGGACGTTCTGCGAGGGGATCATTCAGGCTCCTCAGGGCTCGGGTCCTGCTGCTGCCAAGTCATGGGGATTGCGGATTGATTTCACAAAGGGGTTAGGCATGGGCCTGGCCTTATCTCTGCTCCCAGCTAGATCCAGTGCCTTTTCTCAGGGTTCTGAAGCACACGCTGTGGTTACTTATACCCTGGATGAGGCACCGGAGCTACAATTTTGAGTTGTATGTTTTAAGTGTCGAGCCAGGAGATTAAGACTTGCCACTTCATTCTCCTGCCTATGAGGAGCTGGTGGACGTTGTGACTCATGCTGATGCCATATTAAACTTTGACTCGTCAGCTGAGAAGCAGGATGTTCCTGATTTTTCACGATTAACACAGTCTCCTATTAAATCTACAGTGCACGCACATCAAATTATTCCTCATTAGTTGGGCACAAAGAGCACAGTTATGTGACAATGCCTGAGGTGGAAGAGATGCTAGGTAGGCTGCTTTCTCTCCCCTCAGTCTCCATTTCCCCTGAAGTCCCAGACATTGCCCAACAAAGCAGTCAGAACAACATTAGCTTCGGTAAGTAAAGCTTATGCAATGTCTAACTTATGTACACCTCTGCATTGCCGCAGGGCAACCAGGCAGGCTTGCTTGGAGACTTTGAGAGTGGTAATACTGACCCTGAAGCAGTAGCTGAGTTGCGATGGGCCACTGATCTTTCTCTCCGGGCCACCAAGAAGATGGCCAGATCCAATAACCATGCTATGGCAGCTCTAACTGTTAAACTGTAGCGCCATAAAGGAGATAGATAAGAAGTATGTGGAAGAAACCCTTGTTCCCATTCCAAGTTCCTGTGTTGGGAGCTCCTTGCCGTAGCAAGATGCTAATGACGGATGCTTCATGGGTTGGTGAGCAATTCTAGATGGTTGCTCAACTCAAGGACGTGAGGAGGATGCCATCACTCCTGGCACATCAGTCACTGAGAAATGTCTATCTTGTTCCATGCTCTCACCAGGTCAGACAACACAATCAGTGGTGGCCCACATAAACCATCAGGGGGTTATGTGCTTGCTTCCACTCTGCAAACTGGTGCATCAGATCCTCATCTGGTCCCAGGGAAAGGTGTTAACTCAGGGAAGCTTACTTTCCTGGGGTCCAAAACCAGGAAGCAGATATCCTGGTGAGGCAGAGGCTGAGGGCCTGGTTGTCACGGATCAATCAGGGAGGACTCAAGTGCAGGGGAAGACATGGATTTATTTAACAAACAAAGACACAAAATACAAAGGAAAACCCACGATGGGGAAACCATAACATAGCTAAGAAACCTTAACCAATCGGGTAGAATGGGCAGTCAGACACGAGGAACACAACACAGGACCAACGAGCAACATCATCAATGACGCCACGTCAGACAGCAAACACTGAGGGAACTATATAGGACACATTAGGGGAGGAGTGATCAGAGACAGTTGGGAACGATTGCAGGAAACGAGAAGGCGGGGCAGATGCTAACGAGACACAGACATGGGAGGAGGAACCGTGCCAAGGTTCTGTCACTAGACACTGGAAACGAGACTGAACCTGACAGAACCGTGACACTGCAGCCATATCACCCTGTAGCCTAAGACTGGTTGCCCACTGAAGCTAAGCAGGGTTGAGCCTGGTTAGTACCTGGATGGGAGACCTCCTGGGAAAAACTAGGTTGCTGCTGGAAGTGGTGTTAGGAGGCCAGCAGGGGTCCTAATGCCCCAGTATAGTGACAGGGACATTGTACTGCAACAAGCATCGTCTTTCGGATTAGACATTAAACTGAGGTCCTGACTCTCTGTGGTCATAAAAAATCCCAGGATGTCCTTCGCAAGAGTAGGGTGTAACCCCGGCGTCCAGGCCAAATCTGCCCATTGGCCTTGGTCCATCATGGCCTCCTAATCCCCCCCATACTATAATTGGCTTCATTGCTCGGTCTCCTCTCCACCAGTAAGCTGGTGTGTGGTGAGCGTTCTGGCGCAATATGGCTGCTGTCGCATCATCCAGGTGGATGCTGCACATTGGTGGTGGTTGAGGAGATTCCCCCCTACTATGTGAAGCGCTTTGAGCTCTGGAAAAGCGCTATATAAATGTAACTCTTCTTCTTCTTCTTCTTCTTCACTGGTAGTGAAGGCTCCACCCCAAGGTGGTGAAGCAGCTATGGAGGCTGTTCAGCCAGGCTCAAGTGGATTTTTTTGCATCTCAAGAGACGTGTCACTGTCCACAATAGGTCTTTTTGGTATAAAAATGATCTAACTGCTATAAAAATACAAAACATTTATTTATTTATGAACATATTGAGAATTTCAACTTTTAATGAATGTTGCTAATTAGTAATTTATCTAACTTCTGACGGGGAAGCGACCGGTCCGCGAATTCGATCCGCGGCCCGGTACCATTTCATCTGTGGACCGGTACCGGGGGTTGGGGACCACTGAATTAGCTAATACTTTGAACTAAAAGGACACTCAATTTTGATAATTCAAACATACAAATATTTAATTTTGAGAAATATTACTCGCATGCAAAGAACAAAGAATCTACTCATATCAGTGTAATATGTATATATATATATATATATATATATATATATATATATATATATATCACTATGTGCAATCCTGGCAGATCAAACAGAATAAGTATGAGCAGAAAAATAAAACGTACCTTGAGGTTTTGTATATATATATATATATATATATATATATATATATATATATGTGTGTATATATATATAAAATTACACTGATATGAATAGATTCTTTGTTCTACTCATATTATACTTTCATTGGTGACACAATATTTCATTAGGGTTTTCTGATGTTACATGACCAAACCTGTTTTTTTTTTTTTTACATTATTACAAACAAAAATGTGTTTGTAAACATCCTGTTCAATGTTTTAGCTCAAATACAACCGAAGAAGGTAATTTAATGTCTTCCGGAACACCTATTACTTGTAGACGGGTGTGTTGCATTAGAGTTGGATCTGAAGTTTGCAGGTTAGGTAGATCTCCAGGAAAATGATTGGGAACCCCAAAACACTTTGAAAACACACACAAAACAACAACAGAGGTTGAGTTAACAGTTATGTTCCAAGTGACGGTATGGATCACTATATGCAATCCTGGCAGATCAAATCGAATAAGTATGAGCAGAATAATAAAACGAAAAAGGACCTTGAGGTTTTGTAAAAAATAAAAAACCCTAAACAAAACCTCTGGGAGTGCATCTTAAAAAACACTTATTTCAGGCACCATAACCCTGGAGTAACCTTGCATTTTGTCCAAAAGCACAACTGTGATGTTTGCACAGCAAGATTTGAATTTTACAACCTTTAGCCATTTGCTAAAAATCACATCCATTATGCTGTACTACCCATTACACAGCAACTCACAATGTGAAATGATATGCTAAAATGACATCATTGAATCCTCAGTTGTGTTATGCTTGAAAGCTGGACATAAAAAAAAGAACCGCTTAGGACAGAAAACCCTGAATCCCACCTCTAATTTCCATGTTTCACATGTGTCCTGGAGCGCTACACATCACAGGCGGTGGGAGTTATCTTCTGAATATGCTGTTTATATTACAGGGAAGCTTCACTCAGTCGGACCTGAAGTCCCTGTTGAGTTCATTTTATTGTTTGACCTCATTCTTGCATTCTGAACGCTAATAGACTGGTGAGCTTTTTATGAGTCGTGCACTTTTGAGATGTTCATTTGCATTTTCACTCCAGAAGAGAATTAGCTGCTGCATATGCGGAGTGCAGCGAGTTAGAAATTAATCACTCTAGCCTCTAGCCATTACAGTAAAAGCTCGGCAATTTTCTTTCTTTTTATTTTGACCCTTGATACAGCATTGAGAGTTTTTTTTTTATCATTCAGTTGAAAATTCGGCGTCTTGATGAGATAAGACCGTAGTTAATCAGTGATAGCCTTTGCTTTCGCTTTGACTAATGCTATGTTTCAATCTAGCCCAAAAGTCACAAAGTCCAAATTCCTACTTTGAAAATGGCACTTTACAAAAATGTTATTCTGAAAATCTTCAATTTCCATGTGAAATATCTGTTAAAACACAATGTGTAAACTACAGACAGGGTGAATGAGAATGCTAATTCACACACTGACAGAAGATGGCGCTTATGGAGAAGCAGAAATACTCCTATGATTACCCCGGTAAGTGTTGTGTAACTTTTCATTTCTGACTCCTGCTTGTCACAGAGAAGAAAGGAAGGTTTATTTTCGCGAGAATACCAAATTCAAGAGTACAGAGACTCGAATGAGTCCTAGATAATGTGCTAATAAAACTTGTTTAGCAAATGTTTGGTTAGGTGAAAACTCATGGAAATCTTATTTTACTAAGATGCGGGTGTACAATGTCATGTGAACATAGCGACACCCGTGTAGCGCTAATGCTAATGCATCCATGCCAGGATGAATAGAATGCACCATAAAGCAAACAAAGTCATGGATTTTCCATGAAAACTGCATATTTCTAACATATTTATATAATCGTCAAAATTTTAGTTGAAATAGATTCATGGATTGAAAATGATGTTCCTCTGAAATGATGCACAGCTTCAGTTTATATTCCAACACTTTCCCTTCCAGATCAGCAATGTTTAGCAGAGGCAAACTGTTTTCTTATCAAAATAGAATGTCATCTTATTTTTGTCAACAAAATGTCTCATTCAGCTACAGTAACCACCAACCATAATAAAGTGACCAAGTGACCAGAGATAAAGTCAATGTCAGCATGAATGGACATAAGAGTAAAAGGACTGGAAGAGTCAAAGGTTTCACGAGGGGAACCTGTTCACTGCATGTTGTGTTGTGTTCCATTGCAGTCTATGGATTGGTTTTCAGGATAGACATTGAGGAAAGCAATGAGAAAGAGCAAGAGATAAAGTTAGTGAAGACTGGTGTTTTTCTGTGTGACTGTGCCCCAGGAGGGTTTTCACAGACCACAGTGAAAGAAATCCAATAATCAGCCCGCTCTGAATAGGCAGGGCATAGCCAATCAAAGCTGCTCTAGGTCTAGCAACTCCTTCATGGCAATGACCGGTACAGATGGGACTATTAGATATCCACACAGCTGGCTTTACCTCAAAACATGACATCTCACAGGAATCACTTCTGCTTTTTATTGAAAAAGAAGATTTCTCAAATCCAAAAATCCCAGATCAGTTTTGATTAGAATCAGTGTTTGACAAGCCAAGGTGAGGACAGATGCTCAAATAAGAGGAGATGATTAGATGAGATGAGACGAGATTATAGATGTTTTGTGAAGTTTTAGGTACCTTAGCACATATATGCTACAGACATGATCTTTACAGTGAAATATTAATGAAAACTGGTGCAGAATTTATTTGGAAGTGGTCATTTTATGTCACATAGTGATACATTACAGAAATATTATTTTTCAATATGTTAATATAAGAGATTACTTTAAATAACTATGGCAAGCACTCTCTGCTTTAGGCCTAAAGTATATATATATATATATATATATATATATATATATATATATATATATATATATATATATGGATGCGTATTAAAATTATGGGTGAACTGATAAGCTGATAATAATTTTTTATGATAAGATCAATACTTGATATGGCCAATATTACAATTCTTTAATAGGTTGTCTAAATAAATTAAATAATAATAAAAAAATCTATCATTTTAAGTTAGACATCACAAAATTACAGTAGATATATACAGTGAAGTTCACTTATCTCGACTCACGGTTAACTCGCCAATCCTATTATGTCGACATTTTTGAAGTGGAATCGCCAAACTCCCTATTTGTCTTAGTATTTTCTTGTGGGTAATGTCAATGCTTTTACGTCACCGAAACAATTTAATCTCGAGCACAAAAGAAAGACATATACGTCACTTCACATGGTTATCTCATGACTGAGAGTTCACTGCGCATGAGTTCGTGTTGCACGTGGATCGCGGTCAGTGTTGCCAACTTTGCGCCTTTGTCGCTATATTTAGTGAGTTTTCAGACCACTCTAGCACAAATTTTCAAAAAAGTGACTAGCGACAAATCTAACGACTTTATCTGGAGTTATTGGAGACTTTTAGAGACTCTCTGAAGTGAAATCACATTGCGTTTTTACTCTTCTCAAGGAGCAGCGAGTGCTGCCACATCTCCATCCCAAAGCACTCACAGGCGGCCCGGTCCTCGTGCAGCAGCCCCTCCCAGATGCAGGGAGAGCAGGAGATGTTCACTCCTCCATGTGCAAATGAATCGCGCATGTCCGGGAAGCCACGGCTGGCTTATTACGCAATGGCAGTACGGGATGTCAAATGTTCTTTGTCTCAAATCACTACAAATCGTTGCATTTATTTGACTCACACAGCCTCAGTCACGTACTCTCGTCCACTGTGTGTGTGCACCTGTCTGTAACGAAAGCTAACTAGCTTGCTTATCATATCTCAGTCAAAACTGTACACCCAAAAATACAGGAAGGAGTGGGAATCACACAATGAATTCCAAGGCTGGTTAAAGCCGTTTATTGGTGATAATACGCATACTTGTTGAGAAAGCACATTAGACAGGCAGAATGCAAGAAAGTATGCAATCTAGTACAGCCACACACACATGCACGCACACACACACACACACACACACACACACACACACAAACACATGCCTGTTTCTTTTCTGACGTGACTCTGCTCAGCGCCGGTGCGGATTGAAGATCCAGGTTGTTAAAAGACGGGATGAAGCCAAATTTGTTGAGAAAGCACATTAGACAGGCAGAACGCAAGAACGTATGCAATCTAATACAGTGTGATGACCTCACGAATATGTTATGACTGTTTACGCTGTGAGCGAAATTGTGTTTGCAATGTTGGATAATATAATTAACGGTTTGTATCGAGAATCGAAGGTATTTTTTTATTGTATACTGGTAAATCTCTTCTGTTAGTTGGTGCACATATGACTTTTGTTGTTAGCAAACATATACAGTGTATGTATATTTTTATAGCATGCCGATTGCTTCTTCAAATAAATCGCCACATTGGGTGTTGGTTATCTCACTAAATGCTTTTTTGCAACCCCAGAGGCCGTCGAACTCCACTGTGTATATATTTAGTCATGGCCGTAATTGTTGCCACCCCGGACATTATCAAGAAAACCAGGTTTTGCATTAACACTTTTTTCTATATACATGTTTATTCTTTTTGTGTGTATTGTTGAAGAAAAAAGGAGGGAAAAAAGCAAACGTCACAATTTCACACAAAACTCCAAAAATGGGCTGGACACAATTATTGTCACCCATAACATAACATTTGGTTGCACACCCTTTGGAAAAGATAACTGAAGTCAATTGCTTCCTATAACCACCAATAAGCTTCTTACACCTCTCACCTGGAATTTTGGACCACTCTTGCTTTTGCACACTGCTCCAGGTCTCTCATATCAGAAGTACACATTTTCCCAACAACAATTTTAAGATCTCTTCACAGGTATTACAATGGGATTTAAATATGGACTCATTGCTGGCCACTTCAGAATTCTCCAGTGCTTTGTTGCCATCCATTTCTGGGTGCTTTTTGAAGTATGTTTTCGTTAAACAGTGTGCTTCATCAAAAAAACTATATCTTGGTCTCATCATTACACAATATGTTTTCCCAGAGGATTTTTACATACTGTGTTCTTGCTTTTTTATGTCTCTGTGTCAGCAGTGAGGACCTCTTGGGTCTCCTGCCATAGTGTTTCATTTCTATTCAAATGTCGACGAATAGTTTTCGATGCACCCTGAGCCTGCAGGATAGCTTGAATTTCTTTGGAACTTGTTTGAGACTGCTTATCCACCATCCGGACAATCATGTGTTACAACCTTTCATCGTTTGTTTTCTTTCGTCCACATTCAGGGAGATTAGCTAGTGCCATGGGTTGCAAACGTCTTGATAATGTTGCACACTGTGGACAAAGGAATGTCTAGATCTCTGGAGACCTTTAGATAGTTGATATTTTTCCACAATTTTGGTTCTCAAGTCCTCAGACAGTTCTCTTCTGCTCTTTCTGTTGTCTATGCTTAGTGTGGCACACACAGACACACAATACAAAGACTAAGTCAACTTCTCTCCTTTTTATATGCTTTCAGGTGTGATTTTAATATTGCCCACACCTATTACTTGCAGCAGGTGAGTTTAAAAGAGCATCAAATGCTTGAAAAAATATTATTTATCCACAATTTTGAAAGGGTGCCAACAATTTTGTCCAGTTTTGTGTGAAATTATGACAAACTTTCTTTTTTTCATTTTCATTTTTTTCTTTTTCCAAAACACACAAAGGGAATAAACTTGTACAGCAAAACGTGTAATACAATACTTTTATACATAGAGACATGGCCAAAACCTCTGGAAGTTTTCCAGAAAATCAAGTATTGCTGACAGAAAAGTTTTTGGCATAGTAGTATTTTCACCCCAATAAAGGGTTTTAAGGAAGTTATATATATGTGCCCTAGTGTGTCAGTAGGAAATATTAGTTTGCATTTCAAAGCATCTCTTTTGGCATTAAGCTCAATCCATTATATTATTTAACTCTAAAGCCATTTACATAAAAAGACAAGCTTTTTATCTAAATGCATTATTTTGAAAATAAAATAAAAATGTTTGAACCATTTGCGAACAACAATGATTGAACTCAGCTTTGAATGATCAGCAGTAACAAACCTGACACCTGGAAATATAAAGCTAATAAAGTGTAAAAAAGGAGCCATGGCATACAGTACCCCATGTCAAAGAGAAGAAAAAAAAAGCTATTAATAATGACGGTGGGACCTATCACACTCTCAGAAACTCATTGCCTCTCTTTCCTGCCACCCTGCTGTGCATGTTGCTTATTCCTAAAGCAATCTGTGCCTCCCTAGCAGCCTAATCTCAGCCTGACAGAACCCTACAGACCACCTTCACATGCCCTCAATGTGTCTTCCCGAAAATACAGCCGTTTAGTCCCCTCCCAGAGTTCCACAGTCTCACTGGAATAATTACTGGCCCAAAGATACAACGCGTTTCTGTTCCATTTATACGTCTCTCATCATTTGCACGGCAAGCAGTTTTGTGACGCTGTGATATGTTGACAGTCCGCGAAAAGGAAAGAAAGGTGCGCTCCTAAAACAGAAATCAAATCCTGGATGATCCCATTTTAGCATTAATCTCAGCACAAAAGAGAGATGCAAGCAAATAATGTGATTAAGAGGTACTTTGATTAGAATTGGCATCTGATGAATTGCTCTCAGCACTCTACAACCCTAAAGATGGATATATATGTAGCTAAAGAGAATCCAATTACTCAGAAATTGTTGTCCGTGGATAGGATAAGAAATTGATATCAAATGGTTGGTCATGATTAATGTTGCCTCTTGGATGGGGCAACAAGAGGCTTTCCATCCATGCTGTTTGATGTAGTGCGGGTTATTGACTGATCGTAGACCTGTGTCGCAAAAAAAGTGAGTACTTTTAATCATTCAGGGTAGTTGTGAATTACGCATTGCTTACAGCCCATAGAATTGTGCCTAAATCAAGGCAGCGATGGGAGAAAAAAAAAGTCAGATAAATGATAATGGTGATGTGAGGAGATATTGAGAGGGTAATGTAACATAAGTGTCACGGCACAGGCATTATCGGTTAAGGCTGAGGTTATTTGTGGCTCACTGAAGATAAAAGCACCATTAAAGCAGGGTGATAGAACTTTCCTCCTCCTCCCTGGGCTGTGAATGTGACAGGGCACCAGAGTGTAGCAATCCTTAGATTTGCATTTAAAAAATGTGAGCATAGAATTGCAGGAAAGCAGTAAACATTTGGTGAAGAATATCCTGCAAAATGTAAGTTCAAAGTGGAGTTATTGTATGAGCATTTACCTTACCACAGACCTTCCTGCTGAAATTAGACCACGGATATGCATGATTCTGGTTAGGTAAGCAAGCAAGTAATCCAAAAGCTCCACACAATTCAAGTTTCCAAATTAAGTTTGATGTTTTTTTGTTTGTTTTTTACGTAGCCATATTTGATTGTTGATCAGTTTAAATTGATCAGACTTTTGATTTCACTCTTTTTATCATACAAAGGGATCATATTAGTTCAATTATTGTCTGGATTATGTGCATGCCACATTTACAGTATGTGCATTGCAGTGCACCTTGTAGCAGTAATGGAAAGTTTTACTTTAAAGAACATCAAGTAATTGTTTTAATAATCTTTTGTCATGCAAAATTGTTATTTGATGTCTAACATATTAAAGCACATGTAAAGTACTTGATTATAATTCTTACTATAGTGTTTTATTTGATATTGCATTTAAAGTAAATACATTACAAATGATCCCTAAATTAAATATGTTTAAGTAAAAATGTAAATAAATAAAAATTTTGGTTTAGCAATAAATGTAAATGCAGTGCTTAATGTAATTATGAAATTACATATAAATATATACTTGATCTATTAAGTGGGTCAAAAAGAGCTCAAAAGTTACTAGTTATTGCATTTATTATACATTTTAATATTCAACAACATTCAATAAATTACCAGTTGACATGCAACTGTTAACACGCAGTCCAAAATGCTGTTTGCTCGCCTTTGATACTACCGTCTAACTCTATAATATATATTTGGAAGAGTAATCCATCCCCCCCCCCCCCCCCCCCCCCTCTTTTTGACTAGAGTAGTAAATTTAGTTTACTTTCAGGATTTTCTGTTCTTTATCCACTTATTTTTATTTATTTCTTCATATTTGTTGTGTTGATAAATGAATAAATAAATGATAAAATCCTGATGATAAATCTAACATATGTTGCTTTATCCTTTTTATTTAGACTATAGAAATATATAGAAATAGTTTGACTTCACTTTAAAAACAATAAATTGATTGTTCAATGTATTTTCTTTCTTGGTTTCGTATAATGATCCTTGTATCATTTGTAAACCTCCATTCCAATTGTAAATCTTCGGCTCAATTTTTGTATACGTATATTAAATCTCTGTACTCGCTGTATACATTTTTTGATTGAACATTTGGAGGAACTTTATTTTATAGTCTTTTTCCGCTTCTACACTACCGTTCAAAAGTATAGTCACAAAGGTTCCATTTATTTGATAAAAACTACAGTAAAAAAATAGTATTGTGAAATAGTATTACAGTTTAAAATAACTGTTTACATTTGACTATTTTAAAATGCAATTTACGTATGTTGTAAGTGCACATACTGTAAAATAGAGTGCAACTGCAGATACCCATTATGAAATACCATTATGAAAATTTAAAACCGTTTAAAAACTATTCATTCCATTTAGTATCAATAAAGTATTATTAATAAATAAAGTAAGTCAGAGACAACCTCACAGCTTCAGTCATAAAATATCTTTTCAGGCAAAGAAGATCTTTTCAGGCAAGCAGACATGCATTATTAAAATCTCCCTATAAAAGTAATTGCAACAAACAGTGAACCACCGTGACTCATGTCAGAACTGTCTGACATAACACTAGCCCTTAACTTACAACGTGTCTATCACTTCTGATTGCCTTTGTGAATTTACCAATAACAGTTTGTTTTTCAGACTGTTGTTGAGTCCGTAATGAATGTCAGTACAATTGAAGGGTTGGTGGCAGGTAAAAAGAGAGTAAATTAAGAAATACAGAAAATGCAGGTTTGACTATCAAACTAAAAGGTTTTATTGACAGGGTCAAAGGAACTTTAGAAAGTTCCTTTAGTTTCCAACTTTAGAACATCATACAAAAATACTAATTTAAAGACCTAAAACTTAGTATAAGTATAAAGGTATAAAGACCTCCGCGAAGGCGGAGTTCGCGTTGCACGTGGATTGCACGTGAATCTCCAGTGGCGCACATATCGTTCTTACTCTTGTCAAGGAGCAGTGAGTGCTGCCGCATCTCCATCCCAAAGCACTCAGAGGCGGCCCGGTCCTCGCGCTGCAGCCCCTCCCAGATGCAGGGAGAGCAGGAGATGTTCACTCCTCCACGTGCAAATGAATCACGCATGTGCGGGAAGCCCCCACTGACACACACACGCACACACACACACACACACTAACAAACACATCCCTGTTTCTGGTTCCGATGTGAGCTCTGCTCAGTGCCGCTCCGAATTGAAGAACAGATTGAAGGTTGTTAAAAGACAGGACGAAGACGGGATTTTGCTGAGAAAGCACATTAGATGGGCAGCACGTATGCAATATAGTATGATGACCTCACGAATATGTTATGACTGTTTAGGCTGTGAGCGAAATTGTGTTTGCAATATTGGAGAATATAATTAAAGGTTTGTATGGAGAATAGAAGGTGTTTTTATTGTATACTGGTAAATCTCTGCTGTTAGTTGGTGCACATATGCCTTTTGTTGTTAGCAAACATATACAGTGTATGTACATTTTCATAGCATGCCGATCGCTTCTTCAAATAATTCGCCATATTGGGTGCTGTTTATCTCACTAAACGGTTATCTCTGCGCTTTTCTGCAACCCCCGAGGCCGTCGAAATAACCGATCTCCACTGTAATTGAAATCACAACAAATTTATTATATTCACAATAGACTTATTTACTAGTATTCATATAATGGTTGTCACACTTTCCCACCACACGTAATCTTAGTTTCTTTTCTTTCTGTCATATCCCTCTTTGTTTCAGTGTCCCGCCACTCATCAGTCACCATAGACACTAATCACCATCACTGCTGTTCATCATTTTCTGTGCATCACCGTGTGTATTTAGTACTCAATGTTCACCCCTCAGTTGTTTGTGTCTAAACCGTATATGGCATCATTTACCTATGTTTGTTTTTTGATTAAAACCCTTTTGTGTATATGGAATATTTTGAAGCTTCATTGTCTTTTTCTTCTGCTAACAATGCCATGACATTCAGTTATTATAAAAGCATAACTACAAGTAGTAATTATGCTACTGAAAGATCCTCAACACTGTATTACACCATTTCATTCCACAAAGTTAAATAACGACAAAGAGCAACCAGATAAGTAATCAAGGTCTGAATGAAAGGGTGCACTAATTGTCACGCCACAGAAGAGGAGTCACAGGTCAGAAGGTTCAATTGTTTTATTGAGGATAGTATGGCAAAAGATACCAGGTGCTGTAGGGTGGCACTGAACGAATACTGGAGGCTGAGGATGAGGCTGACCACGGAAGACAAAGAGACTTCAATCAGGCTTAAATGAAGAGCATGAATGAGTCAGGTAAGTCGTCTGCATACACTGACGACACCGGACAAGGAGTAGATAGAACACTGTAGATATATATAGAGTCCTTAAAATCTGGTACAGGTGTGTGTGATTAAAACTCAAGATCGTGTGGGAGGAGTGTTGTGATCTGGTCTTGCGGCTTCTGGTTTTTCTGTGACACTAATACATGAATCTAATTTCTCGAAGTCATGTTATTATTAAACCTTTGTACTCACGCGTATGATCTAACTGGTGTGGTTAGAACGTTCGGTGCGCCACGTGATCAACTGCTAAATTCAAACGAAGACAAGGTGGAAGCGCTCAGAGCTTGTGATTTATTACAACTATTCAGTATTTTCAAGCACATACGGTTAATTTTAGGTTTAAGACATTTAAATACTCATATGTACTGGCAAAATTTTTAATTTGTAATTGTAATTTGTTCGATTATAAATTGATTCATATTTAACCATAAAGTTCACTCTATTCTTTTCCCACTTCCCACTTCCTGGCCCCTTACATTCATGTACTTTGAGAGAAGTGCCTAAATTTACGTGTGGTAAATCAGACCGATCAGAATCTCTGAACTGCGGTGCAAAGTAACATGGCAGAGATCTTCGCGCATCATAGATCAGCTAACTAATTAATTATAAAGGTTTTTAAATGACACTTAAAAAAATCAACACTTTCTAGATGAAAGAAATATAAACAGATCAACCAGACAAGTAAACACAATCTGGATGAAAGTTTAAATATATTTAAATATATTTCTAGGGAATAGCTTCCCTAGAAAGCGAACTCTAGATGGCTCAGGCTAATAGGTCTATCTCATTTGGTGGGAAAAACATCTTTATCTCCATAGCACAGCTGATTGGTTGCTGTTGCATCAGTGGCCAATGAGATGCGGCTCAAGATTCAAACAAATACTGGTAGTGTTGCTGTTAGCAGTCTGCAGTGCGCTTTCTGAAACCTTTCATCTTCCACAGATCCACCTTTATAAATGCACTACAGGGATTAATTCATGTTTTTTACATGTGCAGCAGCATGTCTTACAAGCTCACAGCAATATCTGTGAAAGTATTGTCAATAGCAAGTCTTGGTACTTTCTCTGCAGCAGCAGTGTAGCAGATCTATTCCACCAAGAGCAAACAGATTAACAATGCCATAACCATTACCATACCAATCACTCTGAGTTGTTATGATAGAATTATTACAAGAGATATGTTATTATCAGGATATGCTTTCTCTTACCCCAATCGCAAATGTCTGAACTAACCTCTGATTATGGGATGAACTGCACTGGAGCAAATTTGTCATCCAGTTGCTTATCGTTTTTTAATGGCTATGCAATAATAATTTACAGATTTATCAGAGCTGGCATTTTGTACAGTGTAATGTATTTTAAATCAAATTAAATAGACAGTTTTCTGACTGCAACAGCATTTTACACTAAGCACATTCTATATTCACAGACATTTTCTGGATTTATGTAACATTTTTATCAGACTGAGAGGTTCATATATAGCCTTACTCAGAATTATACATTTATTACCTATTATTTCAGAGCTGAGACACACAATATCTACAAAATTCTCTCAGGATCCTTTTGGGATTCCAAATAAAGAGATGGAAAAAAACATTTTACCATTTTGAAAACACCCACCAGTGACTGTGGGGTATGAATGAGTAATATCCAGACACAGTCAATATAATCAGTAAAAAGCTATTAACCTAATCAGATACAAGAACAGCACAGACACAGAGAGTCTATGACTAAAATCCGCCTTAATCCACACAAAAGTCAGCTGGAAAAGTCGAGGTGAATTGCTCGCACTAGATTTTGCAAGCTGTGTTTAAGCTATTTGAAGACTGCATCTTGCTAGTGTTGCAGATCAAGCATTACCCCAAAAGCAATACATCTGTGCCCAGACTGGCCTCGTAATGTTATTGTACCCAATTAACAGTTAACATATTGTAGGTCTACAACAGCATTTTATAATCCATTGGTTTTATGGCATTAGAAGAAACACAAAAACTGAAATAAACAAATTAAACCAAACAGGGGTGCATTTCCCATACAAAGATGTACTTGTAGCTCACTGCTTAATTACCATTAGTATGATGCATTGATCCCGAAGCTAACTAGCTAGTCACAGCTGTTTCCTGAAATCGTGGTGTGATAACTTCTAATGAATTGCTTCAAATGTCAGATCATTGTTTTGAATAACGAACATGGTATCTCAGGTCTGCTTTGCTATTTCTGTTCTCCATGTCACTTTATTTAGATGCTGTTTTTTCAATCGTGGGTTCCCTCTTGCGTTACTGTTATGATTATGAGCTCCGCGCGTCCCCCTCTGGCCACCAGAGGGAGCTCTCACACGTATACTGACACACACACACACACACTACATTTCTCATGATGCCGTTCATTGGACTGATCATCGCACCAGCTGCGAACCCTCACACGAACTTTAAAAGACTCTGTCAAACGCACTGTCATCGCGAAGTCTTGTTTTTGCTGTGGCTAACAATTCCGAGCGTTTATATCCCTGTCTGTTTACCTGTTATCTATTCTGCTGTTACTCGTTCCTGATTCTGTCTGCCTGCCCCGACCCTTGTTTGGAGAATATCGCTCGTGATTATTGCTCGTGACTGTCCTGACGTCACCCGCCTGTACTACGATTCTGATTCTGTCTGCCTGCCTTTTTGACCATTGTCTGGTGTATCGTTTATTTATGCTCTCTGCCTGTCCTGACTATCCGCCTGTACGACCATTCTTATTAAAGACATGTAATTGGATTCCTGCCTGTGAGTGTCCATTTGTTACAGTTACACCGGAGTTCCCACTTCGTCAAGCAAGTTAGCCAATGTGCACTCGTCTTAATGGCGCTTTAATTCTCTTGAAAAACTAAAGCATGCTTTTTCTGTTAGCTTGCATTTTGCTAAAAGTCCACATTTCATACTAACAAGAAACTATGCTTTTCTGCACAGCTTGAAAGCTGTAGTTCCAACAACACAATAATACTGTTTGAAAATGCTTGTTGAAACTATGGTTTTGGGAAATGTTTGTAATGACAGAACGATGGCTAACGATGCTTTGGGGAAATGCACCCCAGATTTGCTGAGGCGAACATATTCTCATAGTGTTATCTGTTGCGGTAATAAAGGTGACTTAAAGTTTCTTGTTATCTAGTGACTGCAAATGATCCAAACTGTCATGCTGAGACTCACACCAGACAGGTAAGTGACAACCAGGTTTATTTATAACAGCAGGTCACGCAGCAGGTAGGCAATGAACTTGGCACAAGGAAATAACACGGAGATCACGGAGATGGTAATGCTTATCTGGTTGCTGGATGGAGAAGGTACCGGTGGATGAACAGGTGGAAACACGGAGAGAGTCTTTCTAGGAGATCGGCAGACGATAAGGTACAAAGGTTCAATAAGATCGTGTGGCACGAGTGAGTCCAAGTATCTCTGATGAGATCAGACACAGAGTGACAGCAGCGTGAGTGTTTTAAGGTGCAGGGGTGATTGGGAACAGGTGCTAGTACTCCGGTGATGAGGAGCGTGTGGGCGGAGTGTAGGGGGAGCCTGGTGCCGGGGGCGTGGCTGAGTCCGTTACAGTACCCCCCTCCCCACGGGCAGCTCCGGAGGACCGTAGCTGACGGCGACGAGGACGGCCTCGGCCCCGAGGTGCCGGACGGTCAGGATGCGCAGCGTGGAAGTCCTGTAAGAGTGCGGGGTCCAAGACGTCGTCCCGAGAGACCCAACACCGCTCCTCGGGGCCGTATCCCTCCCAATCGACCAGATACTGAAGTTGACCGCCTCGCCGCCGGGAGTCCAGGATTTCCTTGACCTTGTAGATGTTAAGGTCCTCCGGGTCAAGGGGAGGCGGCGGTACTTCTTCAGCACCAGGCTCTGTGGGAGGAAGGACAAGAGGGTCAGTGTAAGGTTTAAGGAGTGACACGTGAAATGAGGGTGAGATGCGATACTGTGGGGGGAGCTGGAGCCGGTAGGTGACTTCGTTGATCTGCCTCATGATCTTGAAGGGACCAGCGTAACGGGGACTCAGCTTCCGGCAGGGCAGTCGCAGCCGCATATCCCGGGTGGACAGCCAGACCATCTGGCCCGGGTGGTATTGTGGGGTGGGACCACGCCGGCGATCGGCCTGTAGTTTTTGTCTGCGAACTGCCCGCTGGAGGTGGACGTGGGCTGAGTCCCAGACCCTCTCGCTCTCCTGGAACCAATGGTGGACAGCTGGAACTTCCGTGGGCTCACCTGTCCAGGGGAAGAGAGGGGGTTGGTAGCCGAGATAACATTGGAAGGGCGTGAGGTGTGTGGATTCCTGCCTGAGGGAGTTTTGTGCATACTCAGCCCACGGAATATACCGGTTCCAGCTGTCCTGTTGGTGACCACAGTAGGCGCGTAGATACCTCCCAATCTCTTGAATCTTGCGTTCAGTCTGGCCATTACTCTGGGGATGATATCCTGAGGTTAAACTGATGGAGACTCCGAGGAGCTTGAAGAACGCCTTCCAGACGTGGGATATGAACTGTGGTCCCCGATCCGACACAATGTCCTCGGGGATACCGAAGTGCCTAAACACGTGGTGGAACAAGGACTCCGCAGCTTCCATGGCCGTTGGTAGCCCCTTCAGTGGAATCAATTTACAAGCCTTGGAAAACCGATCCACCACCACCAGGACGCAGGTGTTACCGTCCGATGGTGGCAGATCGGTTATGAAGTCCACTCCGAGATGGGACCAGGGACGGTGAGGGATAGGGAGAGGGAGGAGTTTACCTTCGGGTAACCTTCGTGGAGTCCGGGAGGTGGCACAGACTGAACACCCTTGCACGTATCGAGACACGTCCTGCGCCATACTGGGCCACCAGAAGCGATCTTGGAGGAGCGAGAGGGTACGCTGGCTGCCTGGGTGTCCAGAGCCCGGAGAGGTGTGAGCTTGGTCCAGAAGGGTCAGGCGGAGACTGGCTGGTACATAGGTCTTGCCTTCTGGACCCCCCGGCGGAGCGGGGTCATCGTGAGTTGCCTCTGTGATGAGCTGGTCAATCGTCCACTGTATGGGACTCATTACGACGGCTGGAGGGAGAATGGGTTCGGGTTCTTGGGTGGTGGGTTCAGGGCAGAATTGACGAGATAGGGCATCGGCCTTGGTATTTTTGGATCCGGGACGGTAGGTAACAGAGAAATGGAAGCGAGTGAAGAACAGCGCCCACCGGGCTTGACGAGGATTGAGTCTCTTAGCAGTCTTGAGGTACTCCAGATTTCGATGGTCCGTGATGACTTGAAATGGGTGTTTCGCTCCCTCCAGCCAATGCCTCCATTCCTCCAGGGCCAATTTCATGGCAAGCAACTCACGATTTCCGATGTCATAATTTTGCTCCGCCGGGGACAGCTTTTTGGAGAGATAGGCACATGGATGGAGACGTGGAGGCTTTCCCTGCCGCTGCGAGAGAACGGCTCCTACCCCGGTACTTGACGCGTCGACCTCGACCACAAAGGGGAGTTCCGGATCCGGGTGAGCCAGGGTAGGAGCCGAACAAAAGGCTTTCTTGAGGAAAGACGGCGGGGGCATTGGACAAACCAAATGGCATCACTAAGTATTCATAATGTCCTGTGGGGGTGATGAAGGCCGTTTTCCACTCGTCCCCTTCTCTGATGCGAATGAGGTTATAGGCGCTACGCAGGTCCAATTTAGTGAAGAGGCGAGCTCCCCGCAGCTGTTCCAGAGCGGCGGGTACCAGGGGAAGTGGATAGCGGAATTTGATGGTTTGAGCATTCAGATGGCGGTAGTCGATACAGGGTCTCAAGCCTCCGTCCTTCTTGGCAACGAAGAAGAAGCTGGCAGCGGCAGGGGAGGTAGATGGTCGGATGTAGTTCTGCTTGAGGGCCTCCTGTACGTACTCCTCCATGGCCTGATGCTCCGGGATGGACAGGGGGTAGACGCGTCCCTTGGGAAAGGTGGACCCAGGCAGCAGGTCGATGGCACAGTCCCATGGCCGATGTGGTGGTAGTTGGGTTGCCATCTGAAGACTGAAGACATCCTGGAACGCCCGGTATTGTTCAGGGAGGTCAGTTGAGATGCCCGCTGATGGACTCTCGATGGTCGTAGCCGCCAGGGCAACCGGTGATAGGAACTCGGGAGGGGGATTCTTCTCTTGGGGCTTGAGTACTGCAGAGAGACATTTAGAAAAACACTGGACGCTCCACCGTAATACTTCTCCTGACCTCCAACAGATTTTCGGGGAATGGGTGATGAGCCACGGGCGTCCCAGGATGAGGTCAACCGTTGAGCCCTCCAGCACCAGAAAGGAGATGTCTTCCCGATGGAGACAGCCCACACTGAGGGTTAGCTCTTCCGAGGCGTAGCGTATGCACCTGCGGCCCAGCGGCTTTCCCAAGATGGAGTGAGCCCGGTAAGGAAGGTCCAGAAGTTTTTTGGAGGCTTGTAGTTTGTGGAGAAATAGGGCAGAAATGAAGTTTCCGGCGGCTCCAGAGTCGATCAGGGCTTTGGCTGGAAGGGAATGATAAGCAGAGGTTACCAGAACATCAGTGTTAGGCAGTATCATGACGGAGGGTTTCGTATGGATGGTACTCACCGCTGGGCGTGGAGGTCGGACAGGGCAGTTGATACGATAGTGGCCCTGACCTCCACAGTACAAGCATAGGTGCATACGCATACGTCGCTCTCTCTCAGTGGGTGATAGGCGTAGGTGGTCGACTTGCATAGGCTCTGGTGCTGGAGGCTGGTGCTCCCCCGGAGGAGACGGGAAATGCAACGGGGTCATAGGAACAGAACAGGCAGCGAGATTCTGTGAGACGAGGGTAGCGCGATATATGAGGTTTTCAAGCCCCACATTCTCGCCATAGGTGACTAGGTGAGTGCGGATCTGCGGTGTCAAACCTTGGCGGAAGGCGGCTGTTAGGGCAGCTTCATTCCAGCCGCTAGTAGCCGCCAGAGTGCGGAATCTCAGGGTGTACTCATGTATGGTTTGCGACCCTTGTTGAATTCGCAGCAGTTGGTCATGCGACGAAAGCGACCCCGCAGATCGGCTGAACACTTCTCTGAAATGTGTCACAAAGTTCTCCAGGGATTGAATAACGGGCCCGCCAGTCGACCAGATAGCTTCCGCCCATTGAAGAGCGTGTCCGGTGAGAAGAGATATCATGAAGGCGATTTTAGCTCGTTCTGACTCGAACTGGCGGGAATTCAACTCAAAGTAGAGGGAGCATTGAAGTAGGAACCCGTTGCATTTCTCCGCCTCACCTGCGTAGGGCGCAGGTTTGGCCATGGGACTGGCTGAGGCAGATGCGGAAGTGGTTCCCTCTTGCAGTGCCATGTGAATTGCTCTTGTGAGATCGGGAATGGTAACCGGGTTGAGTGATGGTTGGTCGGCCACTCCCGCCGCGGCCTGCTGAGTGGTCTGATCTTCTGTCATGCTGAGACTCACACCAGACAGGTAAGTGACAACCAGGTTTATTTATAACAGCAGGTCACGCAGCAGGTAGGCAATGAACTTGGCACAAGGAAATAACATGGAGATCACGGAGATGGTAATGCTTATCTGGTTGCTGGATGGAGAAGGTACCGGTGGATGAACAGGTGGAAACACGGAGAGAGTCTTTCTAGGAGATCGGCAGACGATAAGGTACAAAGGTTCAATAAGATCGTGTGGCACGAGTGAGTCCAAGTATCTCTGATGAGATCAGACACAGAGTGACAGCAGCGTGAGTGTTTTAAGGTGCAGGGGTGATTGGGAACAGGTGCTAGTACTCCGGTGATGAGGAGCGTGTGGGCGGAGTGTAGGGGGAGCCTGGTGCCGGGGGCGTGGCTGAGTCCGTTACACAAACATGGCGGATAATATTTCACCTCTGTGACATTACTGCGCTTAACAGTTCACTGCTCATGTGGATTATGTAAATAGTTTTCACAAAATCATGTAGCTAATGTAGCCTTGATATGATAACTGCTCGTGCAGTACTGTCAATTAATTATGAATATGCAAATACAAGAAGATCAAGTTTAAATATATGGTTCAAATTACAGTGATTAAGCGCTAGCTGAAGTATATGCGGAAGCTTGTGAAAGTATCTAATTTCTGTTTTGTTGCAATTATTGTTATGCATATATAAATGTCACAATATTTCCTGACACGTTATGATACCGGCTTTGACAGAGGGCTGGCATTTTAAAAGCACTTAAACACCATAATTTGCTTTCTAATGCACGGTTTTCGGTCATCATACATTATTGTTCATCTGTCAGATTCAGTGGAAATAACTGTTTTATTATTTATTTAATGGCAAGCAACAGAAAAACAAAACTGTGTGTTTGTCATTCTTGAATATCTAGAATATATGTAAGAGTTAATGTGTGCATTGTAATGCAATGCAAAGCATTACTTTACTGCTGGAATACACTCATTTATTATTGTTACGTGTAATTCTCTAATACTTCCAACACACTGTGTGTATGTGTGTGATAATTGGAGGGTGTTTTATGACTGCTTCGTTGAGTAGCCAGTTCTTTTTGCATGATTGGTTTCTTTTGAATTCCTTACAGAATCATTTGACTCTTGCACTCTTTAAAGAAAAACTAGAATTTACGGAGAGCTCGTTAGCAAGTATGTAGATGAGTGCACCGGCTGAGGTGATTACTTCAGTTCTAATCAAACCACTAGATCACAAGCATATGTAGCTTGCGTGTTTGCAAATATGTTTAGCTGAGCTCAAGAGTCCACTCAAAAAGAAGTGTTTTTTTTAGCATTTGTCTCTGTAGTTTAACTTGGAATGTTTTACAGTCAGCAAGCATGACATCAGACCTTTTTACCACCCTACAAAAACTGCTGTGTTGCAGAGCGCATGTAATATGATCTGTGGGCAGAGTCATTCAGATTCTGCCGTCTAACTAATCAATTCCACAAACGAAGCACCCCCTTATCTTCAGGTGCACTACACCACTGATAAGCTTAACATTGATTTTTTTTTTTTATGTTTAAGTGTCGTCTCTGCAGGAAGCATGTGTACAGACTTTACATTCTTTCTAAGCGCCAGGGAAAGATCTGAGTTCGTACAGAAGGCTCTGTTTGAATGTGAGACTGAAAAATAGCTGCAGGCTATGAAAGTTGCCTCCTTATACTCTCGTATGATAACTGTGTGCGTTAGAACCATCCTGAAGGTACCCTAGTGAAAGTCAGATTTTTTAAGTTTTGCCGCTAGAATATTTTGCTTGTTTTTGTTTGTTTGGGGGTTGTTTTGCAGCTTTTTAGTATATGGTAAAGGAAATCTTTGTTTTGAACGAAAAAACACAGTGGCCATCCTTTCTCATCTGTGGATTTGTTTAGTTAGGTCATATTCATTATAAAGTATAGTGCATGACTTTTTTCCTCTTTCGAATACAAACAGAGAATTTTGCAAAACTGTGTTGTTCCCTATTTTTTCGTAAATGTACAATCCATTGGGATTGAAGCATTTAAGCTTCAGCTAAAAGTCACAAAGGCATCACATTGATACACTCTTAACAATACATTTTCCAAAAGGCAATACGTGGAATAACCATTTAGTCCCTCCGGAAGTTTTATAACCAAACAATTATTGTAAAATCGGATGTTAGGATGTCCTACCTCCCTGTCAAAGTATGTATTTGCATTACATGTCATCAATGCAAACACGGGGTTAAGCAGAGTTGTAGGCAGAGTCACCAAACACACATCAGGCAATATTTACAGATCCTCCTCTACCAAAACAACACGCTTATGCTGAATTCACAGACAAGTGAAACATGAATATTAATGATTGTTATGACATGGAAACCCATGACGTTCTACCCGGAGCTGTTCACATTCTCAGACACGGATGTGTTTCTATGACAACCCTATTAATGCAGACATTACATTACAACAGTCAGGTGGTACACGTCAGAGCTCTATAATTTAAGTCTGTCTCCCCTGACACTTTGCAGACTCTGCTATGGTTTTGCATGTTTATGTCTTTTAGAGGAGGCCAGATTTTGGAGAGCGTACTTTGAAAACTTTATTTCTATTGCAAGCCTCTACGAGATTTCCTACTATAGCTTTATCTAAGTGACATCAGTCATATTTGAAAATCGTTTTACAAACCATTCTGAGCCTTGAAAATGTATGACTATAAAAATTGCTGCTTCTCTCACGAGTGCAGAAAGGAAAGGATGTCAAGCTTCGTATATATATATGTTCCTCGGGCAAAATTTGCGATCTCTGCCTAACATTTAGCCTTAATACAACCATGTGTTCGCATGGCATATCAACACGTTTCCATGAGTCTCGAGGACCACTTGAAGTCTGACTAGATGGAAACTAGTAAAAGCCATATGACCTGCTGGGTAACTGTTGGCGTTAGATTGTTGATTTGATGTTGTTTTTTTGTTCATTTGTTTGCATTTTAATATATATTTTTTTTATGTTTTCAATAAAAGTTCACTAATTCCACTAACAATGGCAATACCAGAGAATTAATCACATCCACTTACTGATTTTTTCTATTGCTTTCCTTCCAAAATGATGACATTGAGGAAATGTCTTTGTTTATTAAGGGAATATGTGAAACAAACTAAAAAGAAAAAAGGGAATATTGAAGTGGTAAAGGATAAATCCATTTGTTGGTATATATATATACCATTATATATATATATATATATATATATATATATATATATATATATATATTATAGCGTTATATAAAGTTATTTTTGTGTGTTTATTGTTTGTAGGTTTATCATCACTCCATTCATCCAGCTGTCTTACACGACATTCACACAGCCTGGCTGAGCAGGAGCTCTTGTTCCTGTCATGTGAACCTTCTGATTAGGCTGAAAAGAGAAAGGAACACGAACTGGAACAGAATACAGCTCTCTGATAGCTTTGACAGCAGGTAATGAGGCACTTAATGAAGTCCAGGGTAATTTCGCAACCACAACAAGAGGGAGATGCAAGGCGTGTGGTGTTAGGTCCATAACAACCTTTAATCAAATGGGAAAGGCAGGCTGAAAATGATAGCCTGGGCCTGTGGGAATTTTGACGGCAACCGCAGGTAGCAGGTGCTTCTCTTAACCTGTTCGCATGGCAACCACTGCATAGTTTCTTCCCAAACAGTACATGTATGGCATCTCCAAAATGATCCTTACACAAGAAAATATGTTTGTTTTATTTCTGTTCATCAGGAGGCCTTCCACTGCCACCCACACATCTGCTGCTGTTACTCTGCCTCCTCTAGGTTGTGTGTTTACCATTTGCATGTTTTCAAGATTTTCTCAATAAGCAACATGATGTCTTTCCTTCTCATCATAAACAATCACTGCTTTTTCAGTTACTAGTGGAAAAGTGTGGAAAACAATTCAAATTATTAGTTCAGATACTCAACATTCTGCACTACAGAGGTTATTAAAATGTCATGCAAACACATACTGTAGCGTGGTGTTTTGACAATATTTGTTGAGCGAAAAAAGTCTCTTATGCTCACCAAGCCAGTATTTATTTGATGAATGCAGTGAAAGCATGAAATATTATTGCAATTTAAATGTAGATTGTGTTACTTTTTTTGGTTCAAAATTAACAATCAATAAATCCTTCCAAAACATGTTTTTAGTCTTACCTAAATTCACTATATTAAGCCTTTTATTAGTGTGTATATTTTAGACCTAACATTATGGTTTTCACATAGAGAAAAGTTGAACCTTAATAAATATTCCATACTATTTTGTTTCTTGTTTCTTGTTTTTGCATGTGTTCATATTTTCTTTGTACTTTGTTTCTTTGTCTTTCTTTGACACTCTCACCAACCATTACTTTCTTCTGTTTCATTGTGTTATTACATGAAAATGGTAACGTTGTCAGTTTTTATTGGCCAGCCAACACTACTGTCCTGTTTATATTAGCATGACCAACAAACAATGTTTTATATTTTTAGTATTGCAGAATAAATGTTCTGGGTCTGTTATGAGTGCCGATCAGTTGTCCCTTTCAAAAACACAAATAGATAGTGTTGAAGTTCCTAATTATTTTTCCCATTTTGTTCTTGATTACCCCCTCCCTGCCTTCAATGCCCGCAATCAAACATCTCATGTCCACTTACTTTCATTTTATTTGATTGATGCTCAACATGAGCGAAGCATACAAATGTGACAACAAAAGACAATTTGTAAATCGGAGAGCATGAATCTGAAAATCGTGATATTGAACACATTTGACCCTAAACTCTTTTATTCCTATTTTTATTTTAATTAATAAATAGAGACAATAATTATAAATAATTATACTGATTTAATATTGTCTTTCTCCTGCACATTTCCCAATACACGTGCTTGGAAATATAGATTTGATGTCAAGTTGTGAGACTTGTGTTGGAAGTAGATCATGAGTTGCATTGGAACTGGGATTTAATATTCTGCTCATTTAACTTATACTGAACATTATTATTATTATCCATGAGTGAATTTTATATAAAATACAATGAATTATAATTCATTTCATAAAAAAAAATATTATTATTCTCCACAAAGTCAGAGGGATCGGTGCTGCAATTTTCCAGTTTTGAGGAGCTGGATGTTGTTAATGTCAAGGCTGGAGATGAAGATTTGCCACCTCCTTCTCCAGCCTATGATGAACTGGTCGAGGTAGCTCTGTTCCCAGACTAAACATCGACTGGCCAGCAGAGAAGCAGGACACTGGAGCAAGAAGTAAAAGCTCGGCTGGGGAAGGGGTCATAGAATATGTACCCCTCCCAGACACAGAAACAAGGTTTTACAGCGGCTACTTCATTATTCCAAAGAAGGATGGGGGGGGATGTGTGTCATCTTGGACCAGCTGGATTGCACAGTCATGCAGCTCAGGCTCAAAATGCTAACGTTGAGACAAATCATTTCACAGATAATATCCGAGGACTGGTTTGTTACTATAGGTCTCAAGGACCCATACTTTATATTTCCATCCTTCCACATCCAGAAGTTCCTGAGATTATTGGGGGCAATGCGTACCAGTATTGGGTTCTTCCATTTGGTTTAGCTCTATCAACCACACTGAATGTTGAATGACTGAGGACACAAGCCAAAGCTTAGTACATTGGGAATGTGGATGAAACCCAGGATCCTGTCTCAAGGTCCCAAGCTGGGTACTCATTGTCGTTGCAAGATGCTAAAGACAAATACACGGGGTGAGGAGAGGTCCTAGTTGGATGCTCAACACAAGGTCTGTGGAGGGGACTCCACCTCTTCTGGCACATCAATTATCTGGAGATGATGACTATCTTAATGGCTCTGAGGTCCTTCCTTCCAGACCTCAAGGGACACCATGTGCTTGTCCAGTCAGACAATATATGGTGGTCTCTTATATAAATCATCAGGGCGCGCATCCTTTTTGCAAACTGGTGCAAATTATCCTCCTATGGCCCAGTATAGGTGTCGAGGCAGGGCCTGAGGCCCAGGAAGATTCCACCCCAAGTTTGTGGAGCAGAAATGAAAGACATTTGGCTAGACTCAAGTGAAAAGATTACTCGCTGTCCACTCTGGTTTTCCCTCTGATTTCCCTGCTCCCAGGAGTTCTTGATGGAGTTCTCCGGGACAGGGTCTGTCTCACCTTGAGTACCCACCACTGGCAGGACAGAGTGTGGTTTGTGGACCTTGTGGCTCTCCTTGGGAGATTCTATTCAGGAGGCACCTATTTGTCCCAGTCAGGTGGCTCATTGCTGTATCCCATCCCAGAACCGTGGAGGTTGTAGGCTTGGCCTCTGAAGGGGCTCAGCTCATAGACTGAGGGTGTTGAGACCATTCTACGCTCCAGCGCTGTGGACAATTTTTGTTAGATACAGTTAACTGACCAGTTGGTGCAGTTCTGGAGTTATTGCAAGAGGGCTTCACTGCAGGATTATCCCATCCACTTTAAAGGTGTATGTGGTGGCCATCACTTCTTATCACATCCCTTTGGGTGGAATGTAACTAGGGAGAGACCCACTGATAACTTGTTTCCTCCATGGCATGCTGAGACTGAGGCCTGCAGTAGGCACTAGGGTACTAGCACCGGATTTGGCTTGTCACTATGGCGACGTGGGCATTGCTGTTCCCAATGCAGTGTGAATTCCCTTGAAAGGAGAACATATCTGTAACATATGTAACCCTGGTTCCTGTAGAGGGAACTAGACGTATGCCTATGAATCTCCAGTATGCCTGACAGTGACTACTTCAGACACTTTTGAAACTGCCACAGCCCCTAGTTTGGCATGCCTTTATGGTTTCCATGACTGGTTGGATTGCACATGTGCTTCATGACGCAGCGTCTCGTTCCCTCTTCAGAGAACCAAGGTTGCATACGAAACCAAGATGTTTTTTTGTCTAATATTACATATTTACCAAAGGTCTTTTTGTTGCTTATGCAGCCTTACAAACACTACTACAACAACAACTAGTAATAATACATAATTTGTATTGTTTAATCAGAATCAATGTATTCATATACAGTTGTGCATATCTCCCAATGTTTCATGTAATAATTATAAATTAACTAATTATTAATTTAATATATTAAAATGGCTATTTTGTTATGGTTATTTCTATTTTGTCCATATATGTCATACAGAATAGAAAGAAACGGTTCTGCAACATTAGGTGAATGTCTTAGGTACATGCATTAATTTTAACAAGCCTAAACTATAAGGAGTGCAACTGTTGTACTGTAGTCAGTTTGTTGGTCAATTATACATTACACCACCTATAATATAAAGCAGTCATGATTTGAATAACCCTTTTATATCTAATTGCACTTTCATTTGCATCTGGTGTGGATCAAATTCTCTTTCCCTGCAAATCAAGGATGCATGTGCTGGCGCTCTGATCTATACATGCAGACATTCTTCAATCCCACTCTCCCTCTTGTCCATTTGAGGATGCTCATATAACTTGCCAGCACCACAATTAACTCCCAGAGCGACCCGCTCACCACCCTGTTGTTGAATCGGATTAGGTCTCTCCCTGTCTCTACCAAGCTCCTGCCAGCTTATCTGGGGCATGTTTGGAGGGCGCAGCAACAGGCCAGGGACACATGCCGGGAAATAAACGGAGTCTCGCGGTGATAGCCTTCCTGCTCACCCAGCCATGAAGGTTAAAACGTCTCATTTTTGCCTACAGTCAACCTTGCTCCATGACTGTGAATAAGGATGGAGGAATTCTGCAGACATCTGTGTCTGCTGTCATGGGTCAGCAGGTAGACAAACGATAGAGAGCATGTCGGGGTCATGGTGTGTTTAAAAACAGAGGGCAAAAAAGTCAATCAATTGGATAGAATTTTTTTTTCAAGCATCACAAAGCAGCCAAGAGCACAATACATTTCTGTATTTATTGTTTTATTGATTTGATTCTTGCTGCTGCTGTATTGTGTTTCATTATGAGATAAGATATGAAAACTATGTGAATGTTTTACTGACCTTGGGGTTTTTCTTTCACGGCCCTTACGAGATAAGTCAATAACTTACCTTGATGTCATTCCAGACTTTTGTTCATCTTCTAAACAAAAATGCAGATATTTTTAATATAATCTGAGAAATTTCTGTTCCTCTATTGATAGTCCACTTCAAAAATTCCATAAAGAGATCATGCCACAGGTAGTTGTTGTGAACAGAGCCCACGAAAGATATAATCCAGGAAACCGTCTTTAATTTAAAACACTCCAGAAAACAAGAACACGGGGTAGAAATACTAGAAAAAGTATTGAACTAATAAGCTAATTAATTGGTTGACAGGTATAATAAATCAAACACATAGACTAGGAAAACTTGGTCAATTGACCTGGGTGAACAGTACAGGGGGGTAAAAAACACATTAAAACAATGCATACATGTCACATCGTAAAACTAACCCATATGAATTGACCAGCTTAGTACATTTTCTAAAGAGACTTGATTGTGTTGTGTGTATAATAATAATAATAATAGTCTAAAGTGAATAAAAAAATCAAATCAGATTGAACTGTCCACATCTGTTTCCCAAAAGCATCGTTAGCCAACTGTGGTCACAATTTGAGTCGCTATTAGCACAATTTGCGTTACCCAGTACCATAGGCACTCAACCTGCGGTTGTAAACATACTTTCTTGTTTGTATGACGTGCACTTACTAAATCCTTATCTTGATTAAAATAAGCCTGCTGACATTCTGTTTCTTTCATTTAGAATGTATACAAGTTTCATTTAGGCTACATCTAGTTTGTCAAGAAACTGTCTTTGAAGAGTGCACACACATGCTCCAGTATGCAATAAGAAGTCTACGATTGAGTCTGGAAATAAAGTATAATAGCAAAAAACAGAGAATTACTCCTTATACGGTATGTCCGTACTTTATAGCAAACAATGTCATTAATTCAATCTCAAACAGATTAATTAAAATAAGCTATTACTCCACCACCTGCGTTAGAGCATTAATCAACATGGCTGAAGGAGAAAATTTGTCGCAATACCGTTTTGGGAAATTGTTATAACTAGCTAGTTGATTTATTCAGTGATACATCATACTATGGTACTTAAGCAGTGGATTTTGTCATTGTAAGGCAAACTCACTCTTCATCAGTCTGATTTGTGAACAAGCAAGCCTGTTGTTTTCAAACCAGTTGATTTGGCAGATGCTTCAATTAGATGAAAAAACAAAAACCCGGAAATAAGCGCTTGTTCTTGAGATAACAGAAGTTCACACGACGTATCTGTTTATGTAAAAGTGAATCACTACCCACAATTCCAAGAGGATACCATTAGATTCTCTCAAACCAGCACATGCAATTGATTCAATAATACGGCTGGGCTGCATTAGCCACCAGCCTTTGCTGAGATGTGTTCCCTGATGGCCGCGTAATCAAGGAAGTGCTCTTTGCATTATGTCCCAGTTCAAGTATGAATGAATCATTCTCCATCAGCAGACATCTGTGTGGTCCCGCGTTTCACAGATAATGCATCCTGTGAAACTGAGTAGCAAATGATCCACAGTGGGATGAAGGCTGTGAGATGATATGATGTTTCAAAACAGACAATGTATGTCCATGGCAACATTAAAATAAGATTATTTAATAAAGCCCTAATCAAGGAAGTGGAAAAGCAAGTGATTCCTCTTATATAAAGAACTTAGGTTATCAAAACAAAACAATTATTAAGTGTGTAGGGAATATGCTAACATCAAAATTGATGTGTGGGATGCGTAACATTGTTGCATAATCAGGATACACAAATATCCATTACATGCAGGGACAAAATAATCAGATCACTGCTACATTTAGTAAAAAAAAAAAAAATTAAATTGTATCTTCATTGTGTGTGTATTTGTGCAAATATATATATATATATATATATATATATATATATATATATTAAAAAAAAAATTTAAATTGTATCTTCATTGTGTGTATTTGTGCAAATATATATATATATATATATATATATATATATATATATATATATATATATATATATATATATATATATATACACACACAATACAGTGATCCCTCATTTATTGCGGTCAGTGTGGACCGGAACCCCCCAGGGTAGGTGAAAATCCATGAAGTAGGATTGCCCCCCCCCCCTATGTGTGCAGGTACCAGAATGCTTAAAATATGTATATTTATACTTTATATATTTTTTAATTAAATCTATTTAGTTATAAAACCTTATACTATACATTATATTATACATTTCCTCTCTCTCTCTCATACGATACGTACTATGGTGCTCTACACTCATCAATGACAGTAGTATCTTGAGACTCCAGTAATGACAACGGTGACAGACCTGTGCGGTTCGATGATGATGATGATGGTGGTGTTACTGCACTGGTATAATGAGGCCTTTAAATCAGTTTGGGAAGCTCCTCATCGTCAGATATCTGCACTGGATCGTCAACATTTGCTTCTGAGAGAGGGGAAGAGGCTCCCACTCCACTCGTGCTCTCATTAGTCGATCTCACGCCGGGAACCAATCACGTGTCTTGTCTGAGTGCCGTGGGTGTGTACAAAGCCTCTGAGAGAGTTTCTCTCTTTGTCTGGCATCCTGGGAAACCGTTTCTCTCGCATGTACATATACACATCTATACACGCTGTCATAAGGAGGTGGGGTTTGTCTCCCAGCACAGTTTCAAGAGCATAAATCCGGAAGACAGGCCGTTATACGAGGAAAACTGGACAGGGACATAGAAGGGCAACAACCCCACCATAGGAAAGATATCTAGTTTACCAAATATATATGGAAATATGACCGAAAATGCAATGTAAAATGCTATGCCACACTATTTATTTCTGTTCTGTAAGACAAGTCTTCAAACAGCAAAATAACATGTCGGAGAAATGCTACTCACCCAACATAAACCATATGAAAGCTGTTGCTTTTTGCTGCAACGCCACTTATGGGCTGCTTATGCATGCAGTGGGTGTGAAATGGGCTTCATTGTGTGTTTTGGATGAGGTTGCTGATTACAATTTTGTAATTAATTAGTCATTTTTCCAGGAATACGGTTCTGAATTCCACCCATCTCTGGCTGCCGCTGACATATTCAGAAAAGAAAATCCCCTCATCTCTTTGCCTTCCCCACAAATTTCGTCCTTGATCCCGGTGTCAGCTTGTGAGGGAGAGGAGTCTTGGAGGGGTTTCGGTAACCACATTATCCATGTTCTTTACAGTGGCTGAGTCTCCTGGAACCGTTCAGATGACAGATCAAAGCCTCACGCTCTTTCTGTACCGGTCCAACTACTCTGGCGATGCTACCCTTCAGCCCTGGCTCCAGAGACAAGCTTCTGCCTTCACAGAGCACGGGTTGGATTGTTTCCCCAAGTGCGGACATTGGGCTTTGATGGTCAGTTCGCTGTGACTGAGACCTAAGGGTAGGCTTAGAAGAGCTGAACATGGGAAAAGAGGATGAAACGGACGCTGGAAAAAGAGAAAAAGTCTCCTTTCTATTAAAAGATTTTGTCAGCAACATCCATGCATCACAAGATGGAGTTAGCATGTTTTTGTTTGTGTCTAGCACTGTGGGGGATGAAACAATGCATAAAGCAGAAGAGATGTTCCACATTTGATTTATGTTTAAACTGATTAATCATGATACAAATGTAATAAATTAATCAAATTAATAACACTTACATACCTACATCAATATTTAGACAAAGAAGTCCCACAAAAGTATGCATATTGTATAGCTTTGGACACACACACACACACGTAGACACACTGACAAAATTTCATTTTTATCTTTACCCATCTGTTTCCCTCTCTTCGCCTTCAAATGATTCAGTATGCTGAGCATGTCACAAACCCCACATGACTATCGTTTAAGTGCCCCTCCTTCTGCTCTTAGATAAAAGCAGCGTCCTGGACTGTCTCGGCTGGACTTCCCAACCAACACTAATTATTGATATCCATTTGTCTGGTTTGCATCAGCCTCCTCTGTGATCTTGGCTTATGAAGTGCGATTATTCCAGCAATTGTTCATGGAAAAACACACTGGGACAGGCAAGGCTGTTTATGGATGCTTCTCAGCCTCTTAAATTATGCATTTCCTTTGCCCTGAATCTTCCTTCGTTGCCCCTATTTGCTTTGTTATTTTGGTTCACTTTTTATTGAGTGAACAAGCAGACTGAACTCTCAGAAATGAACATGTAGAAACAGCTTTATTCAAATATTTATAAAACCTCAAAACCAGAATTTAGGCAAGCTAATGCTCATACTTAAAACTTGAAAGTTTAGTTGAGAAACTCTTTGAAAATCATATCTCAGTTGAAGCAATCCTTACATAGAGAACTACCTTTATAAGAGCTTTCAAGGATAGTAAATACATTATACAATTGTATAGAACTCATTGGCCTTGTTTAAAAATTTTTGTTTTAATATAATTTTTTTTAAATAAAAAAAGTAAGATGCCTTTTGCCTTGTACCCAGTTTATATATATATATATATATATATATATATATATATATATATATATATATATATATATATATATATATATATTTTTGTACTCTTAAAAAGAGTACTTATAAAATAAATAATACACTTTAAAATAATATCCTTAAGTGTGAACTGAATGTAAAGAATTTAGAAATGTAATTTACTTTCAAATTAAAATGTACTGTAGTTTACATTTATATTAAATGCAACTTAAGTTGAAACTTATAGCAAGCTATAGAAATATTGACCAAAGTATCTTTATATGTAATTTAATAACAGTTCTGTCTTTTAATTGTTATTTAAAAGTACTGAACTACTGAATACTGACAACCATTTGTAGTAAACTAAAATATAATTTAGTGAAACTTCTTTGTCATGTATTTACATAAAATTGTAATTACACATTTGTTATGATGAAGATCCAATTAGGTACATTTCAAATATGTTAACTTTAAAATTAGAATCAATTAATTTTCATAATCAATTACTTTTCATGTGCTTTAGTATGTTAGTCAACAAAGTAATGTAATTGTTTAAAGCACAATAAAAGAATATTAAAACACGCATGACTTAAAGCACTGTAGAATAAATCTTTATTACAAATTGCACTTTAAAAAAGCAGACATGGTGTACTTCAAGTACACTCAAGTGGCCTTTTATTTCATTAAAAATATACTATTTACAAGTAGATTTTAATTTATTTTTTAACTTTAAAGATTTTTAGTACACCAAAAGTGAACTGTCACAGTCTTGTCTTGTCGCATCTGTCATGTTTCCTTTATGTATCTTCGAGGTCCTGCACTCTCCGTCTGTGTCTAATCACTACCCAAGTTCCGTTAGTTGTTCATAATCCCATGTTTGTCCATTTACACCCTCCTGTGTTCCCATGTCTTTGTCTCTCATTGACGTTTGTACGTGGATGTTATGTGTGGATGCCAGTCTCCTTGTTCCCGAGATCCTGAGTGTTGCACTGTAACATGCCGTTTTTGTTGTTCTAAGTCTTTTGTTTTCGAGTTTGTGAATAAAGAGTGTTTCAGTTTGGAACCTGCTGCTCCTCGCTTTGTCTCCGCATCGCACACGCATCACTTTGGCTAACATGAACATTTTAATGCAATTAAGCACTCTTCATTTTCTCTAGTGAAAGCATCCTAACAGAGATTAAATCTGAGAAGTAAGTCCGGGCTCTGAATAAAAAGTGGCATTAGCATGTTGCTAATTATCATCACCCTGTCAGAACATCTCGTATTTATTTTTTCACTATAATGTTGAATAATACAGATTTTGTCACAATAAACTGCTCACTGGCTGTTGAGTTTAATCTGTGACTGTCTGGAGACACTGCCCTGGAAATTGGCCATATCTTTTGACGAAGTGAGTTTTCCCTTGAGTGATTGCAAGGCGTGGGATTGTGAGGATGTTTTGCACAAACACCTTTGAATAAGGTTGACATTACATGTCTTCAGATTCCATGCTGAAAAATACAAATGGAGTGAGATTTCCAGACGCACGGAGACACGGGTGCATAAGGTTGACCATATTCAGCCACTCAGTTGCTAATGGACAATTTATGCCAGCTAGACTAAAAAAGATGAGACTGAACTCTGAGGAGCTAGTTTTGTCAGAAGAAAGAAAGACTAAAATGTGTATGTCTGAGTTAAGGAAAATTGGATGTAATGAATGCGGCACTGCGGTTGATGGTGGCCATCCCAAATCCAAGATATTATACAACAGCAGCCTTTAATGGAGCAAGATGGTTTCTCATTGTTCCATTGCCATCTATATTGTGAAAAAAACAACATTAGGCACCACTTTTATAAGAAACAAAACATAGTGAGGCATATTGAGTCAATGATTCAACTCTCATTTCTAACACGAGTGTTCAGTAGGAACCTGTGGGAGGTGCCGATGTTATGACATCATCCCATGTGAAGAGTGATAAATTGCTTTATTAGAAGCGGGAGTATGATTTGATCTAATTTCTGAAACTCACTGGACGGACTTTATAACTAGGTTAAACTGGATTAACTTTTTCCTGCATACCATTATACTGTTTTCCTTCATTTATAATAGCTAAATCAAATGTAGCTATGTATTCAGACCATATACTGAAAAAAAATTAAATAATAGATTTCATAATTGCATATGCTGGACTGAGACACTCTTCTAAAACTCTCCATAACATTTCATAAAACATTACTCTTTATATATACAGTTGTTTTCTTGTTTCTAATTTCAGTTCTTTATATACCATTCGTTGGACTGCAAACAAGTAGAGATAATCCAAACTGTGTGAAGCACTTCATTAGGTGTGTGATTATGAGTATTGAGTATTGGACATTTTTCAGATATTTCAGATGACCTTTTAAATGTCCATAATTAAAAAATGTATATATTTTTTATAAAGTTCAAGCCGCCAAATTGGTTAGTAGAAGTGACTGCAATACATGCCACTGCTGAAATCCATCCGCATTAGGTGAGTTGGACGGTGAACCACATCAATCCCTGTTTCGTAGGTTTAGGCAAAAGCTCTTTTTAATATTTTTAATATTTAATATCTTTTGATTGGTTAAATATTTGCAAAACCTACAGACAGATGTAAAGGGTGACCAATACAGTAGTATTATTGTCAAAATACATTATTACCAGCACCAGTGTCACTTAATTGTCATTCATGAAGCCTCATGGGATTGTAAATTATGCACACTTCAGAATTTCGACCGGATTTAGTAGGTCATCTCGATACTTTTTGCATAAAAATATGTTTTATGAATTTGGACAGATTTCTTTTGTCACATACTTTTATTTACCCGTAGTAGGGAAGTATCCAATTTCGGATGTGGCCACGGTAGCAAGCAGGTCACGAATCTCCGGTGAGGTCATTGTGCTGATGCTAACAGGTAGCCTTCCTCTGGTGATATGCAGTACACTTCTTTGATGTTCATTTTTAAGGGTGTTTCTTCCCCAGCCTGACAAAACAGAATCCTTTTCAATTTCAAATGTATGCATAGTGATAATTATATTGTCTGTAACTTGATTAGAGTCTGTACTTATATTTATTTTTATTGAAATTAACAGTTTAAATCGACTTACAAGAAAATTCCTGAAAAGAATGTGACTCGATAAAAAGAGACCATTAGAATTGATCTAGTCTTTTATTTTATAAAAAAAAAAATCACACACCATAAAAATTACATGTACAAAACTATAAGATCTTAAATTGATTTATGTACAGTTACAAAAGAAAATGGCAAAATAAAAAGTGACCAAACAACTCAAATTAACAGGTATACTTGTGCTCCCATTTGGGACTGCTTCCGCAGTCTATTTGTTGCTTTGAGTCCTTTGAGATTCAGTTCTCACTGGGCGGGAGGCGCATGGCTGACACTGTAAAGCCAGATGAGATGGAGGAGGAGGAGAAGGGCAGATTGATGAAAGTGCAGGAAGCACAAACATGCTGTTTACTTTGTCCCATCTGAGTTTTCTCTCACTGGTGCAGTTTGCATGATTGAATGGGAGGAGGATGATGCATATCTAGAGGAAACAAAAAAGAGAGAAACAAGATCAGAGCCTTTGGAAGAAGGTGTGAAGCTTCTGAACGAAATAAGAAAGGACTGCAACCCTTATCATAGTGGAGCTGCTCACAGGTCAGCTAACATACAGTTTAGAAGAATGATTCAGTTTGATACAATGTAAGCTCTGTCATCAGCATATGTGGCACAACGATTACCAGAGTGAATGTATTTGTATGGAAATACATATACACCGTATATATATATAAAATATATCTTTGTCCATCCATCCACAAATTTAGGGTTTAAGTTTTTTAGGATGTTTTTGAAAGAAGCATCTTATGCTCACAAAACACTTATTTGATCAATAATACAGAGAAAAAAAAAAGAAAAAAAAAATATTAACAGATATAGTATTACAAATTTTAATATTTTTTTTCCATTTCAATACATCATTACTCCTGTATTATTATCACATGATCCTTCCTTGGCTGATCTAACTCAATGGATACAAATGAGTCCCCATCCCTAAGGTGCACATCAGCAACGTGACATGGGCGTCTCAACGGAGAATGGAGGCCTCAACAGTATGACTCTAAAGAGAGAAAGCCAAGCTATTTTCACATTCAGGCCAGCATTCAAGAAAGCTCACAGAGAGCCTAACCGAGCCACAATTTCGGATTAGACAGCCCTGAAGAGTTGAGGCATAAAACAAGAAACCTAGCGACAATCTAACCAAGGGTAATACAGATAAAGCTCATAAAGAGCTAAAAAAAACTCAGTCTAACTGGCCCGCTTCTGAACAATTTAGTTGACATTAGCCGAACAAAAAAAGAAAAAAAAGACATTAGCCGAACTCTAAAAAAGTGACTCAAGGAGGCTGAACAATGCTCCATAGTATAGGTAGTCATCAAGAAAGCTCAGAGAGAGGCATGGCAGGAGACTTCATCATGACAACTCTCTAAATTGAGAGTAGGCCTAACTACATCCAAGACCCTGTACAGCTTACCAAAAAGGATCACAGTGAGCCTAGCTATTTGATATTGCTATCCAGGTGAATCTCTAAGGAGCAGAAACCTCTACAAAGCGAGTCAGTATAGCTTACAAAGATTAGCTGCTTGATATTGCAATCCAGGTGGAGCTCTGAAGAGCGGAGGCATCTAACATAACTTATCTTCATAGCGAGAGTAGGTATGGCAATACACTGGCTAGGGGCTGTAGGGGCAGTACCAAGGAGACTAATGGAGAACCTAGCTCATGGTACAGAGGCCCCAGCACTCTTTTCTCTATGCTCTGAACAGCCTACGAAGGAGGCTTCACAAAGCTTAACAACTTGGATCGCTAATCAAGCAGAATTCTAGGGAACATAGGCCTCAGAAGAAAGACTCTCTATAACGAGAGAAGGCCTCAATGCTCCTTCTTAAATGTAGCAATCAAGGAGGTTCAAAGACAGGCAGACAACTTGTCACCGCTGCCTAACAATTGACCAGGGCTTCGCAGAGGGTGATATGCACACAGACAGTGCCCTGAAGCGGAATGGCGTATTCCACAGGTGCCTTTTACCAGTGGTGATGGCATAGTCTGCACCCTGCCAGTGTGAAGTTCATTGTCGTGTTTAGACACATTTCAGAGACCAGTCATGCCAGAGGAATCTGTTCTCCTCTGGTCAACAAAGTGCATGATTATGATATAGACACCATTTCAGGTCAGAAGTCAGAATAAACTTGGGACACTCAAAATATTTAAACCAGTTCCAAAAGATATTAAAGACATGACCTAGCCATGTTAGACACCCAGAATTGCTTACCAAGGAGGCTCACAGAAAGCCTAGCTACTTGATATTGCTATCCAGGTGGAGCACTGAGGAGCAGAAGCCTCTAACAGAAGTCAAAGTCGACATCACATAAATTGATGTTTCTATAAGAATTTGTTTAGGCACTATACCAGAAACAGCCTTCGGTTTACCTGTATTCAATTAAAAAAATCAAATCTGCATTCTTCCGTAACAATTTAATACCTTTTTGTCACATCATCAGTTCTATTAATTGGACACTGTACTATAAATAGTTTTAACAAGCTCCTATTTAGCTGCCAAATATTGCCAAATATGGAACCTTGAGTCTCACACCTTTACAACGATATGTGTTTTGTCAAGATTTAAACTAGAATTAATTAATTTAAATGATAGAATAGTTCAAATAAATTATATTAAATATGAAACACGACACCGGCCACTAGTGGGAGGAGCCCGCTAAAATTATTTATAGTACAGTGTCCATCGTAAAGCAATGTCCGATTTCAAAACGGTTTTAACAGGAAGAATGTTTAAAGAAGTTTTTAAGCTTTCGAATAATACCTACTTTATGAAAAGGCAATACAAAAGTGGCAAGAATCCCGCTACAAGAATGCTGACAGTTTCCATGCATGAATGAAATGAAAGTGCTTAGTCAAAAAAAGTTTATTCTATGACCAACAATGTGCCACAAATACTATCAATACAGCTTAACTTGTACTGAAGCTGGAATATTTCTTCATAGCCTGAAGTCTTCAAAGACCAGAGGGAGTGGGTGAAATTGGCTTTCATAAGTGGTGATTGTGACATCTATCATTACATTGATCTTATATGCATAAAGGAACAAAAGGAATCAACAGCGGTGCTGGCATCCTCTCAAATCTATGATGGTGGTCTCCTCTTTGGGCTTCTGAACCCTTTGGATGGGAGAACAGCTGATATAAATGTTAATTTATTGGCAGGCGCAGCAAATGGTGCCGCCAAGCTCTGCAAAGCTTGAGAAACCATGAAAGCAGCCAGTATTAGACAACATCTCTGCCAGTGACTTGACACCATGCCTTTTCTGCTTCTGATAGATAATACACTTGCTGAGACCACCTTCAACAGTTCAACACCTGGGCAAGTCTATGCCTTGTTTCAGCAAGCACCACAATCAGTCTCACTTCACTCAATCTATGTCCATTAATATTGATCTATGTAAGTCATAAGTGATTTATTTTTAGATCAGCCCTGAAAAAAGAAAAATCATCTGCATGAATTTGGCCTCTAGAGCGGCCATATGTTCCAGCCAAGCATGTTCAGCTCTGAGACAGAAACTGGATGTTTCACACTGCATGTGGCCTCCGAGATGGATCTGTCTGGAGCCTTGCGGCTCTAAATGACAGCGCAGACTAGAAAGTAGACGGAATACACAACCAAGATCATCCAAACACAGCTACGATCAACAGCTCTGGGCATTTGCATATTAAGTGAAGTTTCTGTTCCTGCTTGTTTTTAATCTCAGCCGTTTTCTCCTCTCACCTACCCAAAAAGCTGAGCGGTTCCGGTGTTTAATCTTGTTAGGTGAAAAATGAATGTTTTTAGTTTGAAGTGTGACGAAGTAAACGGACTACTTAAGATATACGGCAGTTTATACAAAGAGAAAAGATATGACTGTTTTTCTGGCGAGGGTACTATTTCGAGTAAAGACAGAATAATAATGATAATAATAATAAAAATAAACTTCAAAAAACAATCCCATTGTGTCATAAAAGCTTGATCCCTCAGCATAGCCACAGGAACGTATTTTTTAAGCGGGGGGGGGGGGGGGGGGGTCTGCATAATAGACACGGCGAACATGAATCACGTGGCAAGAGTGATGCATGACGACTGATGATAGCAAGATAACTTTTGTTAGTAAAATGTGCATTTCTTTTACTTATTAGAAGTGAACTTGTCTTTTTTCCACTTAAAGTAAGGGGAAAATCCAGAGATGTTTTATTTATTTGTGTTTCAATGTAAAAATCATCCATCTTATTTACTTTGTTAATAAAATCTCAGTGTGTTTAAAGACAATTTATTTTCCATTGTACGAATTTATTGATCATGTTTTCATTGACAATAATATTAACCACTGTAAACAATCAGTTTTTAAAGTAAGAGGAAAATCAAAAGAACTTTATTATTTTTTTACTTTTTTTTTTATTTTTTTGGCCGCCTCCAACATCCTTCTTCCCAAATGTGCCATTCCGGCAGCAATGTCACCCTGTAGCCTACGACTGGTTGCCCACGGAAGCTAAGCAGGGCTGAACGTGGTTATTTTCCTGGATGGGGAATTTGATTGCTGCTGGAAGTGGTTTTAGGAGGCCAGTAGGGGGTGCTCACCCTCTGGTCTATGTGAGTCCTACTGCCCCAGTATAGTGACGGGGACACTGTACTGCAACGAGCACCGTCTTTCGGACGAGACATTAAAGTAAGGCATCAAAGTAAGTAAGATGTCTTAAATGTCTAAAGCAAGACATTAAAGTCCTGACTCTCTGTGGTCATTAAAAATCCCAGGATGTCCTTTGCAAGAGTAGGGGTTTAACCCCAGCATCCTGGCTAAAAATTGTCCATCATGGCTTCCTAACCATCCCAATTCTCTGATTGGCTTCATCACTCTGTCTCCTCTCCACTAATAAGCTGGTGTGTGGTGACCGTTCTGGCGCAATATGGCTGCCATCGCATTCAGTGTTGCCAGATTGGACTGACGATTTCCAGCCCAACTAGAGCAAAAAACCCGCCCATCTACAAAAATTCCTGCCCAAGACCAAAATTGTTGACCTCCACGCGATTGTTTTAGTGGAATTTATATGCTTTTGTAGGCTTGTTTTAATGGAATTTCATATGGATTTATATAGGAAATTTGGGCGGGTTTGACAGCAAAAACAAGCCCAATTTTTATCGACCAGCCCAATGCATTTTTTTCCGGTCGGACGCGACCAAAAGGAGCCCAATTGGGCGGGAACCCGCCCAATATGGCAACACTGATCGCATTATCCAGGTGAATGCTGCACTCTAGTGGCGGTTGAGGAGATTCCCCCGTCCATGTAAGCGCTTTGAGAGTCTTTGATAAAACGCTATATAAATGTAATTAATTATTATTATTATTATTTTTCCTGCACCTAACCATTTATCCAGCCCTGAACTGTCTCCTCCCCCATGCCACCTCATCTTCACAGCGTGAAGGGACTCTTAATTTGTTTTCATTCAGTCTCGTGTTCCTTTGTTCCTATTGTTTCTCCTCCCACTCATTTATCAGCATGAACACTGGTCATCACAGCTGTTAGTCATTTCTGTTCATCAGTGTACATGTATTTAGTTCGTCCTGCTCTCTCTTCATTTGTTGGTTGGTGTTGGCGTTTAGTACACGAGCGTGTGGTAACACTGCTGTTTCGATTCCAGCCTCTATCTGGATTATCTTTTGTTTTTGTCTTTAAAGTATTTCTGAACTCGTCACCATCATCTTAACTCCTGACACAAATGTTTCAGTGCCCCTAAAGGATTTTGCAAATGAGACAGCCCTTAAAATAAGTGATTCCCTGGTCAGTGTCCTGACTACTGAACTAGGGGTCAGTTTGAGAGGCACCCAAAGACTCATATGACCTTCATTGACAAGTACATGCTGTGACGTCATGAGGCATTTGTTACTTGTTTTCATTGTGGTTTAAGCCACTTACTTTCATGATTCAAATACATTTTAATGAATAGAAAAATAAATATTGCCCCTCAACTATACCAATACATTCCCCGAAATCGATTTATAATTCATGACAATTAAGTGCGTGCGTGTGTGTGGGTATGAACAAAAAGTATATTTAAAAAAAATATATATATTTTAGCATAAAAACATCCAATCTTCTTCATCAGAAAAAGAAGACAGCATTCAGCTCTCAGAGAATCTTATTACTTGATTTGTCTGTTCATTATGAGTTATATCGCCATACCTTGTTTCTCGTCAGCACTATTGATTCTCCAATTAAATCCAGCCTGACCATTAGATATCAAATAAAGGAGTCTTTCAATAGATTTTGAGCAAACCCAGGGGCAAGCAGTGAATGACAACCAGGCATAAATCGCAGAAGCTCTTTAATAAAACAGCAGTCTGTCATGCAAATGACACACAGGGGAATGTCAGCAACATCACTTTAGAAAAGAGCGGGATAAGTAAACTCCATTTCAACTCGAATCACTTCACTGCTAACCTATTTAATTGATGCATAGACTTGTACATATGTGTACGGAAGAATATGCATAGAAATACAAATTAAATTTTTTTCAGATAAAATTATACTGTAAAAAAAAATGTTTTAAATTGGTTTACTATAGGTTACCCTATCATATATGGGAGAAAAATTCAGATGTAATGAAAAATCGATACATTTTCCAAATCATGTGCGTATAAACAAAAAGTATATTTAAAAAAAAAGTACTTCTGTCATATGTAAGTTTAAATTAAATGTTGAAAAACAGTCAAATATCATTAGCAGAAGTCTTTGCGTGACTCATTACACACATATTTTATCATTATATTTTTGTTATTTTGGCACTATTACGTCTAGCTTAGCCATAGCTTGCAACAACCTTCAATTTTTTTTCAAATCAGAAGCCCCAGAACGTGGGTATTATATCCTGTTGCAATATTTTGAAATAAGTGTACAACCTAAATCCAGTGTGACCACCTCCAAACAAAACAAGACGCATTTGGAGAAGTCCATGTAGGCGACCATTTAAATCCATCTGGTTAATCTAAGCCGTTTGTGAAGTCACATTTTCTCTAACCCTGTGAGGGGAGCATTTGAGCTCATGGAAAGGGCAAATTCATCAGTCATTATAGGTTCCGTTTCTAATTTCAATTAGCAAGAAAACATACACTGAAGGGTCTCCAAGAATCAAAATATTAGCAACAAATCCAGCGCAGAACCAATAATTTCAAGGGGTGAGGCTGTCCTACATGATTAACAATGTTGTGGTAATTACTAATTGTGGAGTACTTATCTCAAAGAGGTGGAACAAAGAATTAAGGTATCAACAAATATCCCATCTGGGTGAGCAGACAGAGGCCAGATAACATCGCCACACACTCCTTCAACACCGTTTTTACAGAAAACAACAACACATTACAAGAAAAGCTCATTAACAGCATAAAATATGTTATTGTTTATAAAACTGGTTTTCTTTTTATCCAATTCCAATCCAAAGCTGCTAAAGGACATTTCAAGGTCTTTGCTATGAGCCAGCTCAAACCAGAGATAAGATTACATTTATGATCCCAAAATAATGAATAATTACGTATCAATATTTAAAACTGCTCTTGTCAATGGCGTTACTGTGATTAAATGGCAAATAATTAATCAAAACGGACAACCTGCATAAGCGTCTGTGGCAGCAAAATGTGTTCAGTGAGCTTATCACTGTGTCATCGGCATGGAGAATTGATTAGTCACAAAGTGATTTTTTTAATTGGCGAGTAAATGAGGCTTGACAAGTCAAAGCGAAATCTAACTGTGGGGAATGGGTGCCAACAACTAAAATACTGTTTAATTGCGCTTCACTTGTACTATATTTAAAAATATAACACTTAGATGCACCACCGAGAGATGAAAGTCTGAAATATACGGGTTGGCAAGTGCAGTCATAGAAAAATTTTTATTCTAAAATTGTGTACATATATACATACAAAATGTAAAATGTTCATTACTTGAATTATGCATCATTACTCTTCTAGTCACATGATCGTTCAGAAATCATTTTGTTTTAATGATTTACTGGTAAGGACACATTTTTTTACTATTTTTATTATAAATATCGAAAACAAAGTTGTGTAAATTGGTATATATTTTCCTTATGATTCCTTGTATAGAAAGTTTTGTAAAAATATAAATGTCTATACTTTCACTAAAGATACATTTATTTGCATTGTTTCTAAATAAAAGTAGGTAAATTCAGATTGATTCGCCATTGAGCGAAAATCTCAATTAAGCCCCAATAATTTATTTAAAAAAAATCTTAATTACCCCAAACATTTCAATAGTAGTGTATAAATTGAGACAAAGTTAGAAATGAAGGCTCATTATTCTTTCAGCTGATCTATATGTTGATATGCTAGTCCAAGCCCTGCTTACAAAATCAAATGGTATTACAGAGGCAATCAAGTTAAACATCTGACATCTTGGTTTGATTCACAGCTTTAAGCATTGAGACGGTGGAATAAACATCTCAATCCATCTTAACTTTGTATTTCAAACTTTTAACTGATCTCGTTTCTCAAAGTCATGGAAAGTAGAAGCTTTGATTTTGGGATCAATAGCCATGTGAAGCACCAATCGTTAGCCTGTAAATTTTTCTTTGTCAGCTGGCGACTGGCAGACTTTTGAGTTCCATTGATTACGCATGACATCGGCATCAAAAACCTTTCTGAGGTCACAGACTGCCAGGCCACGTGTCCTAACATTCAATCAATATTTCATTTCATTAAACGAGGTGCAACTTAATGAACAGCTTTTGAATGTAAATATATATATATATATATATATATATATATATACACACGTATATATATATATATACACGTATATATGTGTTTTGGTGTCTTGTTTTCCAGCACAAATATCTAAACATTCATAAATAAATATGTTTAATTAAGTATTATATCATAAAAGCAAGACAAAAATGCTTCATACATATACATATGTATGTGTGTATATATATATATATATATATATATATATATATATATAATTTTTTTTATTAACTTCAAAATTTCATGTTTGATTCACTGTAACTTGCAGTCTCTTTGCCATTATTTGTGAAATTTACCAGCAATTGAAAATTACTAGTAAAATCAAGATTTTTTTTTTTCTAGATCAACTTTATTTTCTTGTTTTTGTTAAGTGGACATGCTATTGCGATGGATTATCCAGTGTCTGCGTATGGTGTATTTGGTTTGTGGGCAGTGTCCTGTTCATTTCCTTTGACATGCTTTGCCGAACCTCTCTTCTGATGTCACAAAGCATGAATAGTGGGGGCATTTTTAGCAGCAGTTAAAAAAAGACCAGAACGATCAAATATTCATGAGGCTGTTGTGCTGTTTCTGAGCTTTAATGCAATCCTCATATACACTGAGCAACAACTATGCTGTTAAGTCACCTTGTGGTGTAAATTGTAAATGGCTCCATTATAACCTCTGCTTGATATCTGTTCTTGAATGGGGTGAAACTTACATGCTTGGCATTTACTATGGCCTTATGTTGGCATTTGTTTGCTAGTCTGAGGTGATACTTAGAGATGAAAGGTACCGATTATGCAACACAAACAATTTAATTATATTTCCACATGAGTGATCATGAGTTTTAGTAGAGCTTCTGATACATAAAGTTGAGGTGCATGATATTAGCTGATAACCTCAGGACAGACACAGCAATGTCAACACAAGAGCTGAGAGCTTCCTAATCATTGACTCTGATCTCATTTGAGTCAGCAAGAAGCAAATTGTGTGGTCTATTATCACACATCAGTGTGTGTGTGTGTAATTATATATATATATATATATACACAAAATCCAAAATTGTTAAGTCTTTTAAGATTTAAGCATGTAATTAAAGTAAATCAAATTTAATTGAATTAAGAATTGTACATTAGTAGAAAAAAAGAGCTTAATAAAACATTTTGTATAAATCTTAAACTTAGATTTAAACATTTTTCCCTTTCTTTTTTATCTATTAATATGAATAATATAAATTAAATGGTGCATTCCCTTGTTCCATTAATTAATTCCGTTAATTATTTATAAAATTCTGTTTTATGGAATTTACAATTAATTTAAAAAAATTGAAAAGAGGTTTATATATATATATATATATATATATATATATATATATATATATATATATATATATATATATATATATATATATATATGTATGTATGTATATATATGTATATGTGTGTGTATATATATATATATATATATATATATATATATATATATATATATATATATATATATATATATATACATACATACACACACACACACACACACACACACATACATACACAATTCACATTGAGAATAACATTCTACATAAGTAGACATTGACAAAATATTTGATATTGTTAAACCAGTGAGAACTAATTGCCATTTGATTTATTGCATCTTGAAAGAATGATATAATACTTTGAAAAATGTCACACCCATTCAACTTTCAGAAAATGTTTGTAATGTTTCAGTTTGCTTTACCAGCTAGAGAGAAACATCAAGATGAATGTTTTCCTTCCAAAAGAGCAAGAGTATACTCACCCGTTCCAGTGTGGTGTTATTCTTGAACCCAAACCGTCCAGTAAACAATGCATATTGTAGTCGACAGCAAACACATAGACAGTCCCAGCCGAGGGGATGCAAAAGGCAAAATGTTCCAAAAGCCAGCAATGGAGAAACACTTTTGTGCTCCGTTTCCGTTCGTTGCAGTAGTGGATTGAGTCCTCAAATATGTCCTGGTTGGATAGTCCTTGGAATACAGTGTGAGGAGTGAACACTCAGGGGAGAAAGTTCAGTAGGGGTTCAGACAAATTATCCCATATTCCTCCCCTTAATCAGATGACCTGGCGAGCTCTTGGGTGGGTTGAAAACAGAGAGAGAGAGAGAGGCCAACGATAAACAAAACACTCTCAAAACCCAAATGAAGTGCAGATGTCTCAGCTGGTAGTGCAGATTTTTTGGAAATACAAACCCGAATAGAGAACAAGTGCATCTGTCACATTACACAGAGTTGAGATGAAACAGAGCTGTCATGTGCACCAGACAAGACTGCAGAAACTACACCAGAACCAGAGTAAAGAAAATGTGTTTGTTATGCGTAGGGCTGTATATGAGTCTTATACTTTCATCTCAGGGTGTTTTCAGTCTCTTACAGCAAAGTTGTAATGGCTGTTTTTGATATTTTACAAAAAAATAAATGAACTTCATAAAATTCCACATAGCAGACGACTTTAGAAGAATAAAAAAGAAAGGTAGCATTACTCTTCAGGGATGATGGCTGTCTCTTGCGGACAGCGGAAGGAGTCATCAAATTTTAAAGTCGCTCCAATCTCGTTGAACCTTCTTCTCGTCACTGACCTCTGGGTTTGCTGTGTCTAGGGAAGACAGAAAAATAGCCGTGAGGAATGGGTAGGACTGTGTTAGTGACAGCACAGGGAGCACATCTGCACTTCTTGTCACTCTCAGAAGACCACTCAAGGGGAGTCTGCTGGTGGAGGTGAAGGACACCAGGCTGTCTGTGGGCTACAGCACAATTTCTATGAGCATAATGTGTCCAAGAACAGATTAATAAGGGATAATTTTCAATAAGATTTATTGATTCAATAAATCAATCTCAGTTCATTTGATCATAACCATGTTCCCCGAAAAAGCAGGAACAAGATGCTGTGCTAATTTTCAGCACAATTGGAACTCTTTGTATGTGACGTGCTATACAAACATGTCAATGAAATTGGCACTGAATTTGAACCTCTGATGGTAACGTTACTGGAATTTGCGCTCGTCAGTGGTTATAAATAGATGTTCAATAGGTGCACCTTTCACGTATCATTTTATATGAAGGGACATAAAGTAACCCGAGACATTCCCTTTCAAAAGGCCTCAAACAACCAAGGACCATAGGTATGTCTCACAAGGGGATCTTGGCCTCAATAACCTGGTCCGCGGATGAAGCAGGTGATCAACAGATGTTTCCAGACTGGTACCCTATTAACCGGGATTTGGCAAGCCAATAAGGTGGCTTCTGATAACTTCACTGGCAGAAACTCCAACACTGAAGCAATTTTGCAGTTATCTGAATCTGAATCATCACATCACCTTCCAAAGACATCCCATTTAGTGGCATAGATCATCCTTGTGTAGGGACTGCTAGCACTAAGAATTGTCTCAGACATCATATGAAGGTGTCCCTCAGTTGGCACCCTTCAGGGGCCAAACATGTAAATTCACAATTAACACCAGGCTGAGCCATCGAGGTGAGATATTGTCTCCAAGAACCAAACTCTTGTTGATGAACTCTGGCCAGAACTCCAGGTAGCAGAGCAACTGAGGGAAACACATACCTCTCATTCTATCCCAAGTATGAGCCATAGCGTCCAGACACATGGGTGACTGGTGACTCTTGGGTGGCAAAGAGATTCACCTCTGCTTTATAGAATCTTTCCCAGATTTGTTTCACTACCTCAGGTTTCCATTCCCCATTTGGCAGTCTATAAGGATCAAAAATCTGCTCCCACATTGAGATTTCTAGAGATATAAGTCACCCTGAGGGACAGGAACTTGTCCTGAGCCCAACGCAGAACCAGCCTGTTCAGATGGCACAAATACAGACCACTCTGGTGATTTACACAGTGGTGTCCACCCACACTAGAACATGGTGAACTAATGCAAACTAGTGCTGCAGGAAGTATTTCCGCTCTTGAGACTGGGCAATTATCAGGTCAATCATCTATGTAATTCAATCATGTATGTGGATGTCTTGGAGTTGCAACAGTGACAGGGTATTTTTACATGAGGGGTGATAAGGCTAGTCTGAACGGAAAATCTCGATATTGGTAAACTTCGCAACCGAAAGCAAACCACAGGGACTTTCTTTGCTGTGGCTGGATTTTTATGTGAAAGTATACATCCTTGAGATTGATTGTGAGGAACCTAATGTGATGTGCACTCGTTTTGATAGTTTTAAACTACATTCGAAAATTTAAAATAGGATGCAAAACTGATAGTCTCCAGCCTCCAATCCTTTTGCAACTCTTGTCTCTAAGAAGATTTCTTTTTGGGTTGGGTGGCCGAGAGCCCTGCCTCTTGAGAAAGGAAGAAACTGCACAAATACTTCCTCATATTTCTTCACTTCCCTGAATCTGCTGACACTTGTATTAACCAAGTTGCCAAACAGGAAGGTGAAAGAGGGGCATTAAGCAGAAACATGCAGTCTCTGTCTTTAATGCCCATTAGATTCAGCCACAAATGTCTCTCCATGGCGACCAGTGAATCCATTGCATGGCCAGTGTGCCAGTGGGCATCTTTTTAGTCATGAGGACAGACCAAGCACAGAGAATGATTGGGATGGACCCGTCTCTTACGCCTCAGCCAGATTGACATTCAAGCCCAATGATCACATGGGTTCTAACCCCTAGAAGTAAGCGAGGTGAACGTTAACTGTGAACATTTCACAGTGCTCACACTCACCCTGCTCCAATGCAAGGGCAGCATGGTCTTCCCCCAAACATAAAAAGCAAAACTGGTGTGTGTCATATTCAGGCATAGTCAGTGAACACTGAGATTTATTCTTTTTGATGAAAAATTTCTGCACACTGCAAGCTGGAAACTAACTCCTGACAATAGCGGGAGACTAGCACACACAAACACAGAGCAGTCACTGAAGACAAACCTGAAAGGCACACCCGTTGCACAGCTATATGAACGCTAATCCAGTGAACTGTCAGAAGTTCAAGTTTCATCGGCATGTTTGCACACATTCTTCACAGCAGGTCACACACAAAGTGTGTGGATAAACAAATAAAAAATAAAATATGACACCAAAATTGTATTAATATCCACTTAGGGGGGATAATTTGTGCCAAACCTGTATGAAATTCTGGTGAACAGTTGATGGGCCCCACTGACTTAAAGAAATTTAGCATGGAAGTCAATGGGGCCCATCAATTGTTTGGTTACCCATGTTCTTCAAAATGTCAACTTTTTTGCTCAGCAAAGAAATTCATACAGGTTTGGAACAACTTGAAGGTGAAAAAAGTTGACAGAAATTTAATTATTGAAATAATCCTTTTAAGTAATAGTGAGCTTAATGTCAAATATATTAAAAGTTTTACTTTCAATTACAACTTAATTTATGTATACAGTGGAGTTCATTTATCTTGACTCACGGTTAACTCGCCAACACTATTATGTCAACGTTTTTGAAGTGCAACCTCCAAACTCTCTATTTGTCTAAGTATTTACTTGTGGTTTATGTCGATTCTTTTATGTCGCCGAAATCTAATATCTCAAGCACAAAGGAGAGACAAATACACCACTTCACATGGTTCTTTTGCAACAGAGTTCACTGCGCATACACTGAGTTTGTGTTGCACGTGGATCGCGGTCAGTGTTGCCAACTTGGCGCCTTTGTGGGTATATTTAGCGAGTTTTCAGACCACTCTAGCACAAATTTTCAAAAAAGCGACTAGCGACAAATCTAACGACTTTGTCTCCAGATACTGGAGACTTTTTGAGACTCTCTGAAGTGAAAGCACATATCGTCTCAGGTTACTTACGTAACCCTAGTTCCCTTAGAGGGAACGAGACACTGCGTCGGAACGCATATGGGAACGCATTAGTGTAATTGTCTCTTGAAGCGCAATTGAAACCAGGTGTGCGAGTGCACGTAGCCGAGTGTGACGTCATGAGCCAGGAGTATAACTGCACGCAGCAGACTAGCAGCCTCAGCTTAACTAGTGTCTGAAAACAGCGGGCGTGCGATGGAGCTGAGGCTACGAGACGCAGTGTCTCGTTCCCTCTAAGGGAACTAGGGTTACGTAAGTAACCTGAGACGTTCCCTGTCAAGGGAACTCAACACTGCGTCGGAACGCATATGGGAACGAGAATACCCACGCCGCCTCAGCGAACGGAGTACGCCAAGCTAACGTAGCTCACTACGAAAGGGCCAAGGTTCCCAAAGCGGGGTTAAGGTCTAACTGGTAGAACCTAATAAAGGTATGCGGTGAGGACCAGCCAGCCGCATCACAAATATCGGCAAGGGGAGCCCCTGCGAAAAAAGCTTTAGAGGTAGCCATGCTCCGGGTAGAGTGGGCGCGGACATGCAGAGGACACTGCTGACCCGCCAGTTCATAAGCTAGTGAGATAGTCTCAACTATCCACCTGCTTAAAGTAGGTTTAGATGCTGGAGCTCCCTTAGGAGCCCCGAAGCATACAAAGAGTTGGTCAGACTTACGCCATAAAGCCACTCTGCGGACGTAGGCGTCCAGTGCTCGCACTGGACAGACCTTGCTCCTGAACTCCTGGTCATGATCATCAACGGGGGGAAGACATAAGGCCTGCAGTACAATGTGACGAGCTGGGCTCGAGAGGACCTTCGGAACATACCCTGGTCTGGGAGAGAGAAAGGCTTTCGCCAGACCAGGAGCAAACTCCAGACAGGAGGGGGCCACTGACAGGGCCTGAAGGTCACCAACCCTCTTGAATGAGGAAATGGCTAGGAGGAACACCGTTTTAAGAGTGAGAAATTTCTCTGAGATGTCCTCAAGCGGCTCAAAGGGTTCCTGGGACAAGGCCTGGAGTACCAGGGACAGGTCCCAGGAAGGAACCCTGGAGCGTACCGCAGGCCTCAGCCTGAGAGTGCCACGGAGGAAACGAACTACTAGGGGGTCCCAACCCAGGGGTATACCACTCGGGGGCACGTGGTAAGCCGCGATGGCAGCCACGTACACCTTAAGCGTGGAGGGGGACAGCCCGGCGGCGAACCTCTCCTGTAAGAACTCCAGGACGATACCGACCTGGCAGGTCACTGGGTCTACAGATTTGCTACCGCACCAGGAAGTGAAGAAGGCCCACTTCCTGGCGTAGAGTTTCCTCGTGGATGGGGCTCTAGAGTGGAGAATGGTCTCAACGACCTCAGTCGAGAGACCCGAGTCTATGAGTCGGGCCCCCTCAGAGGCCAGACCCACAGATTCCACAGTTCCGGGCGAGGATGAAGGATCCTGCCCTGTGCCTTAGACAGAAGGTCCACTCTGACGGGAATCCTCCAAGGAGTGCCGTCTAGGAGGGACACCAAGTCCGAGAACCACACCCTGCCCGGCCACCGCGGGGCAACTAAGGTGAGACGGACCCTGTCCTGGCGAACTTTCTCTAGAACCCCCGGGAGCAGAGCTACTGGGGGAAAAGCATACAGGGGTAGCCTCGGCCACTCCTGTTGCATTGCGTCCAGTCCCAATGGAGCTGGAGGAGAGAGGGAGTACCACAGAGGGCAGTGGGTCGCCTCGTGGGATGCAAAGAGGTCCACTTGGGCTTGACCGAACTTCTCCCATATCTGCTCCATCACCTCGGTGTGGAGCATCCATTCCCCGGGCCTCGGCCCCTGCCTCGACAGGAAGTCTGCTTCCGTGTTCTGGGATCCCGGAATATAAGCTGCCCGTAGGGAGCAGAGTTTGTTCCGAGCCCAGAGGAGGATCCGCCCGGCCAGCTTGGAAAGCCGAAGGGAGCGAAGACCCCCCTGATGGTTTATGTAGGATACCACCGCCATGTTGTCCGACTGGACTAACACATGGTGGCCCCGGAGGTCTGGGAGAAAGGCTTGAAGCGCCCTCCAAACTGCCAACATCTCCAACGCATTGATATGCAGAGAGAGGCAGGCCTCGTTCCATAAACCTTGAGCTGAGCGGTCCCTCAGGCCCGCCCCCCAACCCGAGCGGGAGGCGTCTGTCGACAGCGTCACGCGGTGACAGACTGGTCCCAGTACGGGTCCTTGGGCAAGAAACCAGGGATTCTTCCACTGACTCAAGGCTCGCAGGCAGCGCCTTGAGACCTTGATCAGGCGGGAAGGGTTCCCCCTCGGGGAAAACCCCCTGGTCTTGAGCCACCACTGCAGACGTCTCATGTGAAGCAAACCTAGCGGTATCACGCAGGAGGCTGCTGCCTTGAGCCCCAGAACTCTCTGGAAGTGTCTGACAGTGACCAGCTGGCCTAGCTTTATGTCGTTGACTGCCGATAGAATTGATGTAATGCGCACGGGGGAAAGCCGCACCGACATTGACACCGAATCCCATACAACGCCTAGGAAAGTCGTGCGAGACCCCGAGCCGTACACCGTGCAGAGAGAGGCAGTGATATGCAGAGAGAGGCAGGCCTCGTTCCATAAACCTTGAGCTGAGCGGTCCCTCAGGACCGCCCCCCAACCCGAGCGGGAGGCGTCTGTCGACAGCGTCACGCGGTGACAGACTGGTCCCAGTACGGGTCCTTGGGCAAGAAACCAGGGATTCTTCCACTGACTCAAGGCTCGCAGGCAGCGCCTTGAGACCTTGATCAGGCGGGAAGGGTTCCCCCTCGGGGAAAACCCCCTGGTCTTGAGCCACCACTGCAGACGTCTCATGTGAAGCAAACCTAGCGGTATCACGCAGGAGGCTGCTGCCATGAGCCCCAGAACTCTCTGGAAGTGTCTGACAGTGACCAGCTGGCCTAGCTTTATGTCGTTGACTGCCGATAGGATTGATGTAATGCGCACGGGGGAAAGCCGCACCGACATTGACACCGAATCCCATACAACGCCTAGGAAAGTCGTGCTCTGCCTCGGCCAGAGTACACTCTTTTGGGCGTTTAGTCTCAGCCCGAGCTCCTTCATATGTGCGAGAACGACATCTCGATGCCGAACCGCCAACCCTCGAGACTGGGCCAAAATGAGCCAGTCGTCGATATAGTTCAAGATCCGGATCCCTCGGGATCGGAGCGGAGCTAGAGCTGCATCCACGCACTTGGTGAAAGTGCGAGGAGACAAAGCCAGGCCGAACGGAAGAACCCGATACTGATAAGCCTTCCCCCCGAAGGCGAATCTGAGGAACTTCCGATGCTGAGGAAGGATGGAGACATGGAAATACGCGTCTTTGAGATCTATCGAGACAAACCAGTCCTCGGACCTGATTTGAGCTACGATCTGCTTCAGAGTTAACATTCTGAATTTCAGTCGCCTGACAAAACTGTTCAGAGTGCGAAGATCTAAGATAGGGCGTAAGCCTCCACCCTTCTTGGGAACTATGAAGTACCGGCTGTAGAAACCTGATTCTCTGGCTGAGAGGGGTACATATTCTATGGCCTCTTTCCTCAGCAGTGAGTCTACTTCTCGTTCCATGACCAGAGCCTGCTCGGGGTTCACCACTGTTGGTAATACACCCGCGAAGCCGGGAGGATGAACCCGGAATTGAACAGCGTATCCTTCTGATACGGTACGCAGGACCCATCGAGAGATACCTGGGAGGCGCTGCCACGCCGCCAGGAAATCTACTAGGGGTATCAGTCTCTCGAGACCGACCTCTGGATATAAATATTTTGCCACCCCGGGGCCCCGGCCGAAACCAGAGGACCGCCGGGGCGGATGCTCTAGGACCCTCCTCAGAGGGGGCAACCTGCCCAGCACGGCCCGAGAGGAGCGTGACTGGACAAGACTGCCCGCGTAGAGCACGGCCCGGGTCCCTCGAGACCCCGAGCCGTACACCGTGCTTGGTGTGCACTGGTCCACCCCTCGAGGAGGACCAGCGCTGCGAGGCCGCGACCAGAGTGTGTCAGGGCCTCTTGCTCTTAGCCTTCCTGGCCTGAAGGACAGCCCTCAGATCTGTCCTTTTGCCAGAGGGCTGCGGCTGAGTGCGGCGACCAGCGCCGCCACCCGAGTGGGGAGGCTGGCGAGAAGCCACACTCTGTCGCTGAGCAGCGCGGTGCGAGGAGCTGCTGCTGGGCTGCGGCTGGCTCGCAAGCCCAGCTGCCCGAGAGCGGCGGGGGAGAATCTTACGGAACGCTACCTCCTGTTTAGCAGCCTCCTGAAATCTCTCGACGGCCATCTTGACGGCGTCGCCAAAGAGACCAGGAGGCGTAAGAGGAGCGTCGATAAGAACGTTTTTATCCTTTTCTCTGAGGGAAGTCAGGTTGAGCCAGAGATGTCTCTCAGTGGCCACCAGGGCTGCCATGGAGCGACCGATAGAACCGGCCGTTTCCCTAGCAGCCCTCAGAGAAAGATCGGTGGCCCTGCGCAGCTCGGTTACTGCCTCAGGGCCGATTCCCCCGCCCTCATCGAGGTCTGCGAGCAGCTCCGCCTGGTAGGCCTGCAGCAGTGAAGACGTGTGCAGACACGCTGCAGCCTGACCAGCCGCGGAGTATGCTCTGCCCACCATGGTGGAAGTAACCCGGAGGGGTTTGGTGGGCAGCGTCGGGGTTTTAAGGGGCGGCGATGAATGGGGGGCGAGGTAGTTAGCCAGCGCCTCCTCCACTCTAGGCATCGCCCCATAGCCGCGCTCTTTGGCTCCCATAATGGTAGCATAGTTAGCGGAAACGCTGCTATGCACCCTATGGGAGGCGGGCCGCTTCCAAGACCTCGACACCTCGGTGTGGAGGTCGGGAAAAACGGCAAACCCCGACGCTGAGGTTGCACTCGAGCAGGCAGGTAACGCTCGTCTAACCGACTCTTAGGACGAGCGTCCCTGGGCTCAGCTGGCCACTCGAGACCGAGCCTTGCCGTTGCCCGAGTGACAACCTCAAGCAGCTCCTCAAACGCGGGTGAAGCTGATGGCGGTTCAGCTTCATCCACGTCAATGCTGACTACATCCACCTCTAATTCCTCGGAACTAGAGAGGTTCAGCAGAGCGTCATCACCCAGGTCGGAAGTAATCACCGCATGGTGCGCCGAGTGAGCGCCGATTCAGCAGGTAAGGGAGGAGAAAAGGGCTCGCCCGTCTCCGACCCCGCTGCTAAATCCAGCTGCGATCCCCATGAGTGCAGCCGTCGCTGAGCCTCAGCTGCAGCGGGACCAGACCCACGAGGAACGCGAGCCTGAGCAGTCCCCTCGAAGACTGCCAGGCGTGAGCGAACAGTGCGCAGCGGCAGCTGCAAACACTCTGCACACTCAGTGCCCTCAAGCGCTGAGCGTGCATGAGCTTCGCCCAAACAAAATACACAGAGAGCGTGTGTATCCTTACCCGTGATAAAACGCGGGCAAGGAGTGACACAACGCTTAAAAGACTGTGAATCCGCCATCCTTTTAGGTAAGTGAAATATATATCAACTTACAGCCAGCAGAGCAACTCAAACACACGTTAGCTTCGAGCGCTGTTGAAGACACTAAGCTGAGGCTGCTAGTCTGCTGCGTGCAGTTATACTCCTGGCTCATGACGTCACACTCGGCTACGTGCACTCGCACACCTGGTTTCAATTGCGCTTCAAGAGACAATTACACTAATGCGTTCCGACGCAGTGTTGAGTTCCCTTGACAGGGAACGTTCTTATTCTTCTCAAAGAGCAGCGAGTGCTGCCGCATCACCTTCCCAAAGCACTCACAGGTCCTCGCTTCATCAAATAAATCGCCATATTGGATGTTAGTTATCTCGCTAAACTGTTATCTCAACACTTTTTGCAACCCCCGAGGCCGTCGACATAACCAATCTCCATTGTATTTGTAGAGTTTTAAAGAAGCATACATATTTGAATGTATTGGTTTATTTTAAAGTATATTATTTCTGTAATAAGTGTCTTAAGTATGCTTTAGAATACCTATTTTTTTCACAAAGGTATACATTGATTTGAGTAATGAAACATGATACTAGGAGAAATATACAGCTTAATGGTATTTTACACAACAGAATATAACTTTAAAATGCTGCAATGGACCAATCAAGATAAAAAAAACAAGAGCCATGTAATCCTGACTCTTATGCAGTGCCAAAACAAATTCTCTGCTGGTACGAAACCTTTGGATTTACAACAAGCAAATGTCTTTCTGATGTCAAGATCTGATACTATTCTAGCTGTTCAAATAATCAGCAAACTGTTTGTTGCACATGTAGAACAGAAAGCAAATACAACTATTCCATGCACAGATTCCTCTGATGTATTATGTAATGCACTAAGCCATTTTTTATCACTCCATGTTGTTTATCGACCGTGTGTTGGTGGGATGCCATTTTTGGATCAGTAGCTATACGGAAATGCAATCCTGTGAGGTAATTGTTGCCGCTTTTGAATCCAACGTGCTGGTTTTTATTTTTTTGCTGTGAGAACATTTAGATATGTTAGAAAAAGTATTGTCACACATAAAATGAACCTATAACGTGCCAAGTACTATCACAATTCTTTGTACTTTTGTAGTCAGTAATTAAAATCATATGACATTGTTATTTGACATAATCAGCTTATACTACAATTTACTGTAGTAAAAACAGTGATTTTTTTTAATTGATTACCAAAATAATTTGTGTAGCTAATACTACATGCTTTTTTTTCTATTATTGAAAAAAGTCCCCAAAATGTGACTGTTAATTAATAATTATTAATAATAATACAATTTCATTAAATAGTCTTAATTTTTATAGAAAATTGTAGATTTGAATAGCCAGGTTCAAACACTAAACCCTATTACCCAAGCTATTGTAAGAAAAGTACAAAACAAATGTTCACATATGTTTTTATAAATGTATCAATTTAGATGTGGTAACAGGGTTGAAATAATCCCAAACCAGATATAAAATTAATATAAAATAAACCAACTCATATTATACACTAGATTTGAGTATCCTACTGTCTACTGACATTGCCAGGGAACATTTTATGAAGGTTAAGCCTTCCATTTCTCTGATCATTTACTGAAAAATACAATTATTATGCTCCTTCAGACAGAATACATTTTAATTCACATCCTGTGCTAACTCAGTTGACTGATGATTGCTTTTGATTCGTGTCCATTAGGTGCCTGAATGACTGACGGGATCTGGAGAATCATGGAAGTTCACCTTTCTGCATCATCAGCTCTTGACTGAATGGACTTTATCGATTTAATGATTTCAGGATGAGGTCCTCTTGAATTCCATGAGCATTCATCCAGAAACTGTAATTACCTGATTGGACCCATAAATCCAAATTCTACAAAGGAAAAGCTCTTCAAGGAATACCTGGACGTGGCCCATTGAATCAGCTGAATAGCCATACTTCTGGCAATTACAGGGGTCTGTTTATATGCACCCCGAGCATATAAAGGCATTGTTAAAAGCCCCCTGTCAAAGCGTTATATGATTGTGCAATTGCTTGAAAACAACCTTAAGCATTTTAAATCAAGTGATTTTCCTTTGGCTCGTCTGGTACCAAAAACCGTTAACCAATGGCGGCAACACACTGAAGGATTTTCATTGCTTTTCTTCTCATGCAACAAAACAGTCTGGTGTACCATTTAGTTGCTGTTGAATGCACAGTACACAATGGATCATCAACAGGGAGTGACACATGACACAACATTTTAATAGAATCGTAGACAACTCTGTCTAGTCTACAAACTACGTTTCTCAACCAAAAATTAATACTAGAAATCTTGTGATTTCATTGTCACTAGATCTTGTGACAATGATGCACACAAGATGATGGTGATCCAAGTTGTATGTGCGCTGATTTGTACCGCAAAAGAAAAAAAGAGAGAAGGTTATTGAGGAGAGAATGGTTGCAAGAACAAGGAAAATAGTTTATAAAAAAAATATTTAAACAAAGGAAAGAAAGTGTAATGTCACTCTCCTAATGCAATTCACACACATGTTGCTCTTGAGAATCCTTAGATAATTCACTGCTTAACACTTTACATTAAGGTCACATCAGTTGCATGAACTAAAAATGAACAATATATTTTTTTACAGTATTTATTGATCTTTGAAAAACAAATGCAACTGTTCTTGTTAGTTCAGGTCCATTAAATCAGTGGTCCCCAAGCCCCGGTCCGCGGCCCGGTCCGTGGATCAAATGGTACCGGGCTGCAGATCGGATCGCGGACCGGTCCGTGAGCAGCTGCGGCGCTGTAGCTTTGGCGGTGAGGAGGTGTGTTTCGTTTCCCTGTCAGAAGTTCAGCGGAGTATTACAATCGAGCATCGCACCCCTTATCAAACGTACTCCGATCCGCGGCGCAAAAAAGGTTGGGGACCACTGCATTAAATAATTAAACTGAAAATAGTATAATACAACTTTTGATTTGAATAATTTATTAATAAATATTGAATTTAACACAAACTAAGATTAATATATGCGAGTTCATGTTTATTGTTGTTAAAGGGATCGTGACAGTTCATCTTTCATCTTTCTACAAAAATTATTTGTAAACTCTACATCACACCTTGCCTCGTTTACAAAACAGAATGCTCGAATAAAAATATAATCCTCTATTCCAATCGAGGTCATTATACAACTAAAGAAACATTTACTTGTTCTTCTTCTGGAGTCTGTACAGAGATGCAAACAAGCTGTTTGCATTAAACCGGACACATCAAAGAGAATGTTGTTTCATTTTTCCTGTTGTCGACAGACTCTAGTGCATGAAGAATGTCAGAAATTAGCTTTTGACGCAATGCTCGCATTGGGTGTAGGCAAAAGTCAGCTGTTAAGTGACTGAATGCCAGTGGGCGAAACGCATATTCATCGGTGAATGAATGAATATAAAATATTTATAAATAAGGGTGCAGGCTATAACACAAATTATTTTTGTTAAGGGTTATTTTCTTTCTGTTTATCTTTCTTGCGAGGGTTGTTGTCTCTGGCGCTTGTACTATCTGGTACTAGCTGTACTAGCTGGTTCTGATAGGCTGTCTGACCTGTCAATCATGTCAAGACGTGATTGGCTGTGCTGCATGAGGGCGGGCTCTTCTCATCTCATTCGATGATCAACACCTGTAGAATCGCTTCTTAAGGGACGTGCTGCTGCACAGCGGGAGAGACGGCTTTTTCTTTTTGTTCTGATTCTGACTTTGTTTTGTGTTTGTTTTCTTATTGTGTGAATTTCGCGCACAAGCACTGTGTACCGAGGCTGAACAATTATGGATTATTAACGTCATGCGAGCAACATTCGAAATGTGAACTTCATCAGTTCATCAATCTATGGGTGCGGGTTATATAAAGGTGTGGGTTATGCCGCCGATTTTTTTACACACACCCGCAGGCTATATGCGGGTGCGGATTATCTGTGTCTGCGGGTTATATGCGAGAAAATACGGTACATATAACACTAAGACTAGCATATCAAACTAAAAGCCAAAAAACTTAGTACACAGACCTCGCATGGTAAAAGATCAACGCAAAATTTGATTTCTTATATCATGACTCCTTTAAAAAATAGATTTTTTTAAAAAGTGTTGCCACATTTTCTTTGACTTACCTCCATGCGTGTCTGTGCTTGTACCCTCTTTTGAGGAAAGTGAAGGACGTCTCTTGAGCTCTATACAAGTTCTAGGATGGTGCCTTTGTGTGGGGGAGACTATGTCCTCGCAGGTCATCTCTGAAATCTGCACAGCTGTCTCAGAGTCTGTGACCAGCACCATGCCTGTGGAGTCTTTTAAACTAGCAGTTGCCCCAGTGGCCCCCCCTAAACCCTCTCCCGAGGCCTCCTGACCCTCCACGATTTTGGAGCTGGAGCGCGGGACCTGCCCCGCCGCTTGACCTCCATTTGTCTGTGAACGTACGTTGGTCATGGCAGTTCCCTTTCCAGAATCTGCCCCGTGATGGCTGTAGACTTTATATCGGATCATAAGGATGATGATGAAAACAAGGACGGAAGCCACAATGATTCCTCCGATGATGATGATCATGGTGCCGCCGAGGAAATGGCTGCGGAGCGACTGGCACTGGCTGTACTCTGTCTCCGTGACAAATGAGACACAGCCCACCTGCCTTGTGGCGGTCAGTGAGGTCATGCCATCATCATACACAGCCAGAACGCACAGGTCATACTCCCGTCCAGATACGAGGTCTCGCACCATGAAGTCGTAACTTGTGGAGGGAATCATTCTGTAAGACAGGCAAGGTTTAACGTTAGGGTGTATTCCTCAGATAATACATGAATATAATTAAGATTATACTCAGCTCGGATGTGCATGTACTATCTACGGCCACATGAACACTGAAGAGAAACTTGAGTAATTGAACCATAATTCTGATTATGGACATTGTGTTAATTCACAATGATGAATTTAATATATAGAACACTGCAATGCAACTTCTAGTCATTGCAGGTCTACTTTCCATCATAAAATAAAGTGGAAGTAAAAATGAACTCTTTATTAAAAGGCTCCATCAACATAAAGTCAAAATCAATACCTAAGACATTACATTGGTTTCCAATGAAATTCACAACATGAATAAAGAGTTCTGTACGTGCAATAAAATTCTATAGGTGCTGTGTTAATATATGAACAATATACAGTATATGTTAGAATTGTCCCAGGAAAAGAAGCAATATTTTATAAATGAATGTTGATTTTGTGATTGTTATTATTTGTTACATTAGTATTATTATTTAAAGGATAACATACATATGAATATATCTTGTATCTTATTTTATTTATTTTATCACAGAATGTTATCAGAAACTGCACTTTGAACTTGTGCAAGTTCACAGGAAACAGCTTGTCATTGGATTATTTCATTATTATTATTTATTGTGCATTTACTGAAACAGTATGGAAAATACATTACTTTGAGGAACATGTCCATTTGCTCTGCATCTATTACAGACAGTGTGTGTATTAATATGTAAGCCTTCATTACTTTTAAGATGAACAAAATCATATTTAATATGCAGCATTATCCTTGACATCATGGAAGAAGTTCTTTTTGACAAATAATGGAAGATCTGGACACAATTAAACATACATTTAAGTATTCTGTTGCTTCAATTGACCATTCAAGAGATCATTAAAGCTAATTAAGGGTAACTGAAAATTGCAAAAAGCAATCACTTTTGTGAATCTCTAAACTACAACGAACAGACTGATTTTCAAAAGCTATTCTAGCCATAATACAGAATTCACCAGTGACAAGAGAGACCCTGGCTCTTGTTAATATGTGCCTTTTCCAAGCACTAATACTGTACATAATAATCTCACATATCATGACTAAGCATCAAACAGACTATCCATTAAGAGTAGAGGTAGAACAGGGATAATCTCAGTGCAAATGCAATGATATCAATTTAATACATGTTCATACACTGCATTTATACATTCCACATGCATTGCAAGGGGTATTTTGGTATTAAATGTATAATCCCATAGCAGATTACTTACACATTACCGCTCTTTAAAAGAAATCGCTTGCTTTAGGACATAAGAAATCAGAGCTTCTCATATTATCTCGTTCTGAAAGCATAGAGTTCTCTCATGAAACTCTAGATGGCACAGGCTGATAGATCCTTAACTCAATCTGCTTGGAATCATGTCATTCTCTCTAGGGCACAGCTGATTTGGTTCCTGCTGTATCAGCCGCCAATGAGCTGCTGCTCAAATACTTGGTCAGCATTTGCAGTGTACTTCCAGATACCCTCCCTCTTCCCCAGCTCCACTTGTATGGATCTGCTATGGGTAATTTATGTATGCTATTGTACAGCAAAAGCATGTTTTACTTGCTTACAGAAGTATGTTGCGTATGTATTGATAGAAGCAAGTCCCGCACTATGTTGTGGCAGCAATAACCAACAGCGGCAGCAGTGAAACAGATTCTATCCATTAAGGCGAAACATCTTAACATTGTTTTATCCATTACTATGCCAGACGTTCCAAGAGATTTCATGACTGAAGTATATAATGAATAAATCTCTTGAAATGCACAATATAGAAATACTGATTATTAAGTGAGAATCATAAAAGTTATCAGTGATGTCCAACTCACAGTGCCAGTACTCTGCAGAGGGAAATCTACTGTTAAAAAAGAGATTGTTCTTTAAGAGGTATTTTGAGAGAGCAAGCGTGCAAAATTTGAACTGCTGAACCAGAGAGCAGAAAAAAATCCAGCCTTTAAGTTCACAGATGTCACTGCCAGTCAGGTTGGAAGATGTTTTTTTTGTTTTTCTTTTTTCATTAAGAGTATGATGGTGAATAATTACATGGCAGTGCTACACATATAGGTCAGGCAGAAAAGAAAACCTCATGTTTATTTCAGACATTTATGCAGTGATTTTTTTTTTCTCTCTCTCTCTGAAACACAAAAATAGAGAAAATTACGTACCTCCTGCCATAAACAAGCAAAAAACAACAGCTTTATGTGAAATAAAAAGATTCAAGTCGAGAACCACACTCTTTTTTTTTTGCGTAGAAACCAAAAAGTTTCTACACATGGAGAAATATCTTAGATGATTACTTTCGTTTAACTTTTTTCGAACAATGAAGTATGTCTACTACCTGCTTAGATCATCAAATTTCATTTACATTTAAACAAAATTAAAACAAAATTAAAACAAAATTAATCAAACAATCCCATAATGGGAACTCCAAAAAGATTCTGATGGAACCCTTCAAGGTTCTATATAGAACCTTTAAGATAACGTACATAAAGTGCATTTTAGGGTTTTAACTTTTTTTTTCCATTACGCAGCGCCACTTCAGTGTGACCCTGGTCATTTGTGTATATTAGGGGGAAAAAAGGTTTGGACAAAACATGAAGGTGAATAAATAATTTCATAATTCTCCTTGTTTGGGTGAACTATTACTTTAAAGCATGTCATTTTTGTTTGTTTTAAACGGATACAATTGAGAAATATGCATCATGTTACAACGTAGCAAGGGAAAAACATGCAACTTCTGGTTATTGATTTTAAAGCTGTCTTTGAAGTGTTCTCATTTGCGTCCTTCCTTCTGTTCATTCAACAAGAAACTGTGCCTTTGTTTTTCCCATTGAAGATGACATGCGTCAGATCCCTCTGCACCTTAATTCATTACTCAAACACACTTCACACACGCTCGCTTCATTTGCATGCAGTCGAGGGCCTTTCCTTTCTGTATGATATTAGGACCACCAGTGAAGTCTCAAGTTATTACTGGAGAATTCTAAACCATCAAAGAAAAAATTGCTTTCAAAAGAAAAGAGCTGCTAATAAAGAAACTAATACAATAGAGGACTTTGTGCAGCTGCGACACAATAAAAATGTTCAAATTAAAAGACCCATAATTTAGCGAACAACCGAGAATCCTTTTCTCTCTGGTGCCACACAAATCAAAGCTGGTCTCTATTTTTGCCAAAAATTTTTATTGTTCTCATACTCTGCTCTGTTGAATGACTGTAAATAAAGGGAAAAGACTGCAATATAAACAACATGGCTGCTAAGCGTGCTAACACTGTTAGCGCATACTTGCTACAAGCCAATCAGTCATTTATTAACTTCACTGAAAGAAATATATTAGAAAACAATGTTCTCAAAGAGAAATCACACTAATGTGCTATGGATGTAAACCAGAAACCAGATCGTTTTATTGGCGAGGTGAAACATTATCATAAAAAATTGATCCTTAAGTAACGCCTAGATGCTAGCAAGGAACTGCCTCATTTGTCATAGGCATTCAGACAAATGATGCACAAAATACAACATGACAAGCACGCTGCCTTTTTTAGCAGTTCATCCCAAAAAAGTGCTTTAAACCTATTTATCAATACACTTTTCTTGGTATTTTTTATATTAGGCAATATAAAATAGTGATGCGAACAAGTGAAACCCCAATGGTGTCAAACAGGCCTTTGTGGTTATTCTTAGGCCTGTTTTTTGATAGACTATCAAGTTTGTTTTCACTTCTGATTCATTTGAGAATCTGTCAGTTGAATTTAGCTTTTTGTTCGAAACAGCTGACTGTTCATAGCGAATGATTCAGAACTTCTTTTTGAACAACTCTTCTAAAGAAAAGGCTCATAAGAATCATTTGTTTCAGAAATCGGGATAAACTGGTCTCGCTGTAGTTTTTTTTATTCTCTTTGAAGAACTAGTTTGTGTAAACCATTTGTTCGGGAATCAGGCTACGCTGTTCGAGCTGCATGTTTGTGATTCACTAAAAAGAACTGGCTCATAAAAGTCATTTGATTGTGAATCAGAGCAAATTTGTCACATAGAGGCTGCATCTGGTATCGGATACAGCGCCTGAGTAGATACTTATTTTGAATTATTACTTCACAAAAAGTATGCTCTTTATACAGTGGAATTTGGTTATGTCGACGACCTCGGGAGTTGCAAAAAAGCATTGAGATAACTGATCGAGATAACCAACAACCAATATGCAGAATTATTTGATGAAGGGATCGGCATGCTATAAAAATGTACATACACTGTATATGTTTGCTAACAACAAAAGGCGTATGTGCACCAACTAACAGCAGAGATTTACCAGTATACAATAAAAAACACCTTTACAAACCGATACAAACCTTTAATTATATTCGCTCTGACACAGTTCTGAAAAGTATTGTATACGCGGTTACTATGGTTTCTTTATAAACTCTGAAATGCTTTGCTGCTTTTGCCCTTAACAGTCTGCTTGAAAACAAATGCTTCTATCAGTAACAACGTCTTTGTCGATGTCAATGTAATCTGAGAATTCCTGGACAGTGATGCTAACTCCTTCAAGGCTTGATTTTTCCGCCACTTGCGGCTGCGCGGCACTGTGAGTGAAGCATCACTGACAGAGTGACCAGGACCGCGATCAACATGCAACGCAAACTCGCCGCATGTGCAGTGATCTCAGTAAATTCTCAGTAAATTCAGCTTCTACTGCAAATTCATACATAATCAACTTGTCACACTTGTTTTGTTTTTTTGTTTTTAGTAGGGAAGTAAGCAATTTTGGATACTGCCTGCTTGTGCTTGATTCATTAAAAAACAATTGACAGACTATATAATCAATCATTTATTCAGGAATTGGGCTACTCTGATCTCACTGCAATTTGTGTCTTTATTTTTTATTTTTTGTATTTTGTTTTGCTATCAGACCACACCACATTGGTTGCCATGTATGTTTCTGATTCACTAAATAAAACCTCTAAGATGACTTTTTTGAGAATAAGGGAACTTTAGTCATGCTATATGCTTTTGATTTTTCCAAAGGAACTTTAATTATTTTATGCTATGGTGTAGGGCAATGCGCTCTCTACTGCTCAACCAACTGGAACATACTATCTTCATTTAACCTGACATTTCAGAATGAGTATTAGAGAATATTTATAAGCTACATGAAAGAAGAGAATACGTCCTAATATCAAGTGAGTCATTACACAGAGTGTTTGTATATTTTTCGAGTACTGTACAGACTATCCAAAAAAAGACTGCTTTTTCATCCTCTTGAGACTAAATTAATTAAATAAAGAAATGCCACATGCACATATACCAAGATTTCATGCCTCCCTATGCTCTGGCGTAAAAACCCATCTGTCCTCTTGAACTGTGTAACACAACAATCACACCCGCTCCACGGTAGATTCAGTGACCCAAAAACATTGCACACATTGCAGATTTTTCAAACACGGGCTCAGTTTTTCCATACGTTAGCATCCACTAAGCTTATTTATTTGTAAAATTATCAGTGCTGTAGTCTCCTGCGTACCTGACCAGTTTGTTAACAAGGGTGCGTTAAGGGAGCATCGCTGAGTTCAATCTTTCTGTATGTGCTAGCAGAATCCTGCCACAGCAAGATTGGCTCTCACAGGTTATGATCTCAATGCTGCTTAGTTTCAGGGACCAATTCATTACACCAATTTATCTCATTTCAGGCCAGAGCTAAAAGCACGCCTGCTAACTAGCAGCTGAAAAGCTATGTTACAAAATTACTTATTCTCAATATAATAATCAAGCTCTAAAAATGAAATGTACAGTCAAATGCCAAAACACACCAGAATCAAATACATTGTAGTTCATTAAGCTACAAGCTAATCATAAAAGTAATTAAACAGTCAAGCTAATCTTTTGAAAAAAGTAGTCATCTCACTACATGCTACTAACATAAGGTTGATAATGGCCAAATGCTATCTACATTTTTTATTTAAAAGTAGCAAATGTGTTTGTGTCTGAAAAAAGTCTAGTTACAAAGCACGTTATTTTTGAAAAGAAATGCTACCTGTACCATGTTACTTAGTTGCGTTACTTTTTCTCGTTTCTGGCTGGGCTTGTTTGTTTGATTGTGTTTTAATAACAAAAAAGTTGCAAGCGCCGAAGAAACAAGTACAGTAGAGGGCGCAGCTCAAACAAACATTTCAGCCAGAAGAATAGATTCCGTAGAACGAAGTTTAACCCTTTCTTCACCCAAAAAAAAATAATTTAAGTTACTTTGCCTATGGTTTCATTGAATTCTCGAAAGTCAACAGCACAAATGCTGGTCAACAAAGTGAAAAAATGAAAAAAAAAAGTAACTTCCGTTTTTGTTCCGATATTTTGTTGTAAATGTAAAAGTAATCCATAAAAAAGTAACTTAACGTAATTAACTCGAGTTACTTGTAATACATTAACAATGCATACTCACTCTTACTTGAGTGAGCGAAGAAAGGAAACAAAATGATTTAAACTTGAATTTAGATCTGCTTCTCTTATTAATCGAGTTAAGTACTGAAATTTCATGAAATCACTGGTCAGAAGTTTTTTATATATATTTTTTTTATACACAACATTTTTATATGAATTTAAATAGATATATTTGTAGTGGATGTACAGCTTTTGAATACTCGTCCTGTTGCATACTGTTTTTTTTTTATATTTTAACCAGACCGAGCATTGCTTGGCACATGACAATTCAACTTTAAATTGTGTAGAACTCATTTTCAGAGAAAATATTTTCCTGTGAATAATGATCAATGATGCACACTTGACGCTTGACTGGTTTAGATCACTGACTCAGTGATCGAAAGGTCCATTAGCCAACTTCTGATGACACAGTAGTGTGTAAGCTCTGCAGAACGTAGGTTCACCAATGCTGTTGGTGTCTTACACAGACAGACAGTAGCTTAAAAATAACCATTTTCCTGACCATCTTCCCAATATTATGAAAATATCAATTTTGAAAAAGAGCATTATAGGTCCCCTTCAAGTACACTATAAAACTAACTATAAAGCAGTCTAATTTAGACATCTGAATTAAAATATATACTTTTAAATGAGTAAATTAGTTCAGTTATATATTATTTTTGGTGTTAAAATGTTGTTAAATTGCTATATATATATATCGTCTAATTATACAGAGCTGTGTTTCAAACAGATTCAAATATTTAAGTAATCTTATCCTAATAATGCTGTGGCAGGGTTCTGTCACATTTGGTCTAGTCATTTCTTGGTTTTGTCACGGAGCTCTGACACTCCCGTAATGTCTTTTCTTTTGCGCTTTCTAGTCCACGTAATCTGTCTTGTGTGTGGGGCATTATGTTCAGATCCCAATTTCAGTCTTGTTTGGTTTTACTTTTGTTTTTTAGGATTTGGAGATTCATGCTCTGTCTGTTTGTTTTCTGTTGCGAGTGCACGAGTCGAGTGTTTGCTCGTGCGCTTTGTCATGTTCTGTGAGCGTGTGCTGTTTAAAGTTTGCTCAGGCTTCGCGCTCTCTTGTCAGTGTGTGTTTGTTGTTGTGTAGCTCGCGGTTTTAATCGGCTGCATAGCTTGTGTTTTCACTAGCTGTGTGTTCATGCCATGTTTTGTGAGCACATAGCTTTTGTCACGCGTGTTTCTTTTGCCATGTGCTCCCTGTCGATCATGTAACCCCGCCTATCTTGTTTCCTCATTATTGGTTTGATTTGCCCCACCTGTTCTCCCTCATTACCTGACCTGTTTGTTCCCTATTTATTCTCAGTGTGGTTCATTGTTGGTTTTTCTTTTCAAGTCATGTCTTTCCCTTGGGCTCATTTTCATTTTCATTAATAAAAGCCCTTCATTATTGCTAATGGAGCCCTTGCTCATCCCTTTACCCAAAACTATTTTTCAAAAGAGCTAGCTCAGAAGAGTAATTTGTTTGTGAATCAGACTACACCACCATGGTAGTTTTATATGGTGTTTATTTATTAAATTTATTAAAACAAGTCACTTGTTTTGGGACTCAGGCTAATCTGGTCACACTACATGTGTTTGATTCACTAAACAAAACCGTCTCGTAAGAAATTTTTTGTCGTTTTTGTTGGTGAATCACACAATGCTTGTGCAGTTTTGATTCACTGAAAAAAAGATCCATTTTGTTTTGGGAATCCGACAATTCTGGTTACAGTTTTTAGATTGACTGACTAAAAATATAAGAGGAAACAGCCTATGCTGGTCATGCTATGTTACATATATCATTAAAAATAACTTATGATTTCACACTGTTTTTATGCATATATAATTTGTTCCTTTTTTTTTAGCACAATCTTTTTGCTTTTAAATGAAGCTTCAAAACCTTCTTCTGGTGGAATGCAGCATGCATCGTTAAGTAAATATGTTAAAAAGATACGATTGTAAACAGATAAATTAAGATATTTTTCTGTGTAATTAGTGGATTGATTAAAGTGTCCGCTCGCCTTTAAAGTCTGACTTAAATGTCACAGGCAGCATTGAATAATAACACGGCAGACATACAGTACAATCTTCTGCCCAGCATGGAACTCATAAAGACCTTGAACTCAGTTGGATTTAAAAAATATATTTCAGTTAAATTCAACATAAAACACTATTCAAAATCAATTTCACTTCCATAAAGTGAGATATATCTTAAAAATGGATTGAATTGTGAATTGTGAGCATTATTCACTAAAAACACATTCAGCGCACACATTTGAGAAGGCTTTTGACCAGAAGATGAAGGCTGAAGGTCAAGTTCACCCTCGAGAGCATCTTGACATATTCTAATGGTGACACTTCTTTTTGAAAATCTATTATTATGGCTATTATTGCTGTAACCTTTACTACATGAAGGTTAACCAGTACTAAATTACTAGCGTAGGCTACTCATGATTTTAGAAAGGCCACATTACCTACAAATGCAGCCTAAAACAGTGCATAAATATCGATTTAGCTAACTTTAATATGAAAATATAAACAATCTCAGACAATACAGTAACATCCAAAGCCACTTTTGGTTTAATGTTTAACACTTTACTTTTTTACTGTAATATATTTTTTTTTAATCTTCATTTGAGGGCATTTCTCTGAAGAATTAAGTGTTTGGATAAATTATGCACAAAAGGAATACAATTTTAAGTTAACATTAACATCATAAATTCTTTTTTTTTTTTTTTTTTTATTGATTATCCTCACCAAGTATGCATTTAAAATCAAAATACAGTAAAATATTATTGCAACTTAAAATAAGTTTTCTACTCTATAAAGTGACATTTATTTTAGAATGCAGTCTTCTTCCAGTCACATAACCCTTCAGAAATTACAATATGCTTATTTGCTGAAAATAGTTAGAGATTATCCTGGATTCATGTGGAATAAAAAATTCAAGAGAACAAAAGAAAAAAAAAGAGAAAACCTGTAACACCGTAAATATCTTTATTACCACTTTAGATCATTTGTATCATATTTTTATTCCCAAAAAAACCAAAAAAAAAAAACCTTTCTGACAACACACTTTTGAATGGCAGTTGAGAACAACAAAAGCCAAACCAGACTATGAAACTTCATGTCACATGGAGCTGTACTTATCAGATATATTCCTAAGCAGTTGATGTTGGTTTGTCACACTGCTGGCAGGGCTATGGAGAAGGAGGGGGGGGGGGGGGGGGGGGGGGGGGATTGGGTTTGGCCCATTCTTCGTTCCCAGAAGAGAGCCAAGGAGAGCATGAGCCTCAGGCAACTCAAGATGTTCTCTATCTCCTCTCCAACTCCTCTTATATAGTGCAGGCCTGTTTCCATTTTGAATTCGAAAGGGAAAGTCACAATTCATTTGCAAGTCTCGCATTCCCAGAAAGTCCCTGGGAGCTGAGCGATGTACAAGTAAGTTTTTCAAAAGATGAAGACATTCAGAGAGCCACTAGTTAATGAATTCTCCAGACTTCTGAATCATGATACTTCATTACCATTGGTTATTTTCTCATTTGAATTGTGTGATGATAATTGTATGCAGTGGTATATTCGCTTCCTCATTACAAACCCACGGTAACGTAGAGCCAGTGCCCTCCGTCCCAAATGCACATTAGGCGACAGCGAGCCTCTCTGTGTCTGCCTTGTGCATTGTGCTATGACTTGCATTATTGATGTACGGTGAGTTTCTAAAGAGCAATGCAGTGGTTAGCTATTGGGGAGCAAATGCAACCCGTCTGCAAGTCCTCAATGCCCCTCTTCTTCTGCTCTGGGACACCAAGCATAACCGATTGCTGAAAGAGTGCCTAAAATATTCATTTATCATTTATTCATTAGCTCACGTCGTTGGTCTGTACCTAGCAAACATAATTTCAGTAATAGAGGTCTTTGCTTGAGGTTGGAGGTGCCTTGAATATTGGTCCTTGTAACCAGAACAGCCAGAGAAATGGCTTAATGCTTCACCTGCTCTTAACTGTACTGAACGTTAAGCTAAAAGTATAAACTACAAATCTTAAAAGTATATTTTCAGAAAAGCTGTACTTGTAGATAATATAATATTAAGGAGAAAATGTTCACTTAAAGTATAAAAAGGTCAATGTGTTTTAATAATATTTTGCTGTGCTTGAAAGAAGTTCACATATTTAGATGTGTGAATTAAATACTACATGTGCTAGATTATTATTTTAATTATAGGCCTGGTTTCACAGACAGGGTTTAGATTGAGTCAGAAGTAAGCTTTAGTTCAGTTAGGATATTTAATTAGCTTTTATTGTTTGCCTTAAAAAATATATATTTAAATTTAAGAATCAAGCAAGTTGCTTTCAGTTAATACAGCTCAAGCATGCATTTTAGCCTGGGACTAGATTAAGCCTTGTCTGTAAAACCGGAGGTTAGTTTCTTAACTGACAAGAGAATCTTTATTTTATTTTTTATTTTTTTTATTTTTTTACTAAAATACAACTTAATTATTGCAACATGTAATTATTAATATACTTGACATACAAGTTTCAATATAAAATGCATTAAAGTGTGTTTAAGTTTAATGCTGAATATACTAACAAGAATTTATAGTAATCACATTTCAAACTCCATAGAAGTAAATTACATTTACATTTTTCCTCTCTGCATTGGGTAGACGCTTTCATCCACATCGATTTACATTACTTTCAAGGAACACATTGACATACTAATCAGTTCTTGCTTTGGCCGGAAGTTAAAACCATGACCTTGGTGTTGCAAGCGCCGCGCTCTATTGTTTGAGCTACAGGAAAGCCTTATAAAGATGTATTTATGTCCTTAAGTAGGAAAAAAAGTACTCTAAAAGGTCAGTTTTATCATGACAACTCTGAGTGTTTGGCTTTGTAATGGATTTTACAATGTTGATATATTTGGTCTTGGGGGGAATAGATCTGTAATGCTGTTGCTTCTGCTGTTATTAATGGTGGTGTGGGTTATTATTGCTGCTGCTGCAGAGCAAGTATGGGACGTGCTACAGCCAATACATACAGACACATTGCTGTGAGCAAATAAAACATGCTTTACAATAGCATACATAAAATAACCAAAGCAGATCTATACAGGTGGAGCTGGGGAGGAGGGAAGGTTTCTGAAAGTGCTCTCCCACTTTTAAAGCAAAACATGACAAAGTATTTGAAAGTTAAGCATGCAAAGTCCTATAACCCTATAGAGCAGGATGTGGTTGCAAGCAAATTCAGTTAAGGGCATATGACCCTGCAACATCTAGAGTTTCATGACAAAACTGTCATTTTAAATAATTGTAATTCTCAAAATATCTGCCAGTTTGATTTCATAATGACTTAAAGTATATTGTTTAAAGTATATTAATTCTGTACTATGCATGCAATAGTGTAATAAAATTATGCTAAAGTGTACTACTTTTCCACAAGGGTACAAATCAAAGCCCTGCAAACATTTACTCTGAGAAAAAGGGATTGTTGTTGGAAATGTAAAGCCTTTTTAATTATTGATGCAGTACATTTCCACTTTGCTCGGACACTCCTTCGGTTGTAAAAGGACACCGCTACTTCCGTCTCATATTACTGCATATAAATTAATGGCTTGTGTCGGTTTTAGCAGAAAACTCAATGACTGTACAGTGAACTATGAAATGTCTGGAGCACGATTATGGAAATTCATGCATAAATACAAGCATACATGAATAATCCTTGAGGCTGCAAGTTGTTATTGAGATTCTGTAATGTCTGAACTCAACCTTCCAATTAAATATAGATTATAATGTTAGAAGTTCTTGAATTAGAGTGTTTACAGGTTGCATTTATTACCTAGATAACATGCATTTATAGATGGATTTCCTCCCACACGTAGTCTACATCTTTTTTTTAGTTGAGATCTGGCGATATAAAAATAAGGTACAAAATGGCTTTTTAGAGCTGTCAAAGATCACGTGCACTTAAAGGGAAAGTTCACCCAAATAATGAAAATGTACCCACTCATCTAATTTCACTCCAAGCCTGCATGATACTAAAGATATTTTAAAGAACACTGGTGTTCAAACATTATACCTTTTACTGGAACATTACACCTGCCACTATATTTTTTCAAAATATGTTTTGGGTTATCCATCCCTTAAAGATGTTAATGATTTCAATATGATATACACGATCATTTATATTGTTACTTTAATTTTGGTTTCTAAAGACTGGTTGGAAATCATGTGATTAATTGTACATTTTGTTCTGTATTTCAGTTGTAATCGGTTTGAGACTGCTTTTTCCAATATACTATACAATATTCCAAAAAAAGTTAGACATTTGGCATTCAGTTTTGACTGAATTTTATCAAAACTTATCAAGAACTTTTATGAAGAAAGTAATGCTCTAAAAATGTTACTGTCAGTTGTCAACATAAGAAATTAAAGATTTTTTTAGATAACACTTTATTACAATGTATTTATAATAAAGCGTTGATACTATAATACATATGGAAATTACATACCAGTTATTTACTTTTTGTCTTTACAGAATCACACTTACATAAACTTCATGTACTGTATGAAAGCATAAAGCTACAGGAACACTTGTGCATGCCACAACTCCACATTGAACATAGTAATGAGGTATAATATAAAATAGTCAATCTGTTTCATGGCCAGCTTTAATTTTTTTTCCATCAGATCATCATAATTATAAAGCTTTGCATTGTGTGCCAAGATTTAGCAGCTTAGACTTGAATTAAAGCACTTGGTTGCTATGGGCATTATCAGAGGCGCTACCATAGATTAATTCAGTACAGTAACTTACTGAAGATTTAAATGCTTTTCCTAAATGCTCTAATTATTATTTGCCAGTACCATTGGAACATCATAACACAACTACATTTGCATTCAATGCAATTTCATTCATCTGAATAAGATCAACTAATGCAGAAAGATGTCGACTGCTTGATTCCTACAGGGAAACAGTGACATTATTTTGACAGTCGCCTTTGAGTTGAATAATCACAGCAAATGAAGGTATAACGGCAGCCTCTGCTCAAGGAATGTCTGATTAGAGTACGATTACATTCAGTCATAGAGAATATCTCTATATTGACATGAGAATGCTGCTGAAATTACATTTAGGCGAGCCAGCCAGTAGAGAGGTGGTGACATGTCAATGCTTTCCTCTGAGAAATGCCAATTCTGTCCTCACATGGCCCACGGTCCTCTGGTCGCCCAGAGCAAGTGTGAGTTAGGGATGTCTCTGAGCTAATGTGGTGTAAAGTGAGCTGGGCTCAATAAAGCATGGCAAAATGGGAGTCGACAGACCCAAGATGTCATCAAGGAGTTGGCCAAGGAAACGAGACATGTCGAATTCTGCTATATTAATTTGGCGGGTATCAAAAGCTGCCACATTTGTGTTTGAGTCTGTTCAATTGTCTGTTTAATCTGCTCATGCAAATTGTTCAGATAAACTGTTAGATGCATCCTGGCACAGGCGTTTACATTTTAATTATTGTTTTGTCCCTTAAAATACTCATCTTACTTAAAATACTAGAACATCCCTGATGCAATTTGTCTACTATCAGTAAGTAGCAAATCGTGGATGTACTGTGTTGTGCAATGCATGCGTGTATGTATATACTGTGTGTATATATAGGAACATAGAAGGAAAAATATATATATTAAGGAGAAAGTATTTATCAATGCTTTTGCAGGCGAAAAGAGATTCTCAGGAGAATGCGAAAATATTTGAAAGAACATTTTTCTCTTTTTTTTGTCCACCACCATGTCCCTGTAGCTGCTCCATACATACCGTGTTATTGATGTAAATGTTATAAAATCCTCAACTGTAACTGCATTCCATCATCATCCCAACACAATGTAAACTAAACCTCACCAGAGGGCTAAGCTTTCAACTGAGGTTTCTTCGTATGTCATAAAATATATTTAAATCCCACCTAACCTCTTTAATTGAATATTAGGAGATCATATTTACTTCATATTCTTATTACTGGATTCTAATGAGTCTCCCTTTTTCTACCAGCCATGGACATTTGAGCGTACCATAATTGGAAGAAATGCTAAATTGGAGAATAGACCAGAGGCAAAAAGCAGCAGAAACCTACGAGAACATGGGGAGTCCCAACACAACATCTCATCTTTCCGTGTAAACGCTGTGGGCGATCCGGCCACGCTGGGAAAGATGCATTCCTGCAATTAAATCGGTACATGCTTAAACAGTCCTGCTGACTCCTCGTTGTGTTTCTGAATGCTATCTCGCGCTCAGCCAAGGGAGGAAACAGTTTGCGGTAACTGCCTGACAGACTGGAGGAGAAGAGGATTGGATTGTGTTTCACAATGCCGGCTAAACGGCTTTCAATGCCAGTGGCATGGATAGATAGGGCTTTTGTAGCAAAGCTGGTGTCCGACAATCAACTCGTTAAGTCTCACAATATGGCTTTTCAACTCACAGACCTTGTGTGGGTCTCAGGTGGGCAGCTTAGGATGCTTCATCATTTTAAAGTCACATCTGCCAAAGTAATAGCTATAATTTTACACAGCATAGTGAAAATGGATGGCCTATTGGATCCAGGTCAAGATTAAACACTCAACAAACCAGGCTTATTTGAAAACTGTCCGAATAATCCATCAGCTCCATTTTGAAAGGATTCCCAGTCACCTTGAATATCTCAATGTGAATATCCTCAAAAGAAACCCACTCTCTCTTCTTTACTAGCTTTTCTTCACATCTTCATGAAAAACCAGTGGAGAAGGTTTGCTAGCTTAAACTGCACAATAAAGTGCTGAGAAAAAAAAAGTAGTGTGAGAGAGAGAGCATAGTGGAAAAAGATGGTTCAACAGAAGAGCATGGCCTCGTAAATTTCTCCTCTTCCCTTCTAAGGATCGATTGATTTGATAAACGGGGAAAAATATGGTTGTGCTAGTCACTTCTTCAAATCTGCCTGGTTTCACTGTAAGCACAGGGACCTTAAGTAGCTCTAGGAGGAGATGGTCTGGCTCAGAAAATGCTTTTATTGCATTAAAGTGAAACCTCAGTCACACATGCTAGCTAAAGGGCTTTGCTGTCTAGCTTAAGGGAGGGGGTGTACTTACATTACAACGGATGCATTTCGGCCTACATGGTGTTCTTTTGATCGCTGAACTGCACTGTGATTTTGAAGATTTGGTATTGAGACCCTTGTAATGCAACTTTATTCATGGGGCAAATGGTGGTTTTGAAATGAACCACTCAATCAAATGTTCTGTTAAAATATTTGTTTGTTTCAGCTCTCAGACCAAATGGTTATTTTGAAACTAACCTGTTATTTTCCCTTCAATATGTTTTGAGATGTTCTTCCGAGTCAAAGCCCAGAAAGATATTACTGAAGCTGTATCCCTCAATTTTACCACAAGCTTAGAAAGGTATTTACTAGAGCTGCGCTTTCTGGGGGAAAACAATCTAATTGCTTTGTTACACAGTTCTCAGTTCTGGGGGAGGAAGGAGGTGGGAACCGGCGGACATTTAAAACGCTTTTAATATGACCTAAACATAAATACGAAATGATAGCACTGGCAGCAGCCCCTCATGGACGACTGCTGCTCACACAAACACAAAAGACAACGTAAAACCAGGCCTGGTCCTCTCTCGTCCTTCACTGTCGTTGTGCCTCCTTTTACTACTCCAATCCTCCGTGAGATAGAAGACTGGTGGCGGTGCAGGCGGACCTCGTTTTTAATCACGCCACCGCCTACACTTAGCTACTCTGAGAGCAGCAGAGAGTTGCTCACGTGTAAATAAACAAAGTCATGCGCTTCACTCTGAAACATGCAGCGCATATATTTAATCACATCATTAACAATTGAATAAGCCATGTTACAAACTGTTTTATTTTTATTAATAATGCATCTCTAGTAATTGCTATCCAGTACAGCAACATTGTTTGTTTCGTGGTGAGACGACACCAAACAAAAAATTATCTACTTGCTGACACCATTTATCAGAAAAGTTCAATTAAAATGTAGTTCATTATTCGTTTCCACTAGATTGGGAAATGTCAAAATGGAAAACAGAATATGAGGGTAAAAATACAACACAGACCACCCAATATCTACTGTAGATACAAATCCCCAGTGGCGAAGCTTACTAATACATGCTAATTACACCCCCACAAGGAAAATTAATGTTATGCTTCGTTTAGAAGGATGACGGTATAGAGGATGGAAAAGAATGATTCAAAATCTTTTAATAAGAGGCTGATTCTCCCAAAAAATCTAAATAAATAAATACTACTTTTGTAAAAAAATTTAACAGTTTGACTGAAAGCTTAATTGTTTCAATGTTAAAAAAAACCCCTTCTTCTCTCTTGGCTTAAGACAGAAAATAATTAGTACATCTTTAGTTAATTCTCTCTAAAACACTTTCAAAAATTCAAAGAAAGGGAAATGTTTTAAAGACAATATTTTCATGATTTAGAACAATAACTAGAGTGTTTTTTTTTTATTATTTTAAATTGTAATTAGGTGCCAGATGTTAGATATTAAAGCTAAGAGTCCATTTTAAATAGTACAGTAGAACCCCGACTAACGAAATGCTCTACGAACGAAAATTTCGACGTACAATAAAAGATTTTGGGGTTTTTTCGCCCGAGTAACGAGAAAATGATTGAGATGCGAAAAACGAAATCTCGGCCGAGGCAATGATTTCCAAGTTTTGACCCGTAAACTTGCACCAATCGTCCTGCTCTCCCATTGGCTGTCTCCCGGCTCGGACGCTAGCTTTCGCTGCAGCATCCTGCTCTCCTCTGCGTAGCGGCGTTCCTCTCCCATTTCGTCTGTGCTTCGCTAACGCTAAAGTTCGTCCGCACTTTCGCATACAAGTTTTCATCGTGCTGCATCGCCATTATTTTGTGCCCAGTTAAACTTTTTTTCTAATCACTAGCCATGGATGTGAAGATTGTTGCTGAAGTGAAAGGGAAGACTGGTGAGTGTATTTTAGCTTTGTTATAAAATTAAATGTGGTGTTTTCATAGAGCTTGGAATGGATTAGGCAATTTACATGTAAAAGCCTGATCGACTTTACGAAGCCAACCTTGGAACAAATTATTTTCGTAAGTTGGGGTTCTACTGTAGTTAGCTTTCTGCAGATATAATTGACCTTTGTGCTTTGAAAACATTCATTATTATTCGTATTATTTTGTTTGCCATTCTGTTAGGCTATAATGTGTAACAGAATGCGTTCTGTTAGAAATTACACATTTCACTTTTAAATGATTAAACCACTTTGTATTCAAGAAGACAACATAGTCTGAGGCAGAAAGACTCCTTCTCTTTCATAATGATTCCAACATCTTTTGTTTTGCTAGATTAGCATCTCTTTTTTTAAGGCTACCTGTTGTCGGCTGTCATTAAAATCACTATCTAGGCCAGGGAGAGTTGTTTTATCTTCAGGGCTGTGGCACGTCATTTTAATTAAAGCGTGTAGTCTTACTCCGGTAGAGGGAGGGGAGCTATAGTGACGTCCATAATTAAAAATTGATCTGGGGCACTGCAGAATGATAAAATTCCTGGGAGGGAGGAAGAGAAGAGGTTGTGTAAGAGAGGTAACTATTGCGTTGATCAAAATGTAGACTCATTTTGACAGTCTGCATCTTTAGCTGGCAATATAAGAGAATGCACTGCAATATGGCTGGGAGAAAAAGAAACTAGTTAGTAAAAGAAATTAAAATCAATGTATGTGTTCTGCATTGTTTTTTCATGCACATAGTACTACTCAATTTTGGGTCGGAGAGATGTTTTAATGTTGCTGAAATAAGACTCTTATGGGTACATATATTTGATTTAAATCAATGTTGAAAATAATTGTGCTTATTATTATAATTATTTTTTTCATGTCTTCAGCATTTATTTGAGATAAAAAGCTTTTTTTGAAAAATGCATAATTTTGTTTAGCAAGTATGCATGGAATTGATCAAAAGTGATGGGGATAAATGTCTTTCCTGTCACTTTTGATCAATTTCATGCATCCTTGCGGAAAAAAAAATAAAAAAAAGCTTTTTATCTCAAATAAATACTGAAGACCTGAAAAAAAAAAATATTATAATAGCACAATTATTTGCAACTCAAATGAAACTAACTTGGCAACTAGCATTGCTTTTTTATTGAAGCATAGAAGAAGAAAAAAAAGATTACTGCCCTGATTCTTTTGGGAGTAGATATGTAAAAGTCCAACGACACGCTCTTTATGTAAATTGACATGCATTTAAATTTAAGAGTGTTACTAACAAATGACTGTGAAAATATCACAAACATTTCATGAGTTGGAGATATTTCATATATTTAGCGACAACAGGCTGTATTCATGAAACAAAGTAAATTTTAAGTAAACCTTCCTAAAATCTCTCTCTCTCTCTCTCTCTAGATTTTCAAACATTTCCTAAATCCTTTAACAGTTAGACATGTAACTGAACTGCCCAATGAGTAAAGGGAAGAACATTTTGAATTTGCTTTAGTTAACTATAATAGTTGCTCTATGGGAGTAAGATTGACAATTGAAAAATTGCATTACTAGATAATTGACAAGCTAATCTTACAAATACAGTATTTGAACAGGGATTTGTAAACCAACAGTAATGTAGATTATAGCCTGAATCTACTCGTATAATGGACTTTCACCAGGATCAGGCAGTGATATCGCATGCAGAGAGTTTGGCATCTGAAACTGAAGGAATGGTGCAGATAACGCAGTCTTCATGCTCCCTACCACTGCAGTCCAGATATACCCTTGCTGGGAGTCTTTTTAATCAGCACATCAGTCATTCGCGATGAATGAAACATTAGCCCTCCTCTGCCTCCCAGTTCACACATTAACCATCTGCTAATCAGGTCTGATTGGGCACAACCACTTTTAAGTTCACCCAGGGAAACATGACCAGGACATATACGTTCCTCCTGAAAATACTCTTTCAATCACAGCTGTCGTTCCTCATTATCAGTATGCGGGCTGTGTCTGTTTGACGGTGTTACATGCAACAACCTCACCTGACTGCATCACGAGAAAGATTCCTATATCTGGGTAAGATAGATCACAAACCTGGTAGGAACATCCCAGCACTCAAAACAACACATGTGACGGTGTAGTCTGCTCAATGGAAATATATTGATATTGCAAGGCATTATGTATTTTAACGTTCATATGCCAGGTGCACGGTTTTTGCACAATCACTGCTCGTGATCACGGCAGGTGGTGCAGGTATGCCCAATTATTTCCAACAAACAGGACATCTGGGTCTAGTCATATATCGGCATAGGGTACTTTTAGATGGCACATTTTCAATTGAATTATAATTCATTTGAAACAATTTGCTGTGCTGATAATATTTGGGGTGTCATGGTCATTCAAATATTTTGTCTAGCTTTATTTTCAAGGCCTGAATCAAAACACTCTTGACAAGGTACTTTAAAAAAAGAAAAGTAACACTTTGTAACCACTAAAAAAAGTAAGTTTATTATGCCTTCCTGTGCTGGTTTATTTAGTTTAATAAAGTTAGATTCCTGCTAATGGATCTTTCACTTGCTTCTTTGTGGATCCAACCCGTGACACTAATAGGGTTGGCTAATATAAATCTCAATGATGGGTTCATGAAAAATGTAGAACAAAATGCATATAACCAGGAGGAAACATAGAAAAAAGTAGATGTGTTTTTTCCCCACTAAAAAGCGCTTACAATCACATAGATATCGAACACAAGAGCGTACCAGACAGGCAGGTTGCACCAACCATCTGTCCCGCTGTTTGAATAACGAGCATTTCCACCTTTTCATGTAAAGGCACAATTTACATTGCTTTTAAAGCACACATGATGTGATCTAATTAAGATTTCAGAGAAGCTTTGGACTTTGCTTTTGTCTGGCTGTGAAGTGGATAATTGCTGTGTTTCTTTAAAAGCATCTGCTGGGGGCCCAGTGAAATAAAATCCTGAATTTTGGTGCTGCTTTAATATCCATTAAGAAAGTAATTAGTAGATTGTAAGAGTAAAACCTTTCTGCCATTTGTATTAGCAGAACACCCATCCATCCCTGTGTTGGGTGGCAACTAATTAAAAGTAGCAATGCTACTTCATTTTCAATCACATTGGAAGTAGATTAGTATTTTTTTTAATAGTAGCTACAATAAGTCACCCCCCCCCCCCCCCCCCATTATGTCAACTTTATTTTAATGAGCATAAAACTGTTAAAAAATTTAGCTTTAGTTAACAATTACAACACCGTTTCTAGGTAGTGCAAGGTTAATGCAACTTTGAGATTCTTCTTTGTATTTATTAAAGCTATTTTTTTTATTGCCACAGCTTTGATTTACTAATCCAAAACACCCTGCCCCTTTAAATTAGCAGCGTAGTTGAAACCACTGGTGAAAAAGCTTATCTAATTGATTTTTTTCTTCAAATCCATTATCCATCCATGCATCTCATGTTCAATGAAATTACCACTGTGATTCACAGAAAAACAGTACAAAAATAACCAATATTGCACATGAACATAGGCACAATACTCATGCTACTGTCACTCGCACCAACTGTGCATTTCAACACGTCATTCGCTCTACTTGCTTGTCACGCTGTATTTATTCCCTATTCAGACAGGTTTTCCCTGAGGAGTTTGTGTTCCACAGAAAATCCCGTTTAATCCCGTCTGTATTGAACTTGTCTGGCTAGGTCTACTCTACTCCTTCCCTTATAATAAGATGCTGACCTTGTCAAGTTTGCAACTAATGCTAAATCTGGCATTGCACTACTTATTACACCTTAATTATAGATTGACATTTTTGAAAACTTTCTAAGGCAAAATCACATTTGCTGGTTCTATGACTGCTGGCATCCCAAAACAAAAGTAAATAAATAAGGAAAGTCTGATCGCAAACTGCTTTAAAACTCAAGTACAGTGGAGTTCACTTATCTCGACTCACAGTTAGCCAATCTTATTATGTCGACGTTTTTGAAGTGGAACTGCCGAACTCCCTATTTGTCTTAGCATTTTCTTGTGGGTTATGTCGATTATTATCTCAAGCACAAAAAAGGGAAACATTCGCCACTTCACATTTGGACTAATTTGCGTACTTAGTTCACTGCGCATGTGCTGAGTTTGCCTTGCACGTTGATCTCGTCTGAGGGATAACATGCTGTAGCATCCCGCACGTTTTTTTGATTTTGTGAGCTATCTTTGTGTTTGCATTGTCGGAGAATATAATTAAAGGTTTGTTTCAAGAATTGAAGGTGGTTTTAATTGTGGTGGTTTTACATATGCCTTTTGTTGTTAACAAACATATACACAGTACAATGTATGTACATTTATTTATTTTTTTAGATGAATGCCGATCGCTTCATCAAACAAATCCCGGCAACACTGTTGTGTAAAAAGACACCAAAAACACGAGCATGTACATTCTCATTTAATAACTCACATCATGTGCATCAATAAATGTTCATTTTTCTTTCTTGCGAGGGTTGTTGTCTCTGGCGCTTGTACTATCACTCTGACATCTGGCTCTGATAGGCTGTCTGACCTGTCAATCATGCAAGAAGACGTGATTGGCTGTGCTGCCATGAGGGCGGGCTCTTCTCATCTCATCCAACACACTTCTTAAACGTCCTGCTGCTAGTCGCAGCAGGAGAGACTGCCTATTCTTTTTCTTCTGACTCTGACTTATGTTGGTTTTCTTATTGTGTGAATTTCGCGCACAAGCACTGTGTACCGAGCCTGAACGGTTATGGATAATTGACGTCATGAGCGCAACATTTGAAATTCGAAATGTGATCTTACACAAAAAAGTTCATCAATCTATGGGTGCGGGTTATGCCAATGATTTTTTATACAAAACCCAAAACCTGCGGGCTATATGAGTGTGTGGATTATATGCGGGTCATATCTGTAAAATCTGTAAAATATGTTATATGGGTTTTCTCAATGCTTTTTTTTTAAACCCAGAGGCCGTCGTCATAACTGAACTCCACTGTATTTGATTTAATTCCTCCCTTTACTATACATATTGTGCTATAATTATATCACATATTTAAGTCTTGCACATTTCAATGGGTTTCGATCCTGTCCGAGTCAAATCACATAATAATAGTAAACGAAACATTGGAACATTAATCCTATCTGAAGAGTGCTTATCGGATTTAAGAATTACAAGATGGAATAGAAACAGAACAAAAACCAGCGTTTTGGCTGTTAAACAACAAAGTGCTCAATCTCTGATTTATGAGGAGCTGCTTTTAACCACTTTTAGCATGCGCTACAAGGCTAAGCTTATTTTCTGCAGTCTTACACAAGGTTTTCTTAAGGATCTTTATTTAGGGAACACAGCTGTGCTCTTTTCTTCCTCAAAATAAAACATTCAGAGAATGAAAGCATTACCATCACAAGATGTGCTTTAAAGACAAACCCAGGCTGCTGCTTAGAACATTATTTTACCACAGTGAAAAAATGCAACTGAACTTAATTTGTGTTCGCTGATAGATGTGTACGCTTTCTTCCCAACAGACACCTCTGTCAGCAGAGCCACTTAATCAGTCCTTTCTAGCAGACAGTTTTCAATGATAATGAAGGCACATTTTTATTATTCTTCCAGCAGGTTTAATTAATCTCCTGTACACATTAGCACAAAATACAAAGTTCAACAGAATGACGGCATTGAAAGTGATTTAGATCACTGTTTCTCAACCAGTGGGTCGCGACCCACTAGGGGATCGTGGAACATTCCAGAGCGGGTCGCGAGACTTTTACTGTGTTCTCATTTTCGAATGTCGTATGTTTAATCATTATTGTCCTAACTTTCAAATGCTATTTCTAAACCGTCCTATCACAATAATTTATCACTGCAGCGAACGGCTCTTATTGGACAAGGTCCTACTCTCTTTACGTAAGTGGTTTACTCCGTTTCTTGGTAACGACGGCGCAATTGCATTGCATCGCTATGCCAGAAATATTGCACGCAGCCACGGCCTGTTAGTTGGACAAAAATGCATCCTTTTTTTAAAAGAAAACAAGCAGAGGATTCTGAAACTCCTTCCACTTCAAAGACAGCAAAATGTAAGCAACACAAGTACAACCCAGACTATATTAAATATGTATTTACTACGTTGGACGAAAAACCACAATGCGTTGAGTGTGGTGAGGTCTTAGCAAAGGAGTCCATGAAGCCATCAAAACTTTGTGCGAAAGCGCGATGTACTTAAAAGACAGCAAAGCAGTATTGTGTTGCTTACGACAGCTTCAAAGAGCACCCTGAAGGCAAGTTCTCTGGCAATTTTGACAATGACTGCAACGAAAACAAAAAGCAGGAATAGACTGACAACTTTGAGTTTGAGTGCAACACTACGAGTGGCCCTTTCCCCAGTTCTACCGCGTCTGGATATCATCGTTTCAGAGCGGCAGTCTCAAATGTCACATTAACGTGTGTGAACGTGAGTGAAAATAAATAAATCAGTTTGTTTCATAGTCTGCCTAATTTTTGAAAAAGTGTTTTGTGAAATTAATTATGAGCACACACGGTATAGGTCTAACGAATTATTGCATTATTTTTCATTACGTATTATTTACTATTTTTATTTATTTATTTATTTCTAGCCTTAGTAGGTCGTAGGACTGTCATACAAAAAAAAGTGGGTCGCAATAGGCAAAAGGTTGAGAAACCCCTAATTTAGATCACCTAGATAAAAGCCTTCCTAAATGTAGATTATTTTGCGGTATCTGAGATCAAGTTCTTCTCTACTATTTAGCTTGTGACCAAGTAATCTGTCCGAATACATTGTCTGTTTGTTTATTTATTTATTTAGAAAAACAGTGGGTGAACAGTACCTACTTCCTCCGCCAAGATTCTGGAGTGTGCATTCGATGGACACTTTATTATCCCATGAGGCCGCGGGAGAGGATTTATGAATCACAAATGACGTTGAGAGGTCATTTGACTATGGGCCCGTCCACATGGAGACTTTATCACTGTATCCGTATACATTTTTTATCGTATTGGCGTTTCGTCCACACGGATCCAGCGTTTTGGGAGACTGAAACTATTTTTTGAAACCGGGTCCTAAAGTGGATAAATCTGAAAATGACACCCTTGCGGTTTCGTGTGTACAGCCTATCCGTATATTTTGTGAAACGATGATGTCATCGCATCACGTGTCGGCTGCGTCATACTTAAGAGCAACAACAATGCACATGCTCATAGTCTTCTTCTCCGTGTATAGTGTATCTGTGGCAGAATTACAGCGCCCCATACTGGTCTGGCATATATACCACACCGTTTTCAGTCGGTTTTAGTGGTTTCGTGTGTAAGCTGATATTTCTTGAGACGATGCCGTGTTTATGGAAAAAAAATTTAGAACGAGGAAAAAAAAAGATTGGATAGCAAATGCACCGGCTTCATGTGGACGTGGCCTATAACTAAATGGAGGATGTAGTAAATACACATTTCATTCATACAAACAGAGCCTGACATTAACACCTGCCAAATGCTGTGCTAGCACTCCTGCTAACCACTTTGGTCGGTTGAGTTTTATATGCAGTATGTATTTAAATTTTAGTAACTGCAATGCAATTGCAACTACAACTGCACTACAACTACAATGTAGTGTTGTTGGGGGCTACTGGAATCTTAAATGGTTTCAAAACTAACTTTCCGCATAAGAGAAGCACAATATCAGCTGTGCTTTCTTGGCCTCTCATCTCTCTGACAGCGGGTTGACACATAGTGACGTGCACCCCTGGTAATTTAATAAATTCCTAAAGTACAGTTGCCTCTATGTAACCAATGCATAATCATATTCACACATGCCTGTAGTGCTGTTATTTAAGGTATAAAAATGTAAAAAGAAACGTGCCTGTTTAGAGGAGTCATGTCCCCTACAGCTGTCCCCTGGTATGAAAAGAAACCTATTTTGATAAGTCTGTTTCTATTCGTCTGTTCGTTTGGAGAGACCGTTCAAGGTGTTACTCTTAGCTGTCAGTGGTACACTGACTTCCCATGGCATCCTGTCAGAGGGAAGTGTGGCAAGTATCATCACTGATAATAGAGCACAAGTGCCTGTCCAAATCCAGCATGGTCTTTAGAGATTGTTAACTGTGTATGTTAAACGTATTTAACGTATTTAACGTATTTATTATAAACGTATTTAACCTTATGACAGTGGCTTTAATTGAGAAATACGATACAATCTCGGTGACCTAGACACACATATTGACACGATTTTTCAGTCAAAAGTAGGAGCATTGTGGAGATTTGGTTAAAAGGTCAAAAGAGAAAAGAGAAAGCTCAAGCATAAGCGACTGGATGCCTTTTTTAGAATCAATCACTGTGCTTTAATACGCATGAGGTTTGGCAAGCTGGACTTCTCCTTGGGATGACCCAGTTTCACATTAATTCACTTTTAAACGGACAGTTCATCCAAAAATGTTAAATGTATGTGTTGCTTATCCTCTGCTTACATGTGTAGTGTGAAACAGACATACATTTTTTGATGTTATATGATAGCTTTGTATGAGGAAAATATCAATTTTAATCCTATTTGTGTCTCTAAAATCTTCCAGTTCATTATAACCTCTGGACTCCTTTTGTGCTACATGGAAAAAAGAGAATCATATAAGTTTGAGGGCAAACAAATAATGACAGAATTGTCCGTTTAATAGGCATTTTTTTATATTATGTGCTTTGAGATTTCAATGGAATTTCATTAGCATAGCAAGCATTTTTAACATTAATGTGTAATGTTCCATTGGCCTTTGCTTCAAATTCAGCATGTGACGAATGTTCTTGTATCCCTGACACAACAATATATCTAACAGTATGAATGATTCATAAAGCCAAAGTAGCCTATCTTTCATCCATTCAGGGTTTTTTTTTTTTTCAGGAAATGTGTTAGCTTTTGTGGCCATTCATTTCACTATAGCATTTTGCCCAAGGCTGTGAGATGGATACTAATTCACAGTCTTCCCCAGCACCCAGACTAATTAAACATACAAAACAGCTGCGAATGAGGAGATATCACAATGGGTGTGGATTCTAAACATTAGCAAAGACAAATTAGCCTGGTTTGTGCCCACCTCTCCCAGCACATATTTTGTTTTTGCTTTCACGTCAAAAAGAATCATCTGTTAGTCTGACCATAGAGTCATCTTCTATGATATTTCTGTCTTCTTTCATGAATGGGATTTCCGAGGCTCAAAAGAACATTGTGCACAAACACTTTGAATTTTGGACATCCCACAGCTTTAGAAAGTGCTCTGGGAATACATGGTCCATAAACAGTGGAACTTCTGACAGACAAAACAAAGATTTTCTCTTTTATCATGACAAAGACGCCCTGCAGCGCAGTACAGCTTAAGTTTCTCCTGTCATTTTTTTTTCTTCTGTCGTTTTGAAAAATTAAGCATAAGGCAGGTCCATGGAGATGAAGTCCATTGATTGGTCAATTAAACAAAACAGTAAAACACATGAAACGGCAGCAATATTTAGAGCATGCACCAGCAATAATATCAATGGAGATACTTAACAACACGTAATTGTAATAAACATAAATATAGGCAAATCCCAGATTTGTTACTGGATATCCAATTGTACCGCAAGAACTTTGCTGTGTTAACTCAAACATTTCATCTTCAAAAACTGTAATTAGACTTCACAAAATAATGAGGTATCTTACCTGTAGACCAAGGTGTCATCTGCTGAGCTGTTGTACTGGATCTGATACATCCTGATTCCAGGGAAATGTTGTTGTGAAGGCCACCTGATGAGTACAGAATTTGCCGTAAGCTCAGCAAGTACCACCTTCCTCTCCTGAGACTTGGTCTCATTGCTGACCGAAGTTGACTTAGCAGAGGTTAGAATATCAGATGGTCCTGGATCAGGTTCTCGGATCCGGTTAGTGCTGTTAGCCAAGTGTGGCAGTGGACTGACCACCAACTCCACCGTGCCTGTAGACTCCCCCGCAGCGTTAGAAGCAATGCAGGTAAAGACTCCCGTATCCTTCAGGGAAGTGATGTTGATCTCCAAGCTCCCGTTGCTAAAGCTTAAAGTACGGGAGGTGTTGGCGATTAGACGGCCCTCTGGGGAGATCCAGTGAACGTCTGGGTCTGGGTCTCCATTTGCCTTGCATTTCAGGCTGGTGGGTTGACCCTCCATGACAAAGGTTTTGGGAGACTTCCTTGTAATCACAGGGGGATCACAGATGAACTCCTCTTCTGGGATTGTCCAGAAGTACTTTGCCGTAAGGTCGGGAGGTGAGGCGCAAGTTTCCAGGTCATCCTCTCGGGTTAACCTCCTTAGCCAGAGTAGTTCACAGTTACAATGTAGTGGGTTCCCTCCAAAACTTAGGACAAGGGAGGAAAGGGGTGACCCTTTTGACTTGGCATACACTGGTATCCTAAGGAACAAGGGGTCAGGGGGTATTTTCTTTAGCTTATTGGATGTCATATCCAGACGTGCTAGTTTGTGTAGGTTTGAAAAGATTCCTAGAGGGACATGCTCTATGAGATTATGGTCCATGTTCAGAGTGTTCACATTGGTGAGGCGTCCTATAGTCTCCCATGGGATATCCACCAGGTTATTGTACGAAAGATCAAGGTCCTCAAGAGTCCCCAAAAAGTCATCAAATGCATGTGGTGAGATATTGTGCAGTTGATTGCTGGCAAGGATAAGGTGCCGTAGGTTAGTGAGTCCTCGGAAGTGATCGTCCGTGATGACGCTTAGGCGGTTACTGTCCAGATGCAGTGCACGCAGCCGCTTAAGATCAGCAAAAGCATAAGGCAAAATCTGGCTGATGGTATTGCGAGACAGCGTCAGGTGCAGGAGACTGGTCATGTTTGCGAAATCCCTCCTCCTTACTGCGGTGATAAAGTTCTCGGTGAGACGCAACTCCACTGTACGTCGGTCGATGACTGATGGCACAAAAAGCAGGCCGGTCTTGGCACAGAGTATGGCTAGAGATGGTGACAGGTTCTGGCACATGCAACGCTTGGGGCACAGCTGCCCCGAAGCAGAAACAGCCAGCACCAGTAGGGAGAAGATCAGCCACTCCATCTCTCTCAGGGGAACTGCAAGACAAGCAAACACAGTGTGCCAGTGTGACAACATGTAAATGCAATCTATAGCTGAAGTTCAAAGCCAATGACCTTCGAAAATTCATTTTCATTGAAATGCTCTAAACAACTACATCACAATATTGACACTAGCCTAGAGTAAGGGCAATAGTTTTCTCCACATTCAAACTGGTGTTCTTTTAGGGATCTCAGATATTTTCAAGTCTTTATTAATACCTTGGAATGTGTTCTTAACATTGATGTATCAAGTTGATGCTTAATGACTTGACCTTATTTATTTCTGTTCATGAACAATGACTTTACATCTTTTCACACATTTTAACTGTCCTGCTTGACAAATGTTGTCATTTTGGGTATAGAATTAAAATATTCATGCACAGATGTTGCATTCATATTGGAATAATTTAAAGGGAAAAACTTAATGAAATGGCTCTCGTTGTTTTTATACATACATGTTTGGGAAATCTGAGAGGTGGGCGGAGAGGGATTTTTATCTCAACACATTATGAAAGTTATAAATAGGCTGTTTCTGTCACCGTGCATCACAGCTTACACGATACGCATGTCAAAAGTAAGAATCCTTTTACCACTGCAAAAGCAACTATGGCTTTTCCATGTTATGGTCACACATTAAAGTAGAATCAACTCATTATAAATAAGTTTGTGTGGAGATGATGCAAGGTGGCAGAAATATGTAACCTCTTGAAAATATCCAAGTCTGCACTGCAATAAAACAAATACAGCATATTACCTACATCAAACTAGATCTATCTGAGTGTAACCATAGAAATATCAGAAGAGAAAAGGCCAGTACCAAAAAAAAACCTCAGAAATTCATTTAGGTTCTCCTCTCAATCACATTAACACCAATTTCATTTCACAGATAATGCTCAATCTGAAAACTCTGTACTTCAAGAAATGTGTGCATCTCAGCATGTCTTAAGGTAAGCTTAAAATAGAGATGAATCACTCTGTAAACTAAGCTGCCATGCGACAGGACTGAAATCTTGATATTACGAAAGCAAATATGTCAGAAACAAAGTATTGTTGCTGAGATGCATCTCTTTAGTAGATTTATTACTGTTATTGTGTGGTTATGCTATGACATCAAAAATTTTGACATCTTATTGACAATAGTAATGCCATAATAGCTATGGCCGTTGGTTTTACAACATAATGGTCTACGTGAGACTCGTTTTGGGCCATTAAATGTTTGTTAGTGAGTGACTTTGGATTAATACACAAGGTGTTAGTAATTATAATATATGTATTTTTTTTTTTGTAGTTAGAAATAAAAACAGATTTAATCTAACATAATCATGGACTTATGGCTTGATTATAGCCAAATGTATTTGCTTCATCCTGTTCATTTGCATCTCATCACACAACATTGCCATGAAAAGAAAAGAAAATCGGATGAATCAGATAAATACCCTCATGGGCCTTTGATTGAAGATTTCTCTGATCATCGAATTCATAGAAAGTTATCACAGATGTACCCAACTGATTTGGCATCAAGTTAAATTTGTGTTACTCTGCACCATTGGCATCAGCAGCCAATGTGCTGTTCTTTGTACTTCCTTGCTGAATTATCTGTATTTAATTGTTGATCATTTGATATGATTCTGGGTTGTTCTTCAAAGTCGTAGCAATAGTTCTATAAGCTCAAAACAGAGTTCCTTTTTTTTTTACGGTTTTCTTAACGAACATGATTCGATTGCAGCTTATAGCGGACGATTTTGAACATGGCACCAGTGAGTCTCTGTGTTTTTGTATCCCTGTTTTCAGCTCAGTCCTTGTCTGATCTCGTCATTTAGGCCAGCAATGGCCTGATAGTTAGAGTCAGACTGATAACCCAAAGGTTTCGATTGAGGAAAGCACCAAACCCTAATAACTCCCCATGCACCATGCAAAAAATGGCTGCCCACTGCTCCAGGAGTGTGTGTCCATGGGTTGCAGTGTGAGCATGTTCACTACTCAAAACTCCTACTGTGTGTACAATAACTTGGATGGGTTACATGCAGAGGAAAAATTCAGAGTATGGCTTTCCATACCTTTTTTTATTCCCTGGTCAACCTAAGAAGTGTCTCTTCGTTTGTTTTGATTGAAAACAGAATCTGCTTGCAAATAGATGCAGATCTTTAATTGACATTTGTTTACAACACCTATATTTGTGTGTGTGTGTGTGTGTGTGTGTGTGTGTGTGTGTGTGTGTGTGTGTGTTTATATTTAAATATAAATATATATAATTTTTTTTACTGTATTTTTCCTCAAATGTCTTCTTTCAAAACCATTAAAAAAAGCTTACCAACCTCAAACATTTGGACAACAGTTTACATTATTAAAAAAATCAACAACATATAAAATAAAATTCTGAAATGCACTCTAAAAACAATAAAAATGTTAATTATTAATGTAAATACATATTGGTCATGATTCGGATTAATGGGAGACTCACACATTTGAATACACACATTAAACTACGATACTGTAGAATTATTTCAAATTCAGTGACTTGAGATTAGTTCATGGCATTATTCAGATACAAATCTAAATACATTTCAGAACAGCAGCCTATGCTTCTCCTTAAACTTTTCCACCTGTAAGTAGCTTGGAGTTAAAGAACAAATGGTGGATAAAACTACCTGAAGTAGAGGGAGACAGTGAGACTCTTCTACTTTACTCTGATGCAAGCAAGAGGCCGTAAGTGATTTCTACCGTTCCGTGCCTCTGCGACTGACAGAATTCCTGGCCCAGAGAGCTCTGATGCAATGGAGATGGATTACCAGGTCCATGTTTCTTTCTACCAGAGAGCCCATGGGTCATGTGAGGTAAAAGTGTGGTGAATCGATATCAACTTCCTTTTCCTGGAATGAATGGAGAAAAATACCTTATAGACTCTCAGAACTATAACAAGATCCACCGTTATTTGCTTGTTTTGTTTTTGTCCGTCCATTCAAAGTGGAGGCGTATTAGTTGCAAGTATTTTGCTGCAATGCATGATGTATCATCATGTGACTCAAACCCCTTTGTGCTTCAATCAGTGTCATCCAGTGGAGAGCTCTAGAATCAAGCAATCACAGTAATCATATGCTGCCTTGGGACTTGAGACGTGACCAGCAGGGCGGATGTCATACTTGTCTGTCACTCACAGCATGTGTCGAATTATGAACTGAACGAAGGCTACTGTATAGAGCTTTTCATTTAAAAAATCACAATGGATTTAAATCGGCACAATGGAGGCCCGGTTGGGTGTCATCAAAGATGGAGACCCCTTTGGGGTGTACCAAATTAGCTTGCGAAACCGAGTAAAAACATAAAAAATAAAACTCTCAGACCAGCAGAGACACAGTCCCGAGCATTTTACACTAGATATCAGCTGTCTCCAGCACTCATTCATCTCGGGTAAAATTATGCCCATTAGTTCATGTTGCTATGACAATCCAAAACAGAGAGTGCATTAATCATATCCCATTATCAGGCATTTTATCTTAACAGTGGGCCTGTGGTTTGCTTCTCAGTATTGAACACCGATCTGAATTATTTCAACACAATGATATCCTGCAGAAACAGGCATTTTTCTGAGCCAAAACAAATGCATTCAATCAACAACAGTTCAAAATTTCCACTGTTTACAAGATCGGTGTATCCGTTACAATCAGCCTAGTTAATGTAGGCCTCATTTATTGCATGTTCCTTGATACACTGAAACATGTATGTGTGCTATCAATCCATTAAATCCAATAAAAAAACGTACCAATTAATTCGATGTTTGTCTGTTAATAATTTTGGTTAATCGCAGCAAACATTAAAGTTTATCTATCTATAGACATTGTCTAGGTTAGTATTGTAACTAATGCAACTAAAGTTGCGCCAGACTGACGTCATGGGGTCTCGCCATGACTGCCTGACGGGGAACTAGTGGTTACATCATGGCATTGCATACGTTTTTCTTTTTTTAATCCCACTAGAAGTCACTAATGCACCTCCAAAAATTGAATTTGAAATGCCTCCTCTCTATTTAAGCATGGAATACTGCTATTATTTACAAATAAATAATAATAATAATATTTTTTTTTATAAATAATACATGGTATCATAAAATTCATAAAATAATCAAAAAAATGTCCTTCAACAAAAATATATTACATTGGTTTTCCTGGGGCAAAAAAAACAAGTATTCATTATTTTGACCACAAAATGTTAACCCTAAAAACAAAGGGCAAAGGGTAAAATATAGATTGATAAAGTTATTCATTCAAGAACAGTGAGTTCAATCACTAACTTTAATTAATGACAGACAGCAATGGGCTAAATTAGGCTTCTGTCACTTTAAGATCTGAAGCATATGACATGGATCTGACACATATCTCAGTCTCACAACCCTTTATGTTCACTGAAGACTTTAACTCATTTAGGACTGTGCTTAAGAGAAAGAGGCCATTTTGACATACTTTGTGTGTTTCTGTTTGATCAAGCGTGAAAGAATTCATTGCACGCGATGTGAATCCCTTCCTGTGACCCGTGTGTGCAAGTAACGATTCTTTCAACGGTTTAATAGTAAAATATATGATAGCGTGATCATACACTGTAGCGAAGCAAAAGGATGATGAAAAAACGGATATATTGGAAACAGGCATGTTTCTGCGCCTAAACAGATGCTTTGAATACATAACACATCCAAATAACAGCAGTTAGCCATTTCCACTGTTTCAAATCCATCACATTCCTCCTAGTTACTTTAGGCCTCATTTGATTGCAGATGTTCCCTGGTCTATTTAACATGGCTCGAGTTTTCAAATGAAATGCAGAGAATTCATACATCCACAGTTTGAAAACTGAAAGTCTTCTCATTGATGAATATGGAGACTCATTCGGGATGAGTTGTTAATTATTTGTTCTGTGTTAAGTCTCATAGGGAGACGGCGCCCTGAATATCCTTGGCACAGGAGCACAAGTAACTTGCTAGTAACTTCTAGACTTGTTTGAAATGTGAATTGTTTTTACTCAATAAATCCACAGCACCTTTATAGACTCATTTGTTCGTTAATTCTGAAAATGTATTCAATTAGCAACGGGGCAATTTACAAATGGTTCATAAACCATTCATATGCAAATTTGATCCTAAACATTAAAACATTTAATTTATAACCACTATTGAAAAATGTACACTCTATCCTCATTGATGACTCATCTGACGTTCATTCACACCATTAGTTAGATTTCACATGTGCGTCATGACAAAGTCAAGCTAAGCGTTCCCAAAGCATCTTTGACACTGCAAATTCCCTTGAAAGGGGACTTAAACTCTTTTTAAAGTTGAAGGATCTTTACTTCCGGTTGGGATCCTAATTATCAAAATTATTAAGAAGTGTTTGATCACTAACAGCCCGTCCAAACTGGGACGCGTATCACTGTATCCGTATACATTTTTTATCGTTTTGGCGTTTCGTCCACACGGATCTGCCGTTTTGGGAGACTTAATCTGCTATTTTTTTAAACCGGGTCCTAAAGTGAATAAATCTGAAAACGACACCCTTGCGGTTTCGTGTGTACAGCCAATCTGTATATTTTATGAAACGATGATGTCATCACATCACGTGTCGACTGAGTCACACGTAACAGCAACAACAATGTGCATGCTCAAAGTCTTCTTCTCTGTGTATAGTGTATCTGTGGCAGAATTACAGCGCCCCATACTGGTCTGGCATATATACTACACCGTTTTCAGTCAGTTTTAGTGGTTTCGTGTGTACGCTAATATTTCTTGAGACAACGCCGTGTTTACGGAATTATTTTTTAGAACGAGGAAAAAAAAAGATTGGATAGGGAATGCACCGTCTTCATGTGGACGTGGCCTATAACTAAATGGAGGATGTAGTACATACACATTTCATTCATACAAACAGAGCCTGACATTAACACCTGCCAAATGCTGTGCTAGCACTCCTGCTAACCACTTTGGTCGGTTGAGTTTTATATGCAGTATGTAAGTATTTAAATTTTAGTCTTTTAAAAATCTTAACTGCAATGTAGTGTTGTTGGGGGCTACTGAAATCTTAAATGGTTTCAAAACTAACTTTGCGCATAAGAGAAGCACAATATCAGCTGTGCTTTCTTGGCCTCTCATCTCTCCGACAGCGAGTTGACACATAGTGACGTGCACCCCTGGTAATTTCATAAAGAGTTTGCCTGGTTAAAAATGTTATTTTTCACTCGACACCCATCAGTAACTGATGAAAGATTTTACGTGTAAAGTCATTTCTAGACAGTTGCATATATCTAAAAAAAAACAGTCCTTTTTTCTGTCCATCTTTAGCGTATATAAAAACGCTGGCCATTTAATTTGTCAAATATGGTGATTACAGCAGGTTTCTGAACTAAACTCCATTAATTCAGAAATGTCAAAACACACACAGTTGTGGAAATGTAAAGCTGGGTCAAATGAAGAAACAAAGAAAAGTGGCAATTTATTTTGATGGCCCAATGTGAATTACAGAGGGCATTTTTAAAGAGCTCTTAAATACACAAAGTGCTGCAGGAAAAGAAAACACAAACAACACATACAGAAACATAATTGGCCGTGACCTTTGCGCAGGGCTCCCACAGAACTGGGCAGCTCTTCAAAAGAACAGTTTGAAGGAGAAAGGAAAGCAGTGGCATACTGTCTGAGACAGCCTTCTATTCAGCATCCTTACATGCAGCTGTCCCTTTAGGCCACTTTCTTTGATGTGATAAGAAGAAATATTAAAAGATATACTCTGCTTTTTGGAGATAGCTTTCCATGTGGATTCTGAAATATTCCTGTTGCTTTTAGCAGTGACTGTAAGATTCTGTAAATGTCTAGGTTTGATCATTTAGGGGGAGCAGCCAGTTATTTTTTGAGTAGGTCAATATAATAAATAAAATGAATGAAAGCATAGGTAAATAAATAGTTTAATCATATTTTGTCGGTGGAAGTATGTCGTTATGGGTAAGGTCATATATGTTTACCCTTCTCCCTCTGTATCGTAGAGTTTGCTGTTGTCACAACAATCATCGTATAGAAAACTTAACATCTGACATTTGAGTATGTAAATTTGATCTAGGTAGACTCAAGGTTTCTTCTCTCTCACTCAGTTTAACAAGTTCATTTATAATCTTATTGTGCTGTGGAAGCCAGCAAATTTGTGTGCATGTAATAAGGATTAGTAGACGAGAATGAGGAGAAAAAGAAAAAACTGCTTTCTAGATTATATAGTTTTCCAATAACTTTTGTCACTGTGATACTTGGACCTTTCTGACGCCGTCTGGTTCCTCGGGAATGGATGGCCGTCGTAAAAATGCCTCTGCTTGAGTGGAAGTAAATGCAGTTTATGTACAGCAATACCTAATAATCCGTACCAGGGCGGAGATCATAACTCGAATTGTTCGTATCTCAAATCATGTTTTCCCATAAGAAATAATAGAAAACAAATTAACCCATTCCAAACCCATAATAATGGGGAAAAACATTTTTATTGGTATATATATACACACAAAATTATTGTATGTGTATACAGTGTGATATCAAATAAAATGTGGTTTTAATTATAAATTTAGTAGCGGCAGGAGGGAAGGAGGGGGCTGGTACGGAGACACTCTGTATCATAACTTAAACAACAAAACATAAATTAAATTAACATAGCTTACATATATTTTTTTTTAATTTTCTATTTTCTATTATTTTATATATATATTTTTTTCGATTTGTAATCTTTGCTTTTGATCACTTCGTTACTTTTTTCGTTTAGTAAAAACTGTAATTTTCTTGAATAGCAGGAACAAAGCATTACTGAACTTATCTTACATATTTTTTTTTCTATTTTATATTGCTGTTTTGGTTTTTTCCAATTTGTATTCTTTACTTTTGATCACTTTTTTTTCAATTTTTTCACCTGACTACCCTTACTTACTTGACGCAGACCTTTTATCGAAATATCTGTCGAGGGAGATCTACTTCTCCTTTATCCACAACAACAGAAGCCTCTCCATCTCATAATTTATGTTCGAACATAACTTCAATATAATCGTCACGCTCTGGGAAGGATTTACATTCTTGATAACAACCTTCTGCTTTAGGATGGTACACATCGTGAAATTAAGCGGACGAATGAATGAAGCAATTAAGCGGACATGCTTCATTTCCATGGTGATCATGCGTTTCCTCTTCTCAATACCATCCTTACCACTCACTTTCTTAGAACTTCCCCACTTTCGCTCTTACGAAGAATAATGCACAACATAGAGCGAAAATCAGCTACTCGGGGGCGATGCCTACAAATGTCAGTGAACATGATGTGAAAGTGTGTCGGCAGCGGCGTCAGTACGCATATCTCGAATATTTACTCGTATTTAGAATCAAAAATCTGCTCGAAGGCTTGCTAGTATCTTAGAATACTCGTATGTAGAGACGCTCTTATCTCGAGGTATTACTGTATGTATATAAATATTATGCAATTGTATATTAAATTGTAATATCTAATGTCTGCTAAATTGGGGCAGCTAATTTTATACTTATACTCCAACGCTGAGGTCTTGGTAAAGATATCCTTAAGTAACTTAATTGATCTAGAATATTGCAGGTATCCTTTAGATACACTTTAAAAATCTTATATATTTAAAGACTGGTATAATACAGAGATCCTTAATAATAGTGATTTTAAAACACATTTGAGACATTAAGAAATGTACAATAAAGAAGTACTCCAAATAAAGATTAATCTGACGTTTCTACAGCAATATATTGGTAAACATGTTAATGGATTTGTAGTACACTAACTATAAAATTCAACTATTTTAAATATGTTTTGGTGTAGGTTTGTCCCCCTATTAGTTTGGGGATATTTTAATCTAAAAGTCATAAATATTGTGCCATCTAAACATGCACAATTTTAAAAATCCTTCCCTGTGGCCTTGCAAAAAATGATAAATACCTTTTTGACGACAAACTTGCAAATGCAACTTGGTAATACAATTGGTTATATTATATTTCATACTGAAATATGGTCCTTTTGGTTGTTTTAGTCATATTCCACACCCTGTTTACTGCACATTTTACGTGCCCTCATTTTTCTGTCATTGATGTCTAACTCGTTCCCTCAGCTCACTATTCCGAATAGCAAAATAAAGACAGAGCCTATTTAGACTAGAAACAAACCTAAAAATGCCACTGAACACAACATTCACAATTTGACATGATGAGTTCCAAACAAAACTCAGCACAATCATATTTAGAGAGGACGTTTGAAGCAGTCATATTGTATTCTGTCCTCCAAATCACTTCTTTGTTGAGATTATACAATTCCATCTTTCTCAATGAAAAAAAAATAAATGCGGTGACCTTTTAATCTGCAAATCCATCATTGTTAAATAAACCTGATACACAATACATGAAACAAGTCACACGTTTTTGCACACAATATAAGTACTTATTTTGTGGAACAGCTTGTGATCACACATTGTTAATGCTATAAAGTCTAGTAATTTAATATGGACATGATCATACGGGCATGTTGATCTATAGTGTTAGCAATGAAAACTAAACTGTTACAGTCAGCCATTGAACATGGAGGTCAAACTTCATTGCACACACAAACACACAAATAAGATCTTATCAGCTCTTGAGACAGTAATTCAACACTCCACAGCTCACGCTGATTCAAACCTCTAACAGTCCTTCTTCCAACGTAATAATATTTCCCAAAACAAAAACCAAATCACTGATGTTTACAGCCATGTAAGCAAGTCATTACATCATCAGAAGGGACATCAGAAATCGTATGACTATTACAATTATATAACTATTTAAATAAGAAATAACACTGAAACATCGTTTTCATGTTTAGAGTGGACAAAAAAATAAAATAAAAAATATGAATAACAATAATGAATATTACACTCTATAAAATTCTGAGTAGCTTCAACCATATGGTTGGGTCAAAAATACACAAACCCAACTGTCGGTTTAAACATTTTATTTAAATTTTTAAAATGAACAGTTGGATTTGTCTATATTTGACCAGAGGTGTTTTAAAAGCCCCTCATTTTTTAGAGTGTTATTATTATTGTCTCATGAATTATTTACATGTCTTTTTCATCAAGTCTTCTCTGGCAAAGGTCAGCAATTGATGCAGGACTGGCACATAAATTGCCTCAAAAAGGTGTGTAATGCCCCCGAATGAACACCAATCCATTTAGTCCATTAATGCCTTTCAAAAGTACTCTTACTAAACTGAAATGAGTTTTTTTTTACTGGACAGACATGCCTGAATGGGATTTGTATTCTAGCCACAGTGATCTGTACTAATGCATCTGAATCAAAACCTATTGTCTATTCAAACTCCATTTTGAAATCACTGTCAAATGAGTTCAAGAGGTTTTGCAAAGTGAGAAAATCGCTGCATGAAGCGCATCATTGTTATGATTGATCACTTATATAAGTGCGCTCAAACAACAAGCCTCTATACCGACTGATAATTATATCAACTCAACAGCTTCATCAAAAATGCTGAGATAATTTAATCTGACCCAGTTTGTGTGATTCATTTCTTCTAGGTCTTGAACTCAAGATGTATTTCTCAAGTCAATAATCCATCATTTGATGCTTAATCCTGCCCTACAAACACGCTCGGCGTTTAGTCATTGTCCTCTCGGTTTGTCTAACTCTTCGTGATGTGTTAGTTTCATAGTGAGATTCAACATAAGGAAAATGTAACCAGTGAATAAAAAATAAATAAAAAATCAGTGCCCTTGAATTACTAAATTCTGCTGGGCATTCTGCTGATGTTTGCTTTAATTAGTGCAGTGGATACCCTCAGGAAAATAGACTTGGCAGAGAAGCGACTAGGTTTGATTCCTGCTCGGGTTCTGAGATAACCTCTCTCCATCAAGGAACATATAATATCAGTCAGCTCCCTGCTCTAAAGCCTAAATGACCCTGAAACGCTCTGCCGCCCACCCTCCGCAGATAATGTCATCATCTACTCTCTTCCATAGTGTCTGGACGAGCATGAGAAGCTCCACTGCTGAATGAGGTCAGCCAGACAGATGTGGTCTTGACACATTACCTCTGGTTAGCGTAGACAACCTTTCAGACCCCCGCTGCTATTCATTCGCTGCCCACACTGTGAAAACGTACTGGTGGTTGGTTATATCAGCTGTTGCTAACGTCTTGTTTCACTCTACTATTTGTGCGCATATAATAAACAAAAACCAAACACAAGACACAATAAAGCAAATAACAAATCAAAAACAAGCAAAACGTCTTGGGCCAAAAGCAAAACAACAAAGCAAAGTTAAAACCACAACAACAACAAAGTAAAACAAACTTCTAACAAAAATTACAACTACAAAAAACAACGATTCAGAAATCCATTGGTGCGTATATATATAATTTTTCTTATTTGTACCTATATGTTTTTCTTTGTCTTATTTTCATATGTCCTTTTCCTTTTTCTTATTTGAATGATTTGTAAAGAGTGATTTATAATCAAGTTAGGGATTTTTATTAGTTAAAACCTTTCTTTACTTTTCTGTAGTTTTACATAGAGTAAGGATGAATATTGTCTGTATGTCTCAACAGATAGAACATGTTATCAGAATGTTTTGGGAAGTCTTTCTGTTGATAGTTGGAGCCTGAGCCGAGTTCATGCTTGGAGAAGCTGTGTGTCTGTGTATCTGTGTGTGTGTGTTAATATGGTCTGTATTGGTGAGGTGATTAACTGGCACCATAAGGAGACGGAATGACTTGTTGTTCTCGACAAACCACGTCACGAATCCGTCAACCATGTGATCAACAAATATATAATTCAAATTGTCTGCTCTTGTGTGGAAAATTTGTAGTTTTGTTTATCTTTCTTTCTTTCTTAGCCAATCAGAATCATTTAACCATCATCATTGACGTAGTTAGCACCCTCTGTTAGAGTATAATTGCTGTAACAATGTTATTGTGTGTGGGGCGGCCTACGAACTCCTTGTGAGACCTGAAGCTTCTGCTGATGAAACTGCAAACTAAACTTCACTAAATGTATTCTATTGACTGCACTTCTGACTCCTGCTCTTCATTCAACATATCTAGTCCTCGGGTCTTAACTCCAAATATGAATTTAATTATAATAGGAAACAAGTTTTATTTGTTTTTTTTTTTTTATTGAATGCAGTAGTTCCACTAATATTCAGTACATCCACACTTGGATAGAAACAGTCATGTATTCCACCCCTTAAGGAATGAATGCATGAAACAATGCTGGGCACTGCACCAAAACGTACAGCACCATTACTCACAAAACATCATGCATTGCATCTACGTTTTATTCCTATACAAAACAATGTAAGGACATGCAAACACACTCAACTGCTCTATTGATATAGGATATTAATAAGACCATTCAGGTGACTTCACTCAATGGATTCAGAGCACCTGCATCGGTTTCACGTGTGTCTATGGCATTTTGGTCATATCATACCCAAAGAAAAATGACGTTTTGGACTATTGATGCAACCTTTAGAGTCAGCTGCCACTGAAATTCGTGGGACTGAGGCTATTATACCCAGAGGGCCTCACCAGTCAGCTCTGAAAGCATCATGTTTCTGCTGCTTTAAAGAACCCTTCAACTTGAATTTGGCCAGGTAGGGTATCCGCTAGACCGTGGCAGGCCTGATTTCCAAGAGGAACATACATACTTCTTCTGTATTTCATTTTTTTTCCCCTTTAGTTGACCTCTGACCATAGCTGTGACTTTGCTGTGCTGGATGCAGCTTTCTTCACACATGCTCTGTGATGTGTTTAATATCTTTTTTTATTTCTTATACAGCCATAACAGTAAAAAAAAATACTAAAAATATTAATCTCTATGCCACCAAGTATGAGTTATGACTAATGACTGTGGCAAAACAACAGTTAGAAACAACTGTGGGAGGATATTAAATAACAAAAATATGAAAATTAGCAAACAGTTTGGGTTGAATATAATACATGCCTGTTCTAACATGCAAATATAAAAGATTGAAACCATTAATGATAAGAATATGAGCCGAGCAGAATGTTTTTTTATTAACTTACAGATTCCTATTTTAATGAAAAAGTCAACTCTAACAGCGTATCTTTGTCTTTTTTTCCATTATATTGCCACTCAAAAACAACATTATACATCGCAGAACACCTAAATTGAATTGTGTGGAGAGCTTTACAACTGGATTATGTAAACACATCATATCCAGATGATTAGGCGATAGGGAGCAGTGCTTGACATTGATGTTTTTTGAATAACAGATCTGTCATTTTTGGATATGAAGTAATAAATGAGGAGGAAAACATTCAGGTAGATCCAGTTCTGATTTCATTTCTAATCTTTAGGACTGACTGTCTTCACCGTCATTTTGCAGGTAATGAAATCAGATTGGTTAGTTCAGACAGTGTAGTCAATATCCGGTACAGTACGTGGCTTACATAATAAAGGCTGCTGAATTGTGTAATATGTGTAGTTTATGTATGATAATGCGACTTTACAGAACTACTTGAAAGCTGAAAGTCCAGGCTGAAACAAACGTCTAAAAAGAATCTGATTCCAACCCATTTATAGTTTGGTAATCACACACGCTAATACTCAATGTCTTCTATTTTAATATATTTTAAAGTCTATTTAGTATATTTTAAAAATAAATTTTCCTGTGATGCAAAGTTGAACTTTATCATCATTAGCTGTGGGTTATACACTAGCTTCACCGTTCTTACCTAGCGCTGTTTCGTGGGTTCTTGGCTTCGTTCTGTCGATCAGTGTATCACCGCTGTTTGGAGGACACTGACAAGGAGCTCTGGTGATCACAACACTTGTTTTATTGAACATTCGGAGGCAACATCATGAATTGGCCACAGAATCTCTTCTCGCTCTGCTGAAGACTGTTCTCTCAATATTATTGCCCAAATCCTATTTTAAGTCATAGAACTTAGTTATAACCTTAAATTTCACTAAATAGTAGGGATGAGCGAGTACAACATTATCTGTATCTGTATTCAGACTGGGCGGGGCCTAACCCGGACATGGGCGGGGCTTATACCGGTATTGTTATTTTTAATCATGCAATTGATATGGGTTGATCAGAAATTGTTACATTTTATTGCTGATTAGAAAACTATTTACATGACAGAATCAGCATTGAGCTTCAGATCAATGATTTTGATCACGATAAAATAAAAAAACAAACCTGAAGCTGAAGAAACCCTAAACGTTAATGGAAAGACCCGCGAATCTGAGTGACTGAGAGAGAGAAAAACAGCTGTTCTTGTCTCAGCGTTTTGCGTGTGAATGAGCAGGGCGGAGCCGGGGGACGCAGCAAATCTGCATGTGTAGGGGAGGGGGCGCTATGACTCTATCACTGAACGCAGACACAGTCAACTACCCAATGAGGATTCTTATTTAATCCGAGCACAGATATTGACTCGTATTACTCGTATGATACTCGTACTCAGCAAAAATGCTTTATCTCTACCGGATACTCATTTCAGCCGAGTATCCGGCTCAACTCTACTAAATAGCTACTCGATTCTATAGTTTCTCTTAATACACCAGAAATCATTCTAATATGCTTTCTTTATTTTATTTTGCTACTTAATAAACGTTATTTTCAAAGTTGAAAATTTTACATTTTTGTAGAAACAGTGATACTTTTTCTTTGATTAATACAAATATTCTAAGTATGTAACTTAATTATACATTTGCATTGCTTTTGATTATTTTGCATTATTGATGCAAATTTAAATTTTAAATTAATTTAAATATATTTTAAAAACATTCACCTAATATTTTTGTGATTTTATACTATAAATAGCATATGATTCGAATATCTCAAAAAGAAACAAAAATAGTATTTATTTTGCTGTTTGCCTGAATAAAACCTAAATGTCTTAAAGAATGTTGATAACGATTCCTCTCTCAGAGTCTCATCAAGTTATGGTGTGACAGCTGTCAACATCAACATTTCTACTGCTTTTTCATTTTAGGCATGAAATGCCATATCACAAATATTGTAAAAGGGACTGTTCAGCCCATAATGAAAATAAAGTCATTCCGTTCCAAACCCAGGTGGCTTTCTTTCTGACACAGATCATAAAAGGAAATATTTAGAAGAATGTCCAAGCTAGCACTAAGGCACCATAAAAGTGATCCTTAAAGAATTTGACACTTTGATAGCATTTTTTTTGAGAAAAAGACCAAAATATATATTGTTCACACTAATAATCACCACTGCAGCTCTCACATCATATTAGCATTTCTGCAAATTCAAAACTGAGCACAAGGAACACCTTCTATAAATAACTAAATATCTGGTTTGGATGGCTTCCGAAGCCTTCCAATATAGCGCATTTTGAAGACATCTTGATTGTGCTTTATAGTGCTTGACAGTCTGTGTTCACTAAGAAACAATACCATTGTGCCAAACGTCTTCTGTCGTGTTCAAAGGAAGAAAGTAAGCCATACAAGCATGTGAGTAAATAATGACAGAATTGTGGGTGCATTATTCCTTAAAACACTTCACTGAAGTGTGATTTGAACCGTACCTCTATCTGAGAAGCGTAGAATGGCTGGAGATACTCATGAAGGCTCCCCTGGCAGCGTTAGCTCTGAGTTTAGCTGTAAACTCGGGCTGCTACATGTGGACAGGCTGGCAGAGAGCAGAGACTCTAGGCATTGGCCCGGGAACATCAGAGTGTCTGTCACTCAGAGCCACGACTGACAGCGTTGGAGATTTTGGAACTCCATCCACCTGTGAAAGGAGAAAGAGAGAAGGGACATTTACACAAGACACAAAGCATGTCTGTCTGGATTTTCGCCTCTTGGGACAAGAAGGCCAGTGCATTTCCAGGACAAAAACAGGAGCTAGACAGCAGATTCCCCCCCCCCCCCCTTCCTCCCCTTTTTAACTCAGAAAACAAATGGAACGAAAAGAAAATGTAATGCCGCAAGAGCGAGGACATTAATAACGACCCAGAAGTGTCACGCTGTTTGAACGTTGCTACCATCACTCTTGATAATAGCTGCCATACGCAATATATTTAGCTCCATTCTCTTTAGAAACAAATCCTTGTTATTATTTCAAGTGTTTCTTTTACAGTTGTCTGCTTCTTGCATTGCTGGTGATTTTATCTGTCCCACTGGACAGTTGCTTCTGTTCTATTCTCTAAATGCATGGCACTGCACAAACAAATTCTGCATGACCCAGTATGCCATTTTCTCTCTTTTGATTGCACCATTTTAATTACTTATTTCAGGGTGAATTGATTGTGGGAGTGATGTAAAATTTCCACTATTAGCTTGTGTTTGATGTGTAAATCACACAAAATCCTGTCATATTTTAGGACCATTAAAATGTTTTTCATTGTAACAATATTTTCATAATTCAAAATGATCATTCTTATTAATCTGATGATTCGATTGATTATGCAATCATTGTCTTGTTTGCCCTGAAAATGACGCCACATTGCAAAATAATATATATTTTAAAGTCAACATGATATACAAATTGACAAGTTGTTGTTTATGCACCTGCACTTTTGTATTCATGTGTTGAAATCTTTAATGAAAATGAAACTTCTGTCAACTTCTGACAACTCTCCGAGTGTTTGCCAAGGTAGTGCATATGACACTGTTAGTATGTTTGGTCTTGGAGGAAAAGAGCTGCTGCTTCTCTCCTGCTGTCATTGCTGTTGGTTATTTCTGCTTCTGCAAAGCAAGTGTGAGACTTGCTACCGCCAATAAATACACAAAACGCAAGTAAAACATGCTGCTGCTGCTCTTCAATAGCATGCTTATCTTACCCATAGCAGTTCTATACAGGTGGAGCTGGGGAAGGGGGAGGGTTTCTGTAAGCGAGCTGGAACTATTATGGCAAAAGTTGGCAAAGAAAGTTGAGCTGCAAGCTCACTGGCGGCTGATACGGCAGGAACTAATCAGCAGTGACCTATAGAGAATGGTGTGATTGCAGACAGATTCAGTTAAGGACAGCCTAATATCTGCCTGCACTCCATCTAGAGTTTCATGACAGAACTTATTAACTTTCACTCACAACTTCAGTTTCAACTTCTCTCGCTCCTAATCTCTTGTTTACTTCTTCTGATGATCTCTCAACTCCATGTACCTAATCGGAAATTCTTAATTAGACATTTTTTACCCTTACCAAGATGAAAGCCCAGCCAAAAAAATCCTCTTACTCTGATATCTTGTGCTTTTGTGCAGATTTTGCACATTCCATTCCTATATAACTATCTCTGTTAATGGCTGTTTCTTCAACTGTGGCCATTTTTGGCTTTGTGGACAAAAATTATCTGAAAAACACTTTCACGCTCTCACTAGCTTATTTAACTATGCCCACTGGACATATACACACAGGGGGATTCTGCCATTTTTTTCTGAACATACAAATGTGAGTTCTAAACTTTCATCTCAAGGTATTTTCATATGTATGTGTGTGTGTGTGTGTATATATATATATATATATATATATATATAATGAAACGCTCTAAAATGTGTGCCATCTGTTCTATTCATAATCTAAAACGCATGCCATCATTGCTCTTATACATGCAGAAGATGCATATGTCTCCTGCAAGAGGAATATGTGCTGACTCCAAAGCAGATAGGTCAGAAGCTCAGCTTAACAATGCATTATCCTCTCATCACACCGGCTTTAGATCACAGAGCTCCCCCTCCCTCTATCGAGTATGACACAGGGCGCAGATTAGTGTCTATGTACATGGCCGTTCTCTCCTCAGTGCATCATCAAAATGAGCCCAGCTGCCTGGGGAGAACAGGCGTTTCTTTGTGAAGACTCTGACTCACTTTTGGCCTGTCCTCAGTGACTCTGTGTTATCTGCCCGCTCTGTTGAGTCCCAGCATGAGGTTAAAAAGACAGAGAAGCAAAGAGCTGTGTCCAATATTCTAGTGAGGTGTCACAACACCGTCTGATGGTTCCATTACTCCCCACAGCACTTATGCATTAATGGCTGCCGTATTAAGATTGGTGTTTTGAAGACAAAAGTCGTTACTTCCTGTTGGTTCCTCTCGTTGGCTTTGAAGTGAAAGTTTCTTCAACAAAAGCCCTGGCATCTTAGGCCAGGTGCACACTGTGCAGTTCTTACCACAATTTGGCCAACTGAGACACATTTCAGGATTTCTTTCATCATAGGGCAAGTTTCACGTGTAAGCATATTTCGTTTGATCACCATATTAATAGGTAACAGCATTCACTAAGTGTTGCTGTGAAGCAGGAGCATAAGCGTGCATCTGCAACTAGGCTCCAAGTACAATTTCGGAACTGAGACTATTTTCACCACACACTCAACTAAAAATACATCGTAAGTGCATTATAGGCGCGATTGTTGAAACACACCTCCTTACCGCCAAAGCTACAGCGCCACAGCCGCTCACGGACCAGTCCGCGAAGTCGTTCCACGGCCCGGTACCATTTCATCCGCGGACCGGTACCCTAATACAGCATCATCATCCACTCATTCAGAACGTTTATAATGTATACTTTGATTTTTCTAGTGTAGACTGCCTCAAACAGATGTGGCGTGTCATTTCCAAAAAGATTTACAGTCCAGGATTTATTATAAGCAAGATGTTTGCGTTCACTCTGAGTGTTAGCCTGAGAGTAAAAACATTCCCAATAATCTGGACCTTTTATTGAAAGACATATTTGTGTCTCTGCTTAAAGTTAATTTGATAAACTTGTAGTGCTTATAAATGGCCTCAAAGCTAACAGACGGACTAAATACAGATTTCACGGGGTCTCTAAGCTACGTTCTGCCCACTCGACAATGCTAAATCTAACATGCTGGAACATGTGCTCACGCCCAACTGGCATAGTCTGGAAATCGCACGAACACTCTCAGTGGGGGATGCCGTACGACTGAACGTGGGCTCAGTTTGTGATTTCAGATGCCAAACTGCTTTGATTTGAAGAGACTGCGCTTAACTCGGCATACGATATGCATCCAAACACACGCCATTTACATTTCTCTCTTTATGAAATGAGAGAAAATATATAATTGAGAGGATCCATCCACTAACGATAGGGAGCAGCAGTAATTGGCGAGTAAACACGGCACTCAAGCCTCTCGAAGGAAATAAAAGTGGGAGCACACCAAGCCAAACAGAGAGTGCATTAAGCTGGGATAATGATCCCAGCTTGACTTAGATATTCTGGCTTTATCGTACCCACCCACATTTCAGGCCTCGGCTGAGCTGCTCTGCTGTGACTTGTGTGTGGAGTTCGGTTTTTCTCTAAGTGTTCCATCGAGACGTGGTCCTCCCTCCAAACTAGTCCATTAGAGGCTGGGTCAATACTGCACAGTGGGTGAGGATGAAGGTGTGTGAACGTGCTTATGCTTGTGTCATCTCAGAGAGGATGTGTGTGTTCGCATGCGTGTCCCAGTGTCAGTGGATTGCCTTTAAAAGGAATCACAAGTACTCTATACATTACATTGAAAATGTACATTAAAAAAAAGTATTTGCCGATTGCTCTTGAACAGTTAGATATTGCTTTTCAGCCAACAAGGGGGTACTTGGAGGGATGCAACTTCAGTGGTTCCATGAAGAACCTTTTCACTGCACAAAAGATTCTTTATAGTGGAAACAAGTTACAGTAAAACCTTGATTTACGAGTGACTTAGTATACGAGCAAATCGGTGTACGAGCATTGTATCGGTGTGCAAGAATTTTTCCCTCACTCACGCGCATTTTTGTGTGGAAAAGTCCTAACGCTCAGCATCGCCGCATACATTTTTACTGGAAATATGCTAATGACAGCCTCTCATATAACAATCACGCGGTTCCAACCCCTTTATCAGCCCTTAACTCATTCATTCTCTCAGCTTCACTTGGTTTGGCTGCATCATTCACCACAGTGAAAACTTTTAGAATTGATTTACAGCGGTTTTACCTTGTGTTGTTAACATTAATTGTGATGGCTATTGTTCACATAGTGAAATATATATGTGGTTCATGAATTCATTGTCTCCTAGTTCTGCCTTTGTGTGTGTGTGTGTGTGTGTGTGTGTGTGAGTGGGGGCGTGGTCACTGATCACTGACACACCTGATTCTCATCTCATCTGCCCATGTAGTTTATTTATCTCCAGTCTTGTGTTGTCAAGTCGTTGTCTCTTATGTCCGCCCGGTGCTCGCTTGCGTCTCCCGTGTTACAAATTCTCCAACCTTCACTCTTCACTCATTATCACTTTGTTGTTTTCTGCACTATTATAATAAATTCACTCATTTGCACTTGAATCCGGGGTTTTGTGTTTTCCCCCTCCATCCTCTATCTCTCATCTCCTTCACGCCAGCAGCGTGCTCAAAGCTGAAGTGAGTTACAGTAAATTGTCAAGTATTTTTAAAGTTGAATTGTCAATTAGTATTTATATGAGATCTTAATGGTTATAATTTTAACTGTAATTAATAGGGTAAAAAAAACAATGTTAAAACGGGCATTTATGGTCGTGTGGAACAAATCAATTGATTTTTAGTGCATTCTTATGGGGGGAATTGATTTGGTGTACGAGCATTTTGGGTTACGAGCTCGCTCTTGGAATGAATTAACCTCGTAAACCGAGGTAGTACTTTATTTAGAGTATCAAATCGCCAATATTATGCTACTTTAAAGGTTCCTAATTTTGTTTTGGATGTCTCCTTCAATATGTTTACATGCATAGACACTTTCAGAAAACGCATTGCAGCATCACCTCTTTTCTCACAATCTCTGCTAAAAATGATTTATTATCTATAAACCCTTAGTTTCCGAACTCTGCTCTGATTTGTCTATTGTCATTGGTCGAAAACACCAAAAACACAGAAGCTTTCACATGATGTGTTGTGATGATGTATTTTGCATGACCAGTTTCAGAATCTAACATGAACATGAAAATGTAGGACGGTGACGGAAAATTGAGTACAGCCAATATGCATTTACTGCACATGGCAACATTTTCACAAATGAGCAAGCCGTTTTTAAAAATCATGTTGTGTATTCATCCAATCACTGCTACTGACCTCCTCATTTACTGTGTGAAATCTGAAAACCAGAATACTCAAGATTAATTACTAACCCACAGGAATAAGCATTCATTAAACAACCTGTTAGCAATGACTTGTTAATATAGTTTGTAAAATAAAATAGATAAGAATATCTCTTCCTCCAGGTCTCTAATAGCAGGATCAGACCACGCGATCCATTAGAAGTCAGGTGTCTTGGTCATCCGTAAAGGACAATGGGCGACGGGACGCATGAATCGATTGTTTCATCTTGTATAGTGTGTCATAGTGGGCGACATCCGTAGTCTGAACCTGGCATAAAAAGGTTCATCTTACAAAGTGGATAGATCATGTGTGAATAGCTTGATAAAGAACTATTTACAAAGATAAATCTGTTTTGATATACACTGCTGTGTTGCACCCTGAGCAATTCTTTTCATAAACTGCTGCAATAAATGTTGTGCTCTTGCCACACCTCATGATCTTGCTCTCGGCTTAAAAGTTCTACACTAACTTATTCAGCAATTCCTTCAAATAGGTCACACTAAAAGCACTCATAATGAACAGCACAGCATTTGAAAAGTCCATTCTTTCTCATTTATTTTGGTTCCAGGCAGCAGATGGGCTGCGGTTGATAACCAGTAGATGTAGGTTGCCTGTAATAGGCATAAAGTTGTTCAGATAAGAGAGCCCGCTTTATGAAAGAGAAGCTTTAATGGCATTTAAGCAGAGGAAGGAAAAGACTTTCAGTATAAGAAGCTTTTCTTAGTTACCTGTGAAAGATTCAGCTCAATATTGTAAATAGAATGACCAACCACTAATTTATAATTCTGATAATAATCCATGAGGCTAATGACTTTTTCTTATGAAATATTAGGGTTCAATAGAGTTTAAAAAAAGAGATTTTGGATGTGATGCAAAACATTACCAATCGTTTTGAAGTATTGGTTGTTGCATTCTTCCTAATGCTTTCAAGACTATCACAAGTCTATTTTGACAAAAGCTCATCTATGTTAGCTTGCTAAATTATAATATCTTGTTTAACATCAAAATTTACAACAACAAAGAAATTGGGGAACCGAATGGTTGATGCGCCCCATTGACTTCCATAGAATGGACAAAACAACTGTTTGGTTACAATATTTTCTTTTGTGTTTAGTAGAGAATAGAGAATTATTCAACTTGAGGATGTGTAAATTATGACAGAATTATATATATTTTTTTAGGTGAACCATACAGAGTGTTACTGACAGACTGGGAAGTAAATTCTGTGGGAAAGAAAAATCTTAAAATGTTATAATACACCCCATTAGCAAAATCAAGTCATTAAAGAGGATTGTCAGTAATTACCTAAGTAGAAAAAATCCTGATATCTTATGTCTTTAAATACATAGAATGTCTACAAAATATCAGTAAGATTTCTTGCGTTCGGTGTAGTTTTTGTCTTTGCGTAACCTCGGTGGAGGCTGTTTCTCCCTCTAATTGAGCAGCTGCCTTCCTCCAAGTCTATCCGAGCCCAAGCTCCCTCTCCGCACAGCTAATCATTTGCGCTATATTTAGCTGGAGTTGTGCCTGCCTGCCCATGTCTTCGTGTTTAGCCTTATCCCTGGGTACACAGTAATTGTGAAACGTGTTTCGTAAAAACAGTTCCACCAGAGGAAAAATAAACAAGTCCTTCGGCAGTGTGAGGATTTTGGCTGAGGGCAAAATGCCAGCAGGGGGTCATGTTCCGCAGTCGCTGGGGAAAATCGGTGCAAGGCCTCCTCCCAGCCCACCATGAGGGTCTTAACACATGAGTCACAGAATATGTGCGTAGAAATGTGTATAAAAACACCACTAGCAATTGTGTCCCTATTCACAAAGCGCATAATGCCAAAGGCTCTGTTTTTCTGCACCACAATCTAGAACTTTTCAGAACAGACAGCACTATCCCCCCTCCCCCTTATGTTTGTATGTGAGCTAAAATGAATTCAAAACGAACACAAAAGCGGCTTGGGGGCTCTAAATCATTTTTCAACATGCTTTCAGGAAACAAAACATTTTTATTATTGATAGTCCTTGCACGCATCGACATCATTTTGCTGATGTCCCACTATATTTAAGTGGCTGATGTACACTCTTGCTTTAGTTATGGTTGTTTGTTAGACCTATTGTAACGTCAAGTCCACGATGCTGAGTCTGGAAAGAAAAACGTACCAAAAATTTACAGTTGCTGGCACATCAAAGCCGGTAGCACACATCTGTGACAATAACATCAGAATTATCAGTCAGAGAAAGAAATCTGCCATCCTCTCTCTCACCCTCAAGTTGATCCAAACCTGTATGAATTTCTTTCATCTGTAGAACATAAAAGATTACATATTGAAGAATATTGGTAGCCAAACTGTTTATGGGCACCAATGACTTCCATAGCATGGGATATACAGTAATCCCTTGCCACTTCGCGGGTCAAGTTTCACGGCCTCAGTACATCACAGATTTTTTTGAAAAAAAATAAATCCAAAAGTACTGCCATACCGGCAGCTGTATTGCGGAAAGCAGCGTTGTTTCATCGTGATGCGCGAGAGAAACGGTTTCCCAGGATGCCAGACAAAGAGAGAAACTCTCTCAGACGCTTTGTACACACCCACGGCACTCAGACAAGACACGTGATTGGTTCCCGGCCCAAGATCGACCAATGAGAGCACGAGTGGAGTGGGAGCCTCTTCGACTCTCTCAGAAGCAAATGTTGACGATCCAGCGCCGATATCTGACGATGAGGTGCTTCCCGAACTGATTTAAAGGCCTCATTATACCAGTGCAGTAACACCACCATCATCAATCGAACCGCACAGGTCTGTCACCGTCGTCATTACTGGAGTCTCAAGATACTACTGTCAGTGATGAGTGTAGAGCACCATAATACGAATCATATGAGAGAGAGAGAGAGAGTAAATGTATAATAGTAAGGTTTTATAATTAAATGAATTTAATAAAAAGATATATATATATATGAAGTATAAATATACATATTTTAAACATTCTGGTACCTACACACACATATACGGAAATTCCTAGGGGGGGGCAATCCTACTTCATAGATTTTCCCCTATCGCGGGGGTTCCGGTCCACATTAACCGCCATAAACGAGGGATCACTGTATACATATGAGAAGTCAATGGGGCCCAACTTTTGGGCATCAATAAAGAAAGATGCAACTCTGAGTATTGTTTATGCCTCATTAAAATGGAATGTTATTGTAGCTCTTCATGCATAACTTCTCTATACAGAGCCGAGGGAAAGGGCCAGTGCTCAATGAACGTAAATGTTTGGAACTCAGTGTAGCCTTAATGTTAAGACAGGCTGAGAGCCGTCATGCTAATGGAGGCTAAAGAGGGATCGTGAGACGGAGCCCCCCCCAGCAAGCCTCCTCATCATTACTGCGAGGAGACCACAGCACACGCCTAATGGACTCTCCTATTAGAAGCCATCATTCATAAATCCCTTTGTCACGTACCACTGTGGCATGGAGCTAATTTGCATACAGATCCAACACGAGTGCTTAAAGGGGCTGGGATCAACATGTTAATGCTAATGAGGCAGCATGTGGCCACACAGAGAAGTCTGTGTGATAATGGTTAAATAGTTATTTGAGAAGTCCATAATACTGCAGTGATGGAGTTCAAAAATCCACAAAATTACACGTTTCATGCTGTAAAGCACTCAGATCTCCAGTGTTGGTTGCAGCTTAGTGAAGAAAAGATTAGAGATATAAATATAATCATTGGTCTATGAAAAATAAAGCCTGCCTATATGTAATATCAGACTCGTTTGCTAATAAAAAAGCAAGCACTTTCTAAAATCTAAAATCTGATATGAAATGAATAAATTACAAAAACATTATTGACTGAATGATTGAATGAAAAAATGACAGACTATTAATTAATTCATTCATTCATGACTTTTGTCATTCAACAAATGAATGGATGAATGAATGAAATGCACATATAAAAATCCCCATACAAAAAGCTTTGCGCTAAATAAATACCCATACAAAACAAGTTTGTGTGTACTTAAAAAGTAAATACAGTAATCCCTCGCCACTTCGCGGTTCAAGTTTCGCAGCCTCAGTGCATCGTGAATTTTTCAAAAATATTTATTGAAACTTTCTTTTTTAAAACATCGCCATGACAGCATCCGTATTGCTGAAAACATCCGTATTCCGTATTGTTGTATCGTGATGCGCGAGAGAAACTGTTTCCCAGGATGCCAGATAAAGAGAAACTCGTCAATGAAGCTTTGCATACAGGCACTCAGACAAGACACGTGATTGGTTCCCAGTGCGAGATCGACGAATGAGCGCACTAGTGGATGTATCCCGTGAGCTGATTGGCTGATCCTACTTTGCGAATTTCCACCTATTGCGGGGCGTTCTGGTCCACATTAACAGTGATAAACGAGGGATTACTGTAAAATAAAAGACAAAAAAAAAAGCTAACAAATGCATAAATACATGCAAATTCACATACAAACTACATTAACTATATTTATTTACAGTGCAAAAAAATCCCCAAATAGGTGGCGATATTCACCAAGTGTGTAAATCGGCATTAAACAAAAGAAGAAGAAAAAAGCAGTACGGCACATTTTTTCATAGTGTCTATTTCCATGGTGACTCGTAGATTGCACCTCTGTTGAGAATGTCTTGCGTGAACATGCATTGGATTGGATGATCTTACTACCGGATTAATTTTTGGAATCAACAATACCTCAAATAATCAAGGTTTGGATTGATCAAGCAAGAGTTCAGCGTATGTTTGATGGTAACATAACCTTGCTTTCTGCTGTTGGTCTGAAGCAACAACAAAAAACAAACTATGATCAACCCCTTATGTCATTCAGACAGTGCATTCCTGACTGGAATCGGCTGGTTGCTGAGCAGAATAAGCTGCAAACTGTGCTAAATGGATCAAATTTTATGCTGACCAAAAGTCTGAATCTGTGAAACTAGCCTATATGCACCAGTATCCTGTTAAAGCTGAAGCGGTCTGCGAGCAAAGTCAAAATCCTTAATCCCAACCAAGGCTTAGAGATGACAAGACAAAAAAGACTGAGAAACTGCCAAAAACATCCCCAGTCTCTTCTGTACATGGACAATTGGACAGCAGTTTTTGTCAAACTGTCAGTTCCAATGTAATTCATGTGAAAACAGAGCAAAGAATATAATAGCCGAAAAGGGCAAGGAGTGCAACTCGATGAGACACGCTTGCTGCGTTGTTGTTGTTCTTGTACAGTTTGTTTTATGTCAGGCCATGCGATTTAGAAGACGTGATAGATGTTGTAATGAATGTTATTGTTAAACACACTGCTGTGTCAGGTGAAACACTCTTTATAAAGCACTAGACAAAATACCACACTAGATTCAGGTGTAAACAATGCTTCTACTGTAGCTTATTAGTTTGTCAAGCTTTGTGTTAACCCTTAAAATGACGTTTGCTCTCGTAACCTTGCGTAGTTTGAGTTGATCTAGACATAATGCGTCATATTTCGGAGTTATTAACGTCTGCTTATTGCGTTAGATTACATGCATGTAAACAATGCTTCTATCACTTGTTTTTGCTTCTAATTAATCTGTGTTTTGATACGGAGATTATTTACTCTTTTAGAAAATGTGTAATGACGCCCTCTACCATATAACAATGAAAACATGGATTGCGGAAAATTGGTGTAATCCAAAGTGTTCAAAAATAATTATCTGTATTAAATACGTTTTCATATAATCGCAAATAACATGTCCTTCAGTGCTTGAAAACATTCATTACATTTTTTCGAAGTATTGTAGGTCTATACTATATATTTTTTTATTGTATGCTAAAGTAAACTGCATTTACACAAGGGAATATAATATATCTGAATTGCATTCTGTTGTTTACTGGTTAATTTTGCAATATTAGCTGGCCGACTATGCATTCTTACAAGACGTGAACAAACAACAACAACAAATGCATCACATTCTAATTATTCCATGCAAATCTTAAAGAGAGCAGATTCGCACACATTTTAAATCTTAAGCATCTTAAAAACATCTGCAACTGGTCTTTTGAACATCAGTGAGGGAGTCGTTCTCCAGACGAGGAAACACTTTCACAACTACATCTGTGGAAACGCAAGCTGTTACCACACGAAACCGTTTTTTCCAACTGACATGACACTTTTAGAGTGCAGATTTCAAGAAGGCTTCAGAACATTCCCAGCATCTTGCCCGTGTCTCATTTTACATGACACTTCTCAGAGATGAAACGTTGGCAGGCAAAGCATTCAGAAGATTTGATAGCCAGAATCCCACAAACATGAATGAACTCTGAGGGCAAAAGAGTTGTGCTTTTGTCAGTCAAGGGATATGAGATATTAAAGGTCAACGGAAAGGTGACCTTCAAGTCAGACAAAAAGAAAATAGACCTCTCCTTCGACAAACACTAGCCTGGTGATCCAGCCTGGTGGAGCTGGCCGAGAGAGTGTTTAAAAATTAAACCTACTCCGTTTTAAAAGGCTTGTCACTTCAACTGTTATGCATCATGAAACATGTGTTTTACATGGTACTTGGATATTGAGCTTCATTTCGAATTTTGAAAGCATTCCCCTACCGCATACAGTACATTTATTAAAGGGTAAAATTTGAGATGTCGATCATGACAAATATATGGTCCCTTTAATATAGAATGTAGAACCCCCGACTTACGAAAATAATCCGTTCCGAGGTTGGCTTCGTAAGTCGATCTTTTCGTAAGTCGGTCAGGCTTTTACATGTAAATTGTCTAATCCGTTCCAAGCCCTACGAAAACACCACATTTAATTTTATAGTAAAGTTATGCTTGTTTAGTAAGGTCCCTATGGTTGAAGGGTTACGGCCAAATTCTTTCGCTATGGCGGACAAGCGCATCCCAGCTTCATACTTCTCAAGAGGCTGGTCAGAGCGATGCTGACCAATAGGAGAGCAGGATGCTGCAGCGAAAGCTAGCGTCCAAGCCGGGAGACAGCCAATGGGAGAGCGGGACGATTGGTGCGAGTTTACGGGTCAGTGGCGCGCAAATTTCAAAACAAAACTCAGAAATCGTCGCCTGGGCCGAGATTTCGTTTTTCGCATCTTGATCATTTTGTCGTTACTCGGGCGAAAAACGCCCCGAAATATTTTATCGGACATCGAACTTTTCATACGTAGAGCGTTTCGTAAGTCAGGGTTCTACTGTATATGAGTGTGTATGTAACTCGGAATGTGATCTATGTGTGGCTTATTAAACAAATCTAGTTCAGAGAACAAATAGGCATTAGTTAAAAAAAAAAACAGTGCAAACATCAATATCAGAGGTAGAGCAGTAAATGTGGTCAAAGAATCATCCAAGGCAATCCACAGCAGAGTCAAACATGGGCATATGTGCGTGTGTGTGTGCTTATACACCATTTTCCTTTTCTTTATCATGTACATGCTGCTCTGTCATTGACCCACTGATGGAAATAACATGTTCCTCTGACTCAGTGTTCAATAAGGAAACCAAAACGGCATTCTCAACTTGTTGTGCCGGCTGGAAGAGTGAATGCAGCTTGAATTATAAATGTATCCCCTCAGCAACTTGCCACAGAAATAATCACACTTTTTCATTTAGAGGTGAAGAAAGACTGAAGCAGACAGAGAGGGGAGTAAAATACCTCTCTGAGGAGTTGTGGATCTACTATAAACCAGTCTAACCTCATTCTCAGATTTAGTGTTTTCCCAATGAGTAGAAGGATACAGGGAGTAAGAGAAACCAAAAGACATGAAACACATTATCCACATACCTATTCCGGAGGCTTTGCCGCACAGGATCTCGTTGCTAATTTATTTCAGTATTTCAACATCACTGTAATGGAGAGAAACTGGGGAGAATGTGACCCGAGGCACGTCGAAAAAGCTTCAGGCTGGCAATGGATGAGGAAAACTAGTTTTTATTTTAAATAAAGTCATGTGATTTGATTTAAATGGTTATTAATGTCTGCATCAAGGGAAGAGAGTGGTACATTTAAGAGTAGGAAACGATGTTATTGTGATTGTTAGACACACTGAATGGGGATGGTTTATAATTGTATTAATAGTTTAGTTGGGCGGGATCTGCACCATTGTTCTATAACAGGGTCATCAAAAAGAAAACCTTTTGATAAGGCTTAAAAGCTATTAAATGGTCCCAAAACACCATCTTAAGAGAAACAACATGACTTTAATGGCAGTGTAGATTGGGTCTGGGATCTCTTTTGACTGCATTTGTTGTGCAAGCAACTGATAATCATACAAAGACATAACTACTTGTCTTTAGTTTCTATTTCCCACAGGGATGGGTGATGATTATCATTTATTTGTATGTTCTCTTTAAGAAATAAGAAAAAGAAACACCAAGGCTGCAACTATTTGATTAAAAAATACAGTAAACGAAAGAATGAAATATTATTAACATTTAAAATAACTGCTTTCAATTTGAAAATATTTGAAAATGTCATTTATTGTGATGGCCAATCTGAATTTTTTAGCACCATTACTTCAGTCTTCAGTGTCACGTGATCCTTCAGAAATCATTCTAATATACTGATTTTCTGCTCAAGAAACATTTCTTATTATTGACAATGTTAAAACAGTTGAGCTCCTTATTATTTTTCTGGAAACTGTAGAAAGCAGAGCAGAGTCCAATTCCAATTAATTATGACTTTTGCCTCAATAAACTCCTAATTACTGCTTATAAATAGTTTAATATTAGTTTAATATTTATATGTTTAATAGTTTTTATTAAAATGAATAATAGTAAGGTAGATGTTAAGTTTGGGTATTGAGTAGTATTAAGGGATGTAGAATATGATTATGCAGAATAAGGCATTACTGTGTTCTTTTTACATCCTAATAAGTAGCCATTATTCATTTTATTTGCATGCTAATAATTGACTAGTTTAGTGTAAGAACTAGACCCTAAACTAAAGAATTACCAATGATCAATAAAGAGTTCAAAAGAACATAATTTTTCTGAAATAAAAACTCGCATTTAAAAATATTTAAGATGAATAAAAAATCTTTTTATTAGGTAACCAAAAAGTGCTTCATGTGAAACATTTCAACTGTTCTTATATGTTAAAAATAGTATTGAATAGTACTTACACACCCGAAAATATTTTTAACCAGTCAACAAATTTCTACCTTTTTATCGTTTAACTCAGAATATCACACTTGCAAGTGCCACCTCCTTCCATCCTTTAAAATATATCATCCTTTTCACATGGTTAAACGTCTCTATTCCTGACTCACGTTGAATCTTTGACTGTTGAGGCCAAATAAGTAAGATTATAGCCCCTGTATGCAGCATGCTTTTGAACTAAAATCTACAAAGAGACATGACATCAATACCATGCCAATATCTGGCTCAGCATTAGGGATGAAGGTGGCAGCACAAAGCGATTTAACTCAGCTGAGGCTTATTCCCCACAGAGGAAAATGACTTCAGCGCCAACTTACTTTTAACTTAATGGATTTTGCCTCTGCTTTCACTAAGGCATCTTCATGTTTCCTGCACTGTGTTAAAACCCTTTACTCTAACCTAATACGCTTCATAGCCGGAGTACCCAAGACACCACTTAGCCATGGCATTCTTAACAACCCCCTACAGTTTAAGCCTGTAGATAGAGGAAACCTTCACTAAACCTTCATTAACCCAAATACCTACTTATTTGATTAGCCCAGCTCTGGCATCTTATGAACGGAGAATAAAAATAAAGAAATAAACAAATATATGAGCAATATCACACGAGTAGGAGTGTGGTGTGGCTCTATATCAGTACGGATGTGATCCGGCTGTAGGTAATCACAACCTTGCTGATGTGGAGCCATGTTGCACAACTCCGAGAATGATATAACATTTACACAAAAGTTGGTCGACACAAGAGTGAAAATAAACAAGAAACGACTACGTGCTTTAAAAATAAATAAACTCTTGTGTGAGGAACTATTTATCTTAAGTTGACAGTTTAATGATGAATCCAATCCATGAAGTTTAAAGCTATATATTTAAAAGTAGTATATGGTAAAATACTATATGCTAAAATGATGTACAGTACAGTATTGAGAGAGAGATCGAATGAGGAAGTTTGATTACTACAGATGATACAGAGTTCATTCTTCATGTTAATCTAGTTTTCAAAATACATTGACGATATCTTTGTCATAGTATCATGTCAATGGTTATAGGGATGTCCCATAACTCTGGTCAATTTGGTAGCACCTTACAAGGTGTTAAAAAGTAAAAAATGATGTCCTTCTTTACAACCTTTAATAGTCCCTTTTAATTAAAAAATCTTTATCACCGACTCAGCCATAAAGTCTCGTGTCCCCATCTAATGGCATAACCTGCACTGAAATCAAAATCATCATCACTAACACAGACTATTTATTATTTATAATATTGATAAATACTACTTTTATTTATATAAAATATTATTTATTGAACAATAATATGAAATAAATAACAATAGCCATTATAATATAAAATTAATTTAAAACTACAAAGAAAGCACTCTGATACAGTTTAAATTCATGAAAAATTAGATTATCCTTACTACGGTTTAATTTTACAGTACAGGAAACAGGAAGTGGGCAGAGACATGACAGATACGTGACAGGTGGGTTTGATCGTATTTGTCGATACAGGCTGTTAGAAATGCTTCAGCTGGAATGATAGAAGTTACATCAGTTACAGTGGTTAAACAGGTAGAATATTGCATGTCTTTTTTATATTTCTATTATATAATATACTTTTTCATTTTAATTAATTATTTTTATTTTATGCTTACAATAACAAATACAGTACCTTTCTTATAGGAGATTAAACTGTTTTTCCTAAATGCTTTGGGGCATGAGGCAATTGTGGCAAAACGTCATAATCTCTTCTGAATGACGCCAAACTCCAGAGGGAATTTTACACCACAAAGTTTACACCACATGTCTCATCATCCTGCAATTGCTTTTTCTCTGTTTGCCCTTTATAACAGTTTCTGCAGTTTTCAGGTGCTATTTTTAGTCTGGTGCAGTCAGTTTTATGCTGTATACTGCCTGCTTTAAGCTCTGACTTACCAAGAACTGTGAAGATGTGTCACTGATTTAAATTAATCCCATACAGGTTAGAATGGAGCAAACTATGTATATGGAAGAATTTAAATAGATCGATGAATATGTGCTGGCACTCAACAGTACATATTGCATTTACAAACATTATATGCACATATATGTTTAAACATAAATGTTGACTATGTTACTCTCTACTCTCTCACTGATGTTCATATAATAAACCAATAAGTTGGTCTAATGGAATTTTAATATCATATTCATCAGACATGTGCATGCAGTTTAACTGAAATTACTCTTAGAACTTCACGATTTAAATGGTCTGCTAAATGCTTTGAATATGATTGAATTATATCCTTAAAATATTTTATTTGTCTGGATTCCGATTTAATGGTGAAATTAAATGTTGGTCAAAGCATGTCTAGGGCACTAAAATCATGAAACTTACAATTTACCAATTTATTAATATTTTAAGGCCTTTATTTTTTTTTCTCATTTTTTCCATTTTTCATTTTGTCAAATAGTTTAATTATTAAAACCAAAAAGCATGTTTATAGTGTATATAGTTATAGTATAGTTTAATAGTATAGTTTAGTTTAAGTGAATAAAAAAAACTTGCAACAAATTTAATTTATGTATTTGTACAATAATATGGCCCTGTGAAATGTTTTCTTTTTTTGTTTTTAATTTTCTTGTGTTTATATGTTATTTATATATTTCACTACAAGTTTATTATCAAAAAAGGTGACAATCAAGGCATATAACATGAGCCATTTATTTAATATGCTAAAATTTAATCAAATGCAAATTAAACAATTCCTCCACGATTTAATTTTACTGTTAAAATGAACATAAAATAACAATTGTTTTATTATTACTTAGTTTTAGTTATCGTGTTTGTTTAATAAATACTTTTATATACACATTTTTTTGTTGTTGTTCATCAAATCTGATTCTGTACTTCGTCTCTCCTCCCACACCCAATTAACTTAATTTATCAGGACTTAAAGAAAGAAAACTGTTCCTAAATAAGTTTCACTAGTATTCACTAGTAAATACTATAAGTCTTAGTATTTACGATTATTACAAAGGCAATGATTCTACATTTAGAATCATTCGGCCAAAATACAAATAATCAACGGTGCCACAACTGACAAATTATTTTTTTAACTGCCTGTTAATCCCTCTTAAGTGCTGGCATAAGGGCCTTTACCAATGCTTTTATGTAAAATAAAATGACATTTTTTGAGGACCTAAGATCTTCTTCCCCTGCGACCTCTAACATCTGTCTGTGAAAACTGTTCATCCAACCACATTAACGCTGAGTTACTTTGCTCTAGTTCACACCCACACTCTCTCTCTCACACACATCCGCACGCATGCACTACAGATGTGGTCAGATTTATTGTCACCCCTATCTGGTAAATGTGAAATCTTTCATTCAAACAATTTGCAAAAATATTAACTTTCATTGAAGTAAAAGATTTGGAAGTGGAGCAAAAATTATTAAACACATTGGCCAGAATTTTTGGAATATATTCAGTAGAATATCTCTGAAGTGTATTTCCAATAATGTTTAGTCAACGGGATATATATATATATATATATATATATATACCGTATTTATTCGAGTATAACGCGCACACGTTTATAACGCGCACCCCTAATTTTCGATAAAAAAACAGTATAAAATTTTGTTTCACACCACGCATTGTAATTGACAAAAAAACGTTGTTGAATACGTGCAGCCATGATAAAAAACATTTATTTATTGAATAACATACTTATACAGTAATACCTCAGTTTACGAGTTTAATTCGTTCCAAGAGCGAGTTCATAAACCAAAATGCTCCTTCACCAAAACAAATGTCCTCATAGGAATGCACTAAAAAACAATTTATTCGTTCCACATGACCACAAATGCCCATTTTAAATATTGTTGGGGTTTTACCCTATTAATTACAGTTAAAATTATAACCATTAAGATCTCATATAAATACTAATTAATAATTGACAATTAAACTCTAAAAACACTTGACAAATTACTGTATTGCACTTCAGCTGAGGAGAAAGGAGGGAGGAGGGAGGAGGGGGGAGCGGGGAAAGCAAGGATTCAAGTGCAAATGAGTGAATTTATTATATAGTGCAGAAAACTAAAGTGATAATCCAGAGGAAAAGTCATGAGACGGGGAGCCGAGAACGAACAAATGAACGCACGGGAGCCGCGAATGAACGAACGAATTCGCGGGAGCCTTGAACAAAGAACGAAGGAATTTGCGGGAGCCGCGAATGAAAGCGAGAGATAGGCAGATGATATGAGAATCAAGTGTTCAGTGACCACACACATACATACAGACTCAGGCAGAACTAGGAGACAATGAATTCATGAACCGTGACAGTTACTGCTTAGAGGTACTGTACGTGTATATTTCACTACGTGAACAAAAGCGATCACAATTAATTAATTTTAACCACTTAATCACTCATAAAAGTATCACTGTGGTGAATGATGCAACCAAACCAATGAGAGAATGAATGAGTTAAGGGGTGATAAAGCGGTTGGAATCCCATGACTGTGTTATGAGTATACCGTAACGTGTGGGCGAGGAAATGAAGCGGTGAGGGGATGTTTTTTTTTTTTCTTCGCCCTCGCTTACAGTGAGCAGCTGCAGCCTGTAAAATGCGCAGCGCGAACTCACAATTCGCCGGCGCCCTCAAAGGACCGGCCGTCAAAACAGACTCCAGCCCTCGTGTATAACGCGCACCCTAACTTTGATTTCTTTTTTTGGTAGAAAATTTTGCGCGTTATACTCGAATAAATACGGTATATATATAGTGGGATCCGGTTATATCGACGGCCTCGGGGGTTGCAAAAAAGCATTGAGATAACCGATGATCGAGAAAACCAACAGCCAATATGGTGATTTATTTGATCGGCATGCTATAAAAATGTACATACACTGTATATGTTTGCTAACAACAAAAGGCATATGTGCAGCAACTAACAGCAGAGATTTACCAGTATACAATAAAAAACACCTTCCATTCTCAATACAAACCTTTAATTATATTCTCCAACATTGCAAACACAATTTCGCTCACACCGTAAATAGTCACAAACGTGTACACACATTTGCTCAAAACACAGTCATTTCACTCGGACACAATTCTGATAGTATTGCACATGCGGTTAATATGGTTTATTTACAAACTCTAAAATGCTTTGTTGCTTTTTGCCTTTAACGGTCTGCTTGAAAACAAATGCTTCTATCAGTAACGACGTCTTTGTCAACGTAATCTGGGAATTCCTGGACAATAATGCTTCACTGAACACACACACTCACAGCAGTCGTGCTCGACTCATTGAACACACACTCACTGCAGACGTGCTCGACTCGCTCAACACACACTCACTGTAGACACACACACACACACACTCGGCTCAACTCCTGCGCCTCCTCTTCCAAGATAGCATCTAGAAGGCTTTAGACTTCCGTGAGTTCTTTTGCGGCTGCATGGCACTGTACGTGCACTGAGCAGTGAACTAGGCACGCTCATGACTCACGATATAACTATGTGAAGTGGAGAATTTGTCCCTCTTTTGTGCTCAAGATATCAGGGTTCGGCAACATAAAAAAAGTCGACATAACCGATAAGAAAATGTTTAGACAAATAGGGAGTGTGGCGGTTCCACTTCAAAAACGTTGATATAAAAGGTTTGGCGAGTTATCCGAAGGTTATCCGAATCATCCAATGGATGATTAAGGGAATTTTTCCCTTTTGCTTCCTCATATATATATATATATATATATATGAGGAAGCAAAAGAGAAAAAAATCCATATGAGGAAGCAAAAGAGAAAAAAATCCCTTAATTATCCATCACCAAGTAAGGTAAGCAAAACCAAAGTATACCGTTCTGATGCACAGCCAAATATGTCTGAGCTTCACAAAAGCTTACAAAAGATTTAGTGGGCAAAGACTCTGCAAGGATCACAGATAGAGAATTCCAGAGATTAGTTGACCTTTTGGATTTAGTAAACCTCAAAAAATAATAATAATCAAACAACCCCTTTATCATTTCATCCTCCTTGCTCATCCAAAAACAAACTCCAGCATATTCAGTTTTTAGACATGACTGGAACTTAAAACGGGACCTGCTTTTATAGTCAGATGAAACTCAAAATAGAGAGTCCAAATAGAGAAATAGAAAAAACAGTTAGATGGCTTTGGTGCAAACAGCGATAAAAGTACCCCATTTCCCCATGGATAAATATATGGCTGACATCTTCAGATACATGGCATCATGGATTCTAGCAAATACAAAAACCTGTATAATAAAATCAAAACCTGACCGCTTATAAATGTTGTAAAAAAACAAAACAAAAAAACGTCTCAGGTTACGTATGTAACCATAGTTCCCTGAAGAGGGAACGAGACGCTGCGTCGAACGCTTGGGGAATCCTTGGATGATGTCCGCGCGAAGCACAATATGTAAACTTCCGGCGCGCGCGCGTGCGCGTGCGTGAGTGACAGGCGCAGATCGGTGACGTCACGAACCAGTTGATAAAAGAGCGCCGGAACCCGGAAGCGGCAGCTTAGAGTTTGTCTGAAGCAAGCCCGGAAGGCGCGAGGAGCTGAGGCCAAAGACGCAGCGTCTCGTTCCCTCTTCAGGGAACTATGGTTACATACGTAACCTGAGACGTTCCCTTTCAAGGGAACTCGCGCTGCGTCGAACGCTTGGGGAACGATATACCAACGCCACCTCAGTGACGAAGGCCGACGAGTGTCTCGTAGCTCACTACGAGAGGACCCGTGTTCCCGGAGCGGAGTTGAGGTCAAGCTGGTAAAACCTCAGAAAAGTATGCGGGGAAGACCACCCTGCCGCATCACAAACATCAGATAACGACACACCAGATATAAGGGCCTTAGAGGCAGCCACGCTCCTAGTAGAGTGGGCCCGGACCCTCAGAGGCGAGGAGGATCCGGCCGACTCGTAAGCCAGGGTGATAGCCTCAACTATCCACCTGCTTAAAGTAGATTTGGATGCAGGGGCCCCCTTGGGGGTCCCAAAGCAAACAAACAACTGGTCAGACTTACGCCAAGGGGCAGACCTATAGACATAAGTGTCCAGTGCTCGCACTGGACAGACCTTGTTTTTAAATTCCTGGTCCTGGTCACCGAAGGGGGGAGGGCAGAAGGCCTGCAGTACTATAGACCTGGCCACATGAGTGGGCACTTTGGGCACATAGCCTGGCCTGGGATGGAGGAAGGCTTTCACCATCCCAGGCGCAAACTCAAGGCAAGAGGGAGCTACAGAAAGCGCCTGTAGATCCCCAATTCTCTTTAGCGATGTTATAGCTAACAAGAATAAGGTTTTTAAAGTGAGGAACTTTAGTGGAACCTCATCCAACGGTTCAAAGGGTGCCTGGGACAACCCCTGGAGTACCAGGGATAAGTCCCAGGCAGGAACCTTGGTCTGGACTGCAGGCCTCAGCCTAATGGTACCACGGAGGAAGCGTGTGACGAGGGGGTCCCGGCCAATGGACACGCCACCCAGAGGTACGTGGTAAGCCGCAATGGCAGCCACGTAAACCTTCAGGGTGGACGGGGACAACCCTGCAGCGAATCTATCTTGCAGGAACTCTAGCACTTTGCCAATGTGACAGGTAACTGGGTTCACCTGCTTCTCGCTACACCAAGAAGTGAAAAGTCTCCACTTCAGGGCGTACAGCTTCCTCGTGGAGGGAGCTCTGGAGTGGAGGATGGTCTCAACAACCTCGGTCGAGAGACCAGAATCTATGAGCTGGGCCCCCTCAGAGGCCAAGCCCACAGTTTCCAAAGTTCTGGGCAGGGGTGAAGAATCGAGCCCGCTGCCTGAGACAGGAGGTCCACTCGAACTGGGATCTCCCAGGGGACCCCGTCCAGCAGGGAAACAAGATCCGCAAACCACACTCTGCCCGGCCAACGCGGAGCAACCAGTGTGAGACGGACCTTGTCCCGGCGAACTCTCTCCAGAACTCCCGGGAGCAGAGCAATCGGGGGAAATGCGTACAGACATAGCCTCGGCCATGTCTGGACCATGGCATCCAGCCCGAGTGGGGCTGGATGCAGGAGTGAATACCACAGAGGGCAATGCGTTGATTCTTCAGACGCGAACAGATCTACTTGTGCCCGGCCGAATCTGAACCAAATCTGCTCCACCACCTCTGGGTGGAGCCTCCATTCCCCGGGCCTCGGCCCCTGTCTCGACAGGACGTCTGCTCCCACATTCTGGGTCCCAGGGATGTGAACTGCCCGTAGATGGAGCAGTCTCCCTTGGGACCAGAGGAGGATCTGCCGCGCCAGTTTGTATAGTGGTCGCGAACGTAGACCCCCCTGACGATTTATATAGGAGACCACAGTGATGCTGTCGGTCTGAACAACCACATAATGGCCCCTGAGGTCTGGGAGGAACGCTTGAAGCGCCCTCCAAACAGCCATCATCTCCAGCAGGTTTATGTGCCAGGACAACTGGTGTTTGTGCCACAGACCCTGGGCAGAGCGATCCCTCAGGACCGCTCCCCAACCTGTGAGGGAAGCATCCGTCGATAGCATGACGCGTCGACAAGGAGCTCCCAACGCAGGTCCTTGAGACAGAAACCAGGGTTTCTTCCACATATCCAAGGCACGTAGGCATCGCCGCGTGACCTTGATAGTGCGGAAAGGGTTGCCCCTCGGGGAAAACCCTCTGGTTCTTAGCCACCACTGTAATGGCCTCATGTGTAGCAGCCCGAACGGGATGACGCTGGAAGCTGCTGCCATGAGGCCCAGCACTCGCTGAAAGTGTTTTACAGTGATGGACTGGCCTATTTTGACTTTCTTCACGGTTGACAGAATCGAATCGATGCGGGCGGGGGATAGCCGCGCCCTCATCGAAACCGAGTCCCATATCACGCCTAGGAAGGTGGTTCTCTGAAGAGGAGAAAGCACACTCTTCTTTGCGTTCAACCTCAACCCCAGCACTCTCATGTGTGCGAGAACAACATCTCGATGCTGAACCGCTAACTGCGGCGACTGGGCAAGAATCAGCCAGTCGTCGATGTAATTCAAAACTCTTATGCCTTGGAGGCGCAACGGGGTTAGCGCTGCGTCCATGCATTTCGTGAAAGTGCGGGGTGATAAAGCCAGGCCGAATGGAAGTACTTGATATTGGTACGCCTTCCCCCCAAAGGCGAACCTGAGGTACTTCCTGTGCTGTGGAAGGATGGAAATATGAAAATATGCGTCCTTCAGATCGATAGTGACGAACCAGTCCTCGGACCTGATCTGTGCCACTATTTGTTTCAAAGTCAGCATCTTGAATTTTAGCTTCATGACCGAGCGATTCAGAAGGCGCAAATCCAGGATGGGCCGCAGTCCTCCATCCTTCTTTGGAACGAGGAAGTAGCGGCTGTAAAAGCCTGACTCCATGTTTGAGAGGGGTACATGTTCTATGGCCCCTTTCCTCAGTAGAGAATCGACCTCCTGCTCCATTACCAGAGCCTGCTCGGGGTCCACCACCGTGGGTAGAACCCCATTGAACCTGGGCGGGCGAGACCCAAACTGGATCGAATACCCTTTCTTTATAATTCGCAGGACCCACTGAGAAACCTCTGGAAGACATGTCCATGCCGGCAGAAATTCTACTAGGGGAACCAGCCTCTCGAGGCTGGCCTCTGGTGTCTGTGTAGCACACCCGCCAGGGCCCGGTTTTCTGGGGAACACCTGGAGTGAATGCTCTAGGACCCTCCTTGGAGGGGGCGACCTCCTCAGTGCAACCGGTGTAACGGGCGGCAACTGAGGAGGGTCGCCTCCAAGAGGCCCGGCGCGTCTGGCGTCAGGACCTCTTCGAGGTAGCCTTCTTGGCGAGGATGACGGTCCTCAGATCCGTCCTCCTGCCCGAAGGCTGAGGCTGGGAGCGCTTGCCCGACCCCCCGGTTTTCTGGGGAGGTTGGCGGGTTGAGACGCTCTGCCTTTGAGCGGCCCGCTGCACATATGAGGAGGCCTGGGGCTGTGGCTGGCTCACAGCCCCAGGCTGAGGGCGGCGAGGCAGGAGTACATTGAACGCCACCTGCTGCTTTGCCGCCTCCTGGAACTTCTCGACGACCGTTTTCACCGAATCGCCGAAAAGCCCAAAAGGCGACAGAGGGGCGTCCAACATAAAATTTTTCTCCTTGTCCTTTAGAGACGTCAAATTTAACCACAGGTGCCTCTCCGTGGCCACACAGGCTGCCATGGAACGACCAATAGAGGCAGCCGTCTCCCTGGTGGCCCGTAGGGACAGATCTGTGGCTTTACGTAGCTCAGCCACAGCCTGTGGACCAATGCCTCCGCCCTCATCGAGGTCCCCCAACAATTCTGCTTGGTAAGCCTGAAGCAGGGCGGTGGTGTGAAGACACGCCGCTGCCTGGCTAGCTGCAGAATATGCTCTGCCCACATGAGCTGATGTAACCCGCATAGGTTTAGTGGGCAGCACCGGGACTTTAAGCGATGACACCGAGGGCGGAGAGAGGTGGCTCGCAAGCGCCTCCTCCACCTTCGGCATCGCGCCATAACCATACTCTCGCGCACCAACCAGAGTGGCATACATATTATTTTGTGGCGTAAACACTCTGGAGGTGGCTGGCCTCTTCCAGGATCTAGACACCTCAGTGTGCAGATCCGGGAAAAAAGGCAGGTCCCGGCGAGGGGGAGGGACCCGCACTGGCAGAAATCGTTCATCCAACTTGCTTCTCTTTGGACGAACGACAGTGCTTTCCGCTGGCCACTCAATACTTAATATGGCCACAGCGCGAGTCACCACCTCGAGCAATTCCTCATAAGCTGGGGAGGAGGTTGGCGAATCCTCACTCTCCGTGTCGACACTAGCAACGTCTAACTCCTCGGAGCTAGACAATTGCAGTGCCGGTGCTTCAGCTTGGTCGGAAGTAACCGCCCTCGAGCGTGCTTCCGAAACCATGCATGAAGCACTGGATCCACCGGGTAAGGGCTGAGATAGGGGAGCGCCCGTCTCAGACCCCGCCGTCAGGTCCATTTGCGAACCCCATGACCTAGATCGCCGCAGAGCCTCAGCTGCTGCGGGACCCGAGCCCTGGGGAACGCGAGCCTGGCCGGTCTCAGAATCAAAAACCGCCAGGCGTGAGCGGAGCACCCGCAGCGGTAGTTGGCTGCAGTGATCACAGTCAGCACTCACGAGCGCTGACCTAGCATGCTCCGCTCCCAGACACATTACACATAACAAGTGCTCATCTCCCCCCGAGAGGAAACGAGAGCAAGGAGATGCGCACTGTTTAAATGCCTGGTTCGCCATAAACATATATATTGTATATAAATATATATGGGAGATCCCTGATTTTTAAACTAGATCTGGGTTTTTCTCTCAAAATAACCAGCACACTCAACACACTCTCACACTGTGCTTGCGAAGACAAACAAAGCTGCCGCTTCCGGGTTCCGGCGCTCTTTTATCAACTGGTTCGTGACGTCACCGTTCTGCGCCTGTCACTCACGCACGCGCGCGCGCGCCGGAAGTTTACATATTGTGCTTCGCGCGGACATCATCCAAGGATTCCCCAAGCGTTCGACGCAGCGCGAGTTCCCTTGAAAGGGAACATGGTTTTACTGTAAACAATCAACATCATACTATATTTCTTGATTCAATATGTACTATGAAGGTACCCATCATGCAGTTCGTCATGATTAGATTATACTGTGGAGTTTCTTGATTCTTATTGGTTTTATCTGTCGCAGCTGAACTTTTTGCTTTACTTTTAGTTGCTTGTGATTTTGGTTTATTTTGTAAGGTTGTTTAAGAGTTTTTATTATTCATAGAGTTTCAGAATTGTTGTGTTTTTTATGCATGCATATTATTAGGCGATGCTTCTCAGCAGTTGCTTTGCTATTGTGAAAGATCCATCTATAAACAGTTATGAATTTGAAATAAGTTATTAGTAAATCCTCATGACTAAATAACACAGAAACAAAATCTTTATATTCATGCTAAGTATAGTTGACTACACTATTTCATATTCTGGCTTCTCATTGTTTTAACAAATGATTTTTGGGCACATTTCTGACTTGGATGGAATAGAAATGTGAATATTAATAAAGAGGGCCCAAGCAAATGGAACACTAATCACCATTATGAGAATTGCAGTGGTAAACAATCAAATTTCTTACAAATGCATGATTAAAGACAATATCGCAATGTGAAATCACAGTGAGTTGCTGTTGAGTCACAGTAATTTGTAAGAAAATGATCCAGCATGTACTGATTTCATAGTACATTTCATTACATTACATTTCATATGTTCCTAAAAACAAATCTTAATGCTGGAAGATAATAACTTGTTAAAACATGATTGTATGCCTTGTAAGTGCATTCATATCCACAAAATATATTTTTAAACATACTACCTTCATTAATATTTGACAACAACAGACGGTCAAAAACATTTAAACTTCAGCAACTTCACTTTTTCCATTCAGGCTAATATAAATTAGAGAAGTTGAGATGTAAAGCTCTCAAAACTCCCAGATTCACAAGATCTTTTTCCAGAATCTATTAGTGTTTATGCAATAGATATTCAATTAAAAGTGCTGTTTTTCTATAAGTGGTTAATTATTTTGTGATGTTTGTTTTTGTGCTCCCCATTGAAGGGCAATTTTATTACGCAGCTAATTTTCCTGTCTGTTTTTAATGCATCAGAAATTACCTTTGTCTATTTGCACATTTACTGCACGTAATGCTCTTCTACATTCCCACTTTCCATCATTTATTGTGCCCAATTTCAATGTCAGTTTTCTTCTTTGTATGACTGATACGCATTTAAAAATGTCGAAATTGAGTCCCCTTTAGAAATGTTTAATGGATGAATAACAGCAGTTGCGGGTGCATTAAAGATGTCTCACTGACGAAACTAGCTTCTCTTGCACAACATCTGATGAGTAACGCTGATCAAATTTCCCCTTATAAGCAGGTTACAAAACATACACAAAGCAAAAAAACTCGAGCCAACAGATCATACATTTTTTACGATCTCTTCGTTTTTTTGTTAGCCTGATTCTTTCTCTTTGCACGCACACATAGGCAAACGTCCCAGATTGCCTTGCTTCTCAAAATGTGTCTTCACCGTTTTTCTTAAAATGACTTCAACGCTTAGTGACAAGAGATTTGGGATATGGCAGCAGTGATTACAGAAGATTCCTCAAAGAACTCAAAGGGGAAAAAAAGAAGAAATGCCTCCACGCATCGAGATAAATCAATTATTCACATCCAACAAATATTGTGATATGGGAGAGACCTTGGAATCATGTTACCTTCAATAAAGACTCACAAGGTGCTTTTCAAGGACACTGAAGACTTCATCACCAATATTTGTATTTTCATAATCAAGCAAGCATAATAAACATGAGTTGGTTGATTTTTCAGTTCGCTGTGCTGTAAAAAAGGTTAACGGGTTCATGATTTGACATTACACTCAAGGAAGATGTGCAGGAAGAGATTAAGCTAAGGTAAAACCAACCCTGACAGATGTGCGCCAGCGGTTAGCAAGCCTCCTCACGTGTTCCTGTGCAGCTGTAGCATGATTCTCCTTCTCTCTTACGCCACTTACAGTAGGCTCCACCATATAGTATCTTTATCTGAAGCTATGGTATAGCAGCATGTTCAGAGAAAAGGCCAAACTGAATGAATGAATTTGAGTGTCCTGGTCACTCTTTTCAGGACTGGAGCTTTCAAACTTCAAAATCAAGCATTAAAGTGGTTAATTTAACACATGCACTATATTTAAGGTCCTCTGAAGCTTGTGTATGTCACAGACGCACATTTGCATCGGTACTTGGGGAAAGTCTTGACATTTTGTGTCAGATTCTTTCAATTGTTATGCATATGTAAACAAAAAGGTGCATACGAATAAGGTGAATAACACTTCTACCAATATTTACATTTATGCATTTGGCAGAAGCTTTTATCCAAAGCGACTTGCATTGCATTCAAGGTACACATTTACATTCTAATCAGTTCTTGCTTTCCCTGGGGAAATCGAGCCCATGACCTTGGCGTTGCAAGCGCTACGGTCTACTGTTTGAGTGACAGTAAAGCATCGATATGAATCAATGATGACATCACTGTGTACAGAACATCATATTTTAAAGTGATATGGAGAAGAAAGAGTTAGAGATTAGGAGCACAACAGCTCGTTTGATATAAACTATCTGTTAACCATATGCATTATATGTATCTGTACTTGGACTGGGCGTGGCCTAACCCAGAAGAGGGCGGGATTTTTCCCTGAAGTGGCCGGGTTGTCTTGAAATGGGCGGAGCTTTTACCAGTATATGTTATTTTTAATCATGCAATTTAAATGGGTTGATCCGAAATTGTTATATTTATTGCTGATTAGAAAACTATTTACATGATCAGCATTGAGCTTCAGATCAATGGTTTTGATCACAATAACAAACTATGTACAGAACATGTTGTGAAATTACAGATGAGGAGGAAACAACAACAAAAATGTAATAAACAAGAATTTTCATCTAAACAACTTTCTTTGTTTAATTTTTCGTTTTTATGGTCAGTGTGATTTTTGGTTCTTTTTTAATAATTTAATTTGCAATATAATTTTTACTTACTTGAAGTGAAGTAAAAAAACTGGTTAGAGCCAGCAGACGGCAGAGACGCAACGCTAGTCACATTCTAAAGGGCCAGTCACACAGCCGATCGCGCACGAATTACTCACAAATCACGCTTAGATTGGGTTTGTGCGTGCTTGTGCGTCGAGAAATTGACCAAAGTATTCCATGAACATTCGGCGCACGCCCGACGCATGAATCACTGACGGAGCGCGTCCAAACACACACGCTTCGCGAACGTTACACGAACAAGCACTTTCAGAATCCACATTGTCAGTGGAATGAACGTGATACGTGCGCCACGGTGCGCGGTTCATGCGTGGTTCATGAGTGATATGAAGGTGGGGCGTCAGTGGACGTGCGCGCTTTCGAACCAGTTCCGACGCATAAGCACTGACGGCCAACGCGTGTCCCGCGCATGTCACGCATACTCAACGCATAAACTACGCACACCGACTCATAAATAACGCACACCGACGCACATGTGTGCGTCAGAAAATTTCTGAACCGTTCAAAACTCAAAATCACGCACAAACCACCTTCAACGCACATCCACTTACAATCACTGACGGTCCTCGTTCATTCCACCGAAGAATTACGCATGACGCACACTCCGCGCAGAAACGAAAATATGTGCGTAATTTGTGCGTTCTTCATGCGTTTTCGCTGTGTGACTGGGCCTTAACAAACATCACGTCTGAACAAACCCCACTTTTACCAGAACTCTACTGGTTAATAAGTACTAGAAACAAACCAAAATAAAAAAACAAACCTGAAGCTGAAGAAACCCTAAACATTATAGGAAAAGACCTGCAAACCTGAGTGACTGAGGGAGAGACAGACAGAGAGAGAGAGAGAGAAAGAGAGCTGTTCATTTCTCAGTGTTATGTGTGTGAGTGAGCAGAGCAGGACACAGCAAATCTGTATGTGTAGGGAAGGGGCGCTGTGACTAGCCTATCACAGAACGCAGACACAGTCAGCTACCCAATGAGGATTTTCATTCAATCCAAGCACAGATATTGACTCATATTACTCGTATAATATTTGTACTCTGCAATAGGGCTTTATCCGTACCGGATACTCGTTTCAGCCGAGTATCCGGCTCAACTCTGATATAAACGAATCACTATTGGCTATTTTTAAAAAGGGGAGGGGGTTGAGAGATGCACGTAACTCTAGTTTAAAGAGTTTTTGTCTGCAATAACTTCTGAAGAGAATCTGTGACACCTGATAAGGATAAAATTCTCCAGTGCTTGTGTTCATGCATGCTATCAAATGTACTGTACTTTGAAAGATTTTCCATCTGGACGTATGTAAGCCTACTAACACTTGTATGGCTTCAGAAGACATGGAAGAGTGCTTTTGCATTCTTTTTGACGCGTCATAGCAGTCCACGTTTATTGTTATAGGGTAGAAAAAAGCGACCAGCACATTCTTCAAAATCTCTTGTTTTGTATTCCAAACAAGAAAGTGAAAGTTGGGGTGAACAATCTCTTTAAGCTGAACATAAACATCATATTCTACACCATAATTCATCAGTGTCATCTCCGATCCTCTAGGGGAGGATTACCGGCTAGCATTTAACAGTATCTGACCCTGGACGTCCTTGTAAAACAACAGGAAATTACCCACAGGGTGTTAATGTACTAAACTGACATGTGCTCTTGTATGTAATCAGACAGAAGGAGGCAAAGGTAGCAGTCACTCTAGCTTCTCCCAGCACAGATTGACATGTTGCACAGACTCCGAAGAGGAACATCAAGGAAAATAGAGCGAATCCCAAGGACACAAGGGTAGACATGATGGACAGAATGGCCTCTGGATGTAATTATGTAACTGCGAAAGGTGTGGGATGACGCTCAGATGAGAATCTCCAATGAGAGAAAGCATGAAAGGCACACATTCACAGTTAACCCTCTGGGAAACTTCCTAAATGGGGATTTTGTCATTGTTGTGCCCTTGTAAGAGCAGTAAGTGCCTCGCACATTGTGACAGAACAAACAACAACTTTCAACGAAACACACTGATGGAGCTTGAAAGCAAGTCAATTATGCTTTTAAACAAATCGTGCTAATTACCAAATTACTACTTGCACAAAGAGAGTCCAAACAATAGAGAAACAAACAGAAAAAGTGACTTGCTTTTCTATCAATTTCTAGGCTTGTTAAGCTAGAGTGTTTTTTGTTTGGTTTATTTTTGTATTATTCATAAGGTAGTAGGTCTGTGGGGAAATGCCGTCCACATCTTTCCCTTACTTCCATCACAAGGGCTTTAACTGAGTGTGATTCTTGTCCTGTCCCTGGCCTTGCATAGGTGGCCCTCGGGGACAAGGTACTTTAGGACTATTGAACCATTTATATCCCCAATGGAAACCACTGTATTCAGCGTAGCAAGAAAACCTTGCTACTGAAGAATGAAGAAGCCATTTTAATCGTAAACTCTGGTTGTATAAAATGTGAAATCTTGATGGCATACAGAAAAACAAAAATTTCTGAGCTGATCTACTACTGTAGTGTTCTGAGAATACTAATACTGTAATACTGTAGTGTCTTGTCGGTGTATCTGGTTTCCTTTGTAATTTGAGGAGTGTTTCACCAAACCCCAGTGCAAATAAATGACACATAAACACACAATCTGGAGAAAAATAAAAGAACAGTGGTGTTTTTCAAAGAGGAGGCAAAGTCCTCACATTTCTATACATCTAATGCAATGGTGGGCAAACTACGGCCCACGGGCCATATCCAGCCCGTTGGGCTTTTTAATCCGGCCCGCTGAACTCGCCAAACTTGTATTAAACCTCCTTCATTTTACATTTCCCTGTAAAGTCACTCTGTCGAGGCTGCAAGCGCCAGTGGTGCTGAAGCTTTGGTGGAGAGTAGGCGTGTGTCTTACAAAAAAAATCAACAATCACGTTCACCTACCTCCCCCTGTCAACAATTGCGTATTGCACTCACCCCCCCCCCCCCCCCCCCCCCCATCAACAATCGCGTAACGCACCCCCCCCCCCCCCCCATCAACAATCGCGTAACGCGCTCACCCCCCCTGTCAACAATCCCGTATCGTGCTCACCCCCCCCCCCCATCAACACTCGTGTAACACGCTCACCAACCCCCCCCCCCCATCAACAATTGGGTAACGCGCTCAACCCCCCCCCCATCAACAATCGCGTAACGCGCTCACCCCCCCTGTCAACAATCCCGTATCGTGCTCACCCCCCCCCCATCAACACTCGTGTAACGCGCTCACCCCCCCCCCCCGTCAATCTAATGTAAACTAATGTCCCTGTTGCACTTAATTTTACTTAAAGAGAGAACAGAAAAAAATATCATTTGATTATTAAAATAAGGTAAATTATTTTATCAAGTTAGTGTTTTACGTCATTTTAGATTATTGACGTTCATTCAGGCTGATTTGAAAACCCTTACAAAAATAAGAGACAGTATTTATCGCATGAACAAATCATATCCAATAATAACCAATAATTTCCAATCATCAATGCTTCCTCTTACATGACTTTCCTCCATTCATTTTCAATTACCCCCTATTAAACTCACAGCACCCTTTGGGGTGGCTGTCATAAGTCAATAGGCACAGGGTGTCGCTGTTGAACAGTATTACTTTATAAAAACGTGTGACTTTTACACTTTTTAATGTCGCATTTTGTAATATTTGCACCGTTTTATTATTCTCATCTAGCTTTTTTGAGGAGACACTGTCTCCCTTGTTTCATTGAAGAAACACCCCTGATATATACACATGATAGGTTTTTCTAGTCTCAATCAGTCATTAACTACATTGGTCCTCACAGCAAGCACTTCTCTGTATTCTGCTCAACAGAAGATATCTCTAATCTGGTGAGCCCAACATAACACACCAGAGATCCAGTCAGTGGGGCTCTTTTCCTCCAAGCAACCCCCCACCACCACCCCACACTTGCAGCGCTTCAGTAGTTGCCCACTGCGGGGAGCCTCTTCCTCTGCATTATGCACAATGATGTGTGCCTTGAAACTGGGAAGTACTAAGCAGCGGCAAATCTCCATGTGTTCCTCTTTGTTCTCAGCGAGAAGTCTTGTTTCCTCCTCATCTGTAATTTCACAATTTCTCCACCCAAAAATTCTGAGCAGCTGTCAACTGTTTCCAGTGCAAAATCATCAGAGGTTAGACGCTTTGATGCAACGAGAGCTTAACTCTTTTGATGCTACTGCGACATCCGGCAAAAACTTCACAAACAATATATTGTCTGTGTTTAATAATGTATACAATAAAAGGTGGAGCATCACACCTCAGATGGGAATCTGTTTTGCTGGTTGTTTTTCAAGAAGAAACAGATGTGTGGAAGCTTCATTTCAGGTACAATGGGCCACAGCCAGCCTCCATGGAGGAAACGTGAGGATGAGCAGAAGAGAGATGTTACAGCAGACATGAGGCTTGTCTTTCTCACCTCCTTTGTATGTGTCATACATCAGATGGTGTCAGACATTCCAGTACCAGTAGCAACTTATGATTGCTGCGGTATTAAGGGAATCCAGGTCTTAAGGGCCTGTGAATTCAGGAGCTGTCGCGTTCTTGTCACAACAATCTCGGTCCTTTGATCAGCCATTGGAAAGAGCCAAACCCACCGGAACCTTTGAAATGCAACCTTGACAACAATAGCAAGCATGAACGGTTAGAAACTCTGGAATGTTTGAAAGGGACAAGCACTCAAGATACTTTGACTCCCAAGTGAGGTATGACAAACAATATAAGAGTGTGTGAAAAATGTATCCCTTCTTATAAATGTCTCTTTAGACTGTGATAAAGAAGAATGTGAGAAAGAAGAGTTGGGCCAATGAAAAATAAGAATGTCCATTTATGAGAAATAAAAACAAAAAGTTAAAATACACAAGGTCCAAGATATGCAGGAGAAAATAAAAATTGTTGAATATTTTTGGTTGGTTTACAAAACGCATATTCTCGTCGCTTCATAACATTAAGATTGAACCACTCTAGTCACATGGACTATTTTGAGGTCTTTGTTACCTTTCTGGGCTTTGAAAGTGGGTATAACGTTGCTGTCTATAGGGGATCCGAAAGCTCTTGGATTGCATTAAAAATGTCTTAATAGGTAACACTTTAGTTTAGGGTCCAGTTCCTAAAAAAACTTGCTCTGCATTTTGGTTGCACCACATGACTTCAATTCTGCATGGAAATCAAAGAGATTTTGTCATTTGCTGTGCCCTTTAGATCACGCATTCTGCAAAAATCTGCTGGAGCTTGACAGCAAGTCCATTATGCTTTCAAGTACGATACCATCTTTGGTCAGAACACTTCCGGAATTGCACATTTCTTTAACCATACACTCGTTGCATGGTCTAAATGTGTGGTAGAGCTAGTAACACCAAGATTGTAGTAGAAAAGTGGTGCTTGAAAACTCAACACCTCCTACATACAAGGACTCATGCCAACTATCCATCTTAAAAGGAAATTCTGAAGGAGTACTGACTGTGTACAAAATGTATTTTCCACATACTCACAAAACCTCTTCCTAGAGGATGCTGTTATGTGCCGGACAGGTGTTGCTGTGTGTGAGCAATAGTTTCATAACACAAATATATTTTTATCGCTTAAGCTGAAGTAAACGTTGTTCTTCCTTTGGACATTATTATTCATCATTGCTGCTGAATACTGGAGAAGATCTGACAGAACGGCTCCGTTTTCCCACAACACAGTGACACATTTAATGCATATAAGAATAAGGCCTGTCTAAATAGTCTATTCTAAAATATTATAATATTTCAGTTACAAAATGCAAAAAAGAATATCATCATTGGTGCTGTTGATAGATAGATCGATTTTTTTACAGTGCTGTAAAAAAGAATTTGCCCACCATTGCCCCTTCTTATTTTGTGTCATCATACAAATTTAAATATTAGTCATAGATAATACAAGTAAACACAAAATGCAGTTTTTAAATAAAGGTTATATAAATTGGGGGAAACAAAATCCAGACCCACATGGCCCTGTGTAACAAGTGTCCCCTCCTTGAAAACTTTTTATAAACTCAGTTTATAATTCCTGAGGTTAATGTCTTTAACTGCATCCAGACCTGATTACTGCCACACCTATTCTCAATCAAGAAATCACTTAAATAGGACCTGCCTGACAAAGTGAAGTAGACCAAAACATCTTCAAAGCTAGACATCATGCTGAGATCCAAAGAAATTCAGGAACAAATGAGAAATAAATTAATTTAGATCTATCAGTCTGGATTTTAGAGGTTATAAAGCCGTTTCTAAAGCTTTGGGACTCCAGCGAAACACAATGGTGAACCTTCCTAGGAGTGGTCGTGTGACCAAAATTACCCCAAAATTCAGTTGTGACTCATCCAAGAGATACCAAAACACCCCACAACAACATCCAAAGAACTGCAGGCCTCACTTGCTTCAGTTAGGGTCAAAAAAGGCCTACAAGTTCCAAGACAAAAACCACTGCTGAGCAAAAAGAACATTAAGGCTTGTCTCATTTTTGCCAGAAAACATCTTGATTATCCCTAAGACTTTTAGGAAAATACTGAAGAGGCAAAAGTTTAAGTTTTTGGAAGGTGTGTGTGTCCCATTAAATTTGGCATAAAAAATCTAATTTCAGAAAAATAATATTACATCAAAAATAAAATATGGTGGTGGTAGTGTGATGGTCTGGGGCTGTTTTGCTGCTTCAGGACCTGGAAGACTTGCTGTGATAAATTAATTCTTATGTCTACCAAAAATGCCTGAAGGAGAATGTCCAGCCAGCCATATGCTCGTGACCTCAAGGTGAAGCAAACTTGGGTTCTGCAGAAGGACGATGATCCAAAACACACCAGCAAGTCCACTTTTGAATGCCTGAAGAAAACATAATGTTGACTTTGGAGTGGCCAAGTCAGTGTCCTGACCTGAATTATATTGAGATGCTGTGGCATGACCTTAAAATGGCAGTTCATGCTTGAAAACCCTCCACTGTGGCTGAATTACAACAATTCTGCAAAGATTTGTGGGCCAACATTCCTCCACAGCACTGTAAGACTCATTGCAAGTTATCGAGAACCCTTTTTTTGTTTGCAGTTTTTGCTGCTGAGGGTGGCCCAACCAGTTATTAGGTTTAATGGACAATCACTTTTTCACACAGGGTTATGTGTTAAAATGGAATATACACACATATATGTATATACAAAATAAATCATGATTAAATAGAAAAATTAATATATTTATAAATACAACAGTTCTTTTTAAATTCCAACCATCCCCATAATTCCCCCACACAGACGTGTCTCTGTATGCCACAGGCCCTTCTCAGTCATGTGTGCCCAAAATGTTCACATGACCAGTCTCTTACATTCTGCAGTATTTGGGCTATTTCCAGCTGTATGTGAGAGCAAGAAAGCGAGAACAGGGACTCCAAACTGTTTGTGCTCAGAATAAACGACTTAATGACTGTGAGGTGTTCTTTGGGAGATGCCACACAAATTGTAGTTACCAAGCAACCCACTCATTACCATCCATCCAATTGTAGTGACTGTGAATGAAGAGAATGGAAGAGAAAAACCTAGCATGAGAAACATGCAGATCTGAGAACAATGGGTCGCTTAATTGATTTTACAAATGGCGAAAATATTAAAGACATGATTCTATACAATTTTTTAAGTCCATTTGGATAGTTGCATTTTGAAGGAAAATATCACATGTAATTAGTTGTTCAACAGGAGATCTATCTGAAATGCTCATAACTTCATTTAAAGTGGTTCCCTAGAAAATACATAATGATTAAGCTACAAACTAGCTTATATTTTAAAAATCGCTTCAGAAATATGTGAATAAAGCAGATTTACATTTGCAGGCCTATGTTCATTAACATATTATACACATTAGTTCAAATTAATTCTCTTCCATATAAACATTGTAGCAGTGACAGGATTTAAAGATAAAAATTCATTCTAAATGAATGTTCACACTGCTTTTTTCTTTCCTTTTTTAGATTTGTGATCATCACAGCAAATGCAACCCGAAAGATCTGGATGTTAATGGAAAACAAAGCACGCTTAGAGGGAGAAAATTATACCTTATGTCAGTTGTTTGCTAACTCAGGAATAAAGCCTTGTGTACGCACCAGTAAACACATGCAGATTCGGGAACGCTTCTCTGCCCTCTCCATCCACCAAAGTCACCTCTCACCTCGATTTATGATGCACTGCTTCTGTTCTTATCTCTATCAAACTGACACAGCTTTAACTCCCATGCCTTGTGAATGCCATGCCTGACTAGCGGGAAATATTCAACAAGACACTATTTCGAAGCTTTCTATATGCAGTTTTAAAGTTCTTTAACAACTAATGTTCCAGGCAACAACACAATTGGTTAGACTCTACAAGGATTTAAGAATGGTGCTACTGTAAGCAGTTATGCATTGTAATTTAAAAACCCAATGGAATGTTTTTTTTTACAAGCGCAGTTTGGCTTCATGCATAAATTAAGGAGATCTATAATAACTAGATAAAGCTTTCAGTTTGCATTGCCATTCATCTCTAAGAGTGAGATTTCATGCCTGAGAATTTTTTGTCATTGACAAAAGCAAATGAAGACACGCATATATTTCAGTCAATTCCTTTTCAATGAGCTAATGTATAATATATATGTATATATAGCCATAACAAATGATAAGCCCTCAATACATAGGTCAGTTTCCAAAAGGGTAAACAGACTTTTAGGAATTTAACAGCATACAAAAATACCAGCTATAGACTAAAAGCCAACAAATCCAACTTAGTTTTACTGTATAGAACCCTGTTTTTGCATCATAATAAAAAGAAAAGAAAGAAAACAGACAAATGTGAGAAATAACGTACAAATTGTGATGCATAATGTAAAAATATCAGATTCCACTGAGAAATAACTGTAAAAAGATATCAAGCAGCGCGCTGTCATGCAAAAGTAATCATGGAGAACATTAAAGCATGCAAATTTATGCGCAGGCAAACTAAAATGTGAAAAAAATGATGTTTTGCTTGTATATGGAGTGGTCACTGCATTAGATCTGACACATCACTGCTGTCACAGTCTTGTCTTGTCGCGTCTGTCACATCCGGGTTCCTTTATGTATCTTCCAGGTCCTGCATGTTCCCATTTGTGTCTAATCACATCCCAAGTCCCGTCAGTTGGTTCCTATCCTGTGTTTGTCCTTATATACCCTCCTGTGCTCCTTTGTCTTTGTCAGTCATTAGCTTTATGTCGTTCGAGTGTGTGGATGCCGCTCCGTGTTCCGTGTTTTGCGCGATAACGTGCCGTTTGAGTTATATTTAAAGTGTCTTTTGTTTTCCTAATTTTGAATAAACCTTTGAGCATTCACTCCTGCTGTTTCTCCTTGTGTCTCTGCATCACACACCAGCATTGTTGATAACAACTGTCCTTCCATCTTACATTGTGAGAAATAAATGAGAAATAGTTGCAATCATTAGATTATTTGTGACCACAGCCTGAGATAATATAGTCTCATTGAAATATGAGATATATTTTTGATACATTGTGAGATATAAACGAGAAATAATGTTGAAATCCACATCCAGCCACATCCACATCCAGCCCGGCGAGATCATTTTATCAATGGCCCAGCGATATGAAGCGCTGGCAATACAATAAACTACAGACCCAAAAATGCAGCGCTCCAGCTGCCTTGCCGAACACGTCCCGTGTTAATCAAGTCTAACTTATGGCTTATGATGCTTTACGCTCGCTCCCCCCGCCCCCCCCCCATCAACAATCTAGTATCGCGCGCACCCCCACCCCCCGTCGTCAACAATCTAGTATCGCACTGTAAATCTTCAGTCCAATCTGGCAACACTGCCTGCGACCTAAAGTGTGTTTTGGATTTTGGTCCCCTGTGCAATTGAGTTTGATACCCTTGCTGTAAGATGTAGTCATATTGCGAGACATTTGAGAAATAATTGTCATTTTAAGAGATTGTCAAACTGTAAAAAATGTATTTATAGTCACAATAATGAGAAATAAAGTCTTTATCACCTTTACTTTTGTACATGGAGGCGTCAATAATTTACAACAATGCTAAATTAGTTGATTTGTTCTAATAGACTAATAGAGACACAGCATCAGAAAAGTGGAAGAACCACATGACTCAAGCACTTGTATTGCATAACGATGTTTGTTGACTCATCAGTGTTAGATCCTGTGGTCGATTGTGTGCTCTGCATAGTAGCAATCAAGTCACTGCTACATAAGGGGAGGTGGGTAGGATTAGTTTTACTCTACTCTAAAACCACTTCTTGTTTGCACTGTTTGAAACCGTGAAAACGAAGGCCAGGTAGAGAGAAGCCATTCTCAATCTCGTTAATGGTTTTCAAGTCATTCCCAGATGCTGCCCAGTGTGCATTACAGGCTGAACTGGTGACATTGTATATATAGATCCAAAGTCAAGGTCAAAAAAACATCTCCTGCAGCACTCTGGTTGTGTTTTGGTGAAATGCTTGCGTGATAATTCCACAGTGGGGGCATGTTGAGAGTTGTTTGAGGCCAATCAACCCTGAGTGACTCTTAGCTAAGAGAGAGGGCATTTTAGCTGTCAAGCATGTGCTTAATCTAGCATTAAATCATATGATCGGCATTAAGTAACCAGGCCAGATAGGATCTGATTGAAGAGCAGCTGGGGCATCCTCTCTCTCAATCCTGTTCCCATGCCATTATTGTTCCCATGCCATTAGTCCTCATGCACAGTGTCCACACAAGTAGCTAGACCTTATTTAAACAGGCTTTCACTCTGAATCCTCACTTTACACCATTAAAAAGCTTGATACATTGTCGCTGAACTGTGACATTCTCAAGCTTACTGTAGGTGACCAGGGCTGTCCGATACACAGTTTAAACTTTTAATTTTGTTGTTGTGTTTTTACGTTGTCTCTTAAAAAAACGTATTATTAAAAACTCATCATAGAAGAGGTGTATTTAAATGTATTTTTGCATAAATAAGTAAATATCATAATCAGTGATCCACATAATGGCAAATTATCTTGCATTTTAAATAGTGATTTTATTGGAAAAGAAAAAACTGAGCATCCTGACAACTATTTCTTAGAAAAAAACTAATTTAACAAAACTATTTCACTGCTTATTCATTATTAAAATCATGCATAAACTTTTTTCCACCAAATCAGAGCAAGTACACCTGGATGCAGAGTCGCTCCATCCCAAACCTAATCCCTTTTCATAGACATACATAAGAAAAAATCTGTTCGCAGTCGGTGTGGGAGTATGTCATTCAAATCTATATGAACTTCACAATCTGTACAATTTCACAAAGCCTTCATTATAATGCACACACGCACACATTAACCTGTATCTCGCAATGTCCCTGAAATTGTTTTTCTAAATTAAGCTGGTGTTTAGGCTAACGCACGAACAACCCCCCCAGAATTGGTTCATTATCCAAAACAGGAGGATCAGGTCTGAATTATGAATTAAATGATTCATGAAATGTGGTTACTTCATATCCCCATAGTATGAGAAAGTAAATTAAAAAGATATAATCGGTATCATTTTAATTTAAAAAACATGGCAAAACACACTTGTTTTACAGAACGTGTTATTGGTTTATACAAGTCATGTCAGATGCAGTTGTATGATAACTAAATTACACTATAATAGGCTAATGTGTCTGTCTTAAAAGTTATGAAACTTTTTCTTCTACTTCATTTCAGGAAAACATACGATTCCTCATAACAGCCTGGATTACAGTTTAGATCTTTTCTGAGACTCAGTAGTGATGTCCATTTCTTGAGGTAATACTTAGGGGCCAAGCACCGAAGGTGCGAAGGCACCTATTGTTTTTCTTCCGGTTCCTATTCTTCTTCTTCTTCCGTTTCTTCCATCCACAAGTCAGCCCATAGAACTGTATGCAGGAAAATGAGGAAATTTGGCACACCTATAGAGGATAGTCCAATCATTGACCATACCAATTTTGGAGTCTCTAATTCAATCCCTCTAGCGCCACCAACTGTCCAAAGTTACACTCAGGTTTATGCTAATAACTCTTGAACCATACGGGCTAGAAACAAAATTCCTTTGTCCACTGATTTCTTGGCTCAAGACAATTTGATTGCAATTCAACGTCATTTTCCGTCATGAAAATTTTTCCGCTGTTTTGAATTTTACGAAAAACCTACTTTTTCTAACTCCAAGGCCGTTGGTCCGATTTTCACAAAAATTGAATCACATCATCTCCAGACTATGTTGACAAAAATTTTTGATAATAAATTATCAAAATCAAGTTGATTCGTCAAACTGTTTACGAATAACCTGTGAAAGAATTCGACAAAATGGCCGCAAAAATGAAATCGAGGCTATTTCTCCGCAACGCATTTACGTATTCTGATCAAACTAGATGTTTGTCATAGTAGTTATGATCTGAGGCTACCTGCAGAGTTTTGGCACTGTGCCCTCTAGTGGTCAGGAGATATAAAAAAATACTTTTTTGCTTATAACTTCTGAACACGTTGGTCAAATCAGAAAACTGGTCTCTTTAGATTCAGTGCATCATGCGGAGTCGTACAATACCAAATTTTCTCATATCGGCCATTTTGGGCATCAGTTTTTTTTTTTTTTTTTGTCGTAAAATGCTATGTTTTACAAACGCATTGGCGTATCATTACGAAACTCAATATGTGACTATGGCACCTTGATTTGACATTACACCAAAAGTTTCAGGGCATCGCCACCTTGTGGTCAAAATTTATAACACAATTTACAAATATGCTAATAACTTTTATGTTAACCTATGGCAAAAAAATTGTCTTAATATGTTCCTTGGGTCGTGCCGAGAACACGATACCAAATTTGATATGGTTAGCCAAAACTCCCTGTCCGCCATTTTGTTTTATTCAAAAACCTACTTTTTCGAACTCTTCCCAGACCGTTTGTCCGATTTTCACCAAAATCGAATCATATCATCTTCAGACTGTGCTGAAATTTTTTTATGAATTTCGTGTCGATAGACAAAACCTTTTTCGTATACTGCAATTAAAAATTTGAGGCAGTGATGACAAAATGATTTTAATGCTCTTGTGCTTGGCCCCGTCATGGCTGCTTGCAGCTATATTTTGAGTTGATTCTTTTCAATCAACTGGTTCAAAAGTAACATTGAATGGTTTATTTGTCAATTCGACTGATCCAGATGATTAAACTTGCAGCAGTTAGAAGCGAGTCAAATGAAAAATAAACACAAGGTTTGGTCTTGTCCCGCTCAAATGAGCCAAGATCTGGGAGTAATATGATATTTTCAAATCAAGGGTGTTCCGATAATTCATAATAACATCAGACTGAGCATCAGGGGTCTCATTTATAAAACTGTGCGTAGGATCACTACTAAAAGTGTACGTGCACCCAAAAGCCAAAAATTTTCAGATTTATAAAACCGTGTGTATGCACACCTGTCAGGAACATTCCCTTTATAAATCGCAGATGTCACGGGTCAAAGTTTGCTTAAATGTGTACACATTCTCCCGTCAAGTTGTTTTTTTATAGATCACAACCTTTGCGTGGAAACTGGCGTACGTACGTTTCCAGTCTCGTTTTGTGCGTACGCACGCTTTATAAATGAGACCCCAGATCTTTTCAGATCTATCTTACTTATGTCGCATTAGAAACCTCTCTTTTAGAGGAGTAATATTTTATTAGTGTTTCTCTACATTAATTTAAGTACAGGCTTTGTGTACATCGTCCACTGCAAACATTTCATCATTAATTTCTCTTGCCATTGCACGATATAGGCTAATGTTGTTTGGCTGGGCATTACAGTAAAGACAACTTGTAAAGACAAGAGTGACACATGTAGCCCCGCCCCATTCAGTTATGTGGTGCGATCAACAAAGCCAAGTGATGTCTGGAAACAAGAGTTACAACGTCACATTGTGAGATATAAATAAGGAGTAAGATAACATTGTGAGATATAGTCACAATGAGTTATATAAAACCGTATTATGCGACATTTGAGAAATAGTCACAATTGTAATATATAAAATCACATTGTAACACATAATGTCACAATTATGAGGGGAAAAAAACCAGGGTGATAAAACTGAAAAAAAGTTTTATTTGAATCTCTTTATTACTTTCTTAAATAATATAAATTATTATTTCTTACATATTTATAAATTGCAACATAAGTTCATCAATTCAAATCACGTTATGTTAACAGGTTGTAAAAAGTCCTGTTGTGACTTCTCAAAAAAGAAAAAAAGAAAAAAGAAAAAAAATTTACCTGAAAAAAAAATATATATATATTTTTTTTATTTAAAATTAATATCATAGTCACAAGTTAAGTGAATACTTTTTACTTTTGGGTTACACCACATTTTCAGAACCATATGAATCCAAATTTATGCAAAAAACACATTTTAAACTATATTTTTCGCTCTTAGAAACTTCTTATCATTAGCTATATTTCAATCACCTATTTTTATGGGATATCGCATTAAAAAAAAAAAAGCATGTCAGTCGTGTCTCTGTCTACTTCTTGGTTCCTCTCATGATCTCCCAGTGTTTTTCCATTCACCTGTCGCATCATCAATCACATCATTAGTCATTGAAGAAAACATAAGAAAATAAGAAAACATGCACTCAATAGAGGCAGATGCTTTTTTTATCCAATATGCAGTAAAACATTTGCTCTGAAAAAGCGTGGACAGTTATTTTTGCGGCTGACCTTATTTTAAATACATTTGTAGGAGTTTCCCTTTTAGATTCAAATTTTATGGGAGGAGAGTATTAAAATGAATCATACAAGGTGATTTACTAAGGTTTGCGCTAGTCAATTTATTGGTATTTCTACCATTTTCACCCCCAAAAAATATATATTTTTAAACCAGACACCAATTACTACTCTCTATAATAATCATTGCATTGATTATTGTGGAATTGATCCGGCTGCGTTTGTGTCCTTTATTTGCCCATCTTCAGTAGATCAAGTGCAGAACTTTTCTTTCCCATCGGAGCTTTTTTTGAAATTGCGTGCTCTAATTTGCGCTGTTTAGTAAATCTGGCCCATGGGATGGAGACGCTGAATTATTCGCAAATGGTTTATGCAATATTCCAATTTTGCGCATGTTACGACCCTGTGGTTGTGTACTGTTATATCTCTGTTTTTCTGTGAGTATCTCTGTGTTTGACTCTGTCTTGAAACATCATTCTGATTGGTTCCTACAGGCTGATTGATGCTGTGTCCTGATTGGTGCACAGCACTTTAAAATGCATGTCATCACTTCCTCTACAGAGGGAAAGATAGAGGAGGGTATTTTGGTTTGAGCAGAGTGTTTGGGGTCTGTTGCAGAGACTGTGTTTATGTGAAGAGAGTTTTGAATGTGTTATTATTGTTGAAAACTGTTAATACTCTTTGTTTGAATTGAATTTATTTGAACTTTTTTTTTGTTTGTTTATTGTAAACCATTCGATCTTCGTTTCTGGTTAAATTTGCAGCTTTCAATGGAAACATAGCTACTGACCCACATACCGTACATGCTGTTTTAATTCCTCCAGAGTCTAGACCATTTACAAATAGTCAGATTAACCAGATTTAACTCGTAACTTCAAGCAATAAATACCTTAGCCCAAATAACTCATGCTCAGGTAGAGGGTTGAGCCCTCCTAACACCAAGAGTCTAGAAATTGTCGAAAGAGAAATTGAAAAATGTTGTTATCTTTCCTAGATTACGCCAGTAATCTGCCATGAACCCTTTGTGGAAACGTTGATGTGCCCCATAGTGTAATCTGGCTTCCCAAAATGCCCAAAAAACTCACACATACAATCTATCCTTTGCAATATGTCAGCTGTACTACCTTTTAATAAATCCATAGCTCAAAAGAGAAGCCCCTGCTATATAACCCTGAGCAGCACATCTGCACGTGGGCAGAAGGAGGACTGGAACAGACGCAAAAGCCATCCCGCCGGATGTCTATACGGATCCCATAATCTGACCCGCCGCACCCGCCAATGAGAACAGGCAGATGGCCACTGAAAACCTTTCTATTTATACTGTATGGCATAGAAAGAAGCAAAGCTGAGCTTAGCTGTACAGCGAGACTGAAAGATAACGCCGGAGAGAGAGAGACAGAGGAAGGTGTAGTCGAAGGTCATGGATGATTGACTCCATCACCACTGAAGGTGCAGCTAGAGACAACAACTGTGTCAAGAGACAATGCTGATAAACACACTTCTCCCTGCAGTTACACGCCAACCGGTAAAACACAGCGGAGATAAAAATCCATTTCGGAATGCTCTGTTTTTGGGGTTTACAATATCTCACCGAGTATGACTGCAACTCGCACATCTCAATGAGCTGGGACTGGATGAATACAACAATCAACAGGACGCAGAGACAACTGTAAAAATTCACTTTGGCAACCCCTTTACTTACTCAACGAAGTGAAAGCATACTGGGTATTTTCCATGAAGCTAGTAGAACCAAAGGGAACTGAAAAAAAATTATGCAATTTACAAAAAAGGCTTCCCCAAATGCTCTCCAAAGCCCCTCCTGCCCATCATGGCAGAGGGGCGCCCTAGGCGAAAACTTTGCCTCTATCAGAGTCTTCCAAATATGAAAGCTAGTTTCTGCCTCGGAGAGAGAGAGAAAAAAGATAATTCAGAGATATAGTTCATTTTAAGACTATATCACCTATTATGAGATATGGGGCCAGATTTACTAGCGGCTTGTGCCAGTGCAAACCCTCTTTTTGTGTTTAAATAACTGCTGTCAGGATTTACTAAGGACACACAGTGAAAAAGGAGTGGGCAAAGTCATTTTTGTGGCTGACCTTGTTGTTGGAGTTTCCCTTTTAGATGCAACATTTATGGGAGGAGAGTATTTAAATGAATCATGCAAGGTGATTTACCAAGGTTTGCATTAGTCAATTTGCTGGTATTTGCACCATTATTGTCCAAAAAATTATGAAAATGATCCGGCTGCACCAGTGTCCTTTGGTTTTCGTGTCATCAGTAGATCACAAGCAGAACTTTCCACTCACATCTGCGCTTTTATGGATTCACGCTAATTTTCCCTGTCTAGTAAATCTGCCCCATGAAGTCACAGTGTATGACATTTAGTAAAGTCGTCACAATGGGAATTGGGAATTGTACAAAGTAAAACTGAAGGAAAGGGTTTTCTTTCTTCTTTTTTATTTGGGGGGGGGGGGGGGGGGGGGGGGGTTCTTTTGTAATTCTAAATAAATTCCAATCTTTCTCCAGGAAGGTCACTATCCTTCAGTTGAACTACGATCCTAATCCAACACATCTGAACCAGAAAATCAAGGTCTTCAGGATTTCTAGGGCTACATTCGAAATCACGTAGTCTTAAGATGCGGTCACATTAGCAAAATTTCATAGACAAAACAAGATCCATTGTCAACAGTGTAGAGACGCTGAAGTCACTTTCAAATCAAGCAGCTTTTTGCTGGTCAACTTTTTTACTGGAAACGGCTGATCACATTGTTTACTATTGGAATGAGCAGATTTTGCCCATGAAATGTCGCAGTGCAATGGAAAATGTGACCTTACCTTTGATGAGGAAGCTGCTTAGACGTGTGTGTGTGTGTGTGTGTGTGTGTGTGTGTGTGTGTGTGTGTGTGTGTGTGTGTGTGTGTGTGTGTGTGTCTTTCCAATTCAATTTGACATCTTATCCTGCTCAAAAGTCACACTATTGACAAAGTCAGAAGTTCATGTAATTCGACCACTCCAAGTGAGCAATATGGAAACACCACAGAGATGGATTTTTACATTCTTTGAGAAATGATTTTTTTTTTTTTTTGTTCTTCCTGCACATTAAACCAGAAGAAAGTATTTTAGGGTTTAAATGCTTAACCTTCACTTCAGAAGCGATATCTTTGTTATATTTAAGAAAGGAGTGGCCTTCACATTTTTGGCCTGATAAGAGAAAATGAATCTGTGCTAAGAATGTCACACTTTGAACAAAATTTCCCATCCTATAGAATCAAATCCTACTATCTCAAGCCATTGAGTCGCTTAAACCCTCTCGGCTCCAGGGGCAGGTAAGATTCGTTACTCTTAGGAAATACAGATAAAAAATAGAGAAAGAGTTAGAGAATTCAGCTTTGTGTCTGGGTTTCTGAAGTATACTGACATGAAAAGACAAGTTTTCGTTGGTTCTGACTAGTGAGAACTAGAAATTTCTGTAAAGTAAAGCCTAAAGTTTTTGAATGTCAACTTTCAAGGACTGACACTGGCACAAAAGACGAAATTATAAAAAGAGCAAAATAATCTGTGCTGAATGCCAATATAAATTAATTCAATAAAAAGTGAGTCTGACTACATAGTAGATACTCTTTTACTATTCTTCCTTTAAAGTTATGTTTATTTGCAGTTAGTTTTTATATTTACAAGCCATTTCTGATTGATATTTTGAAGTGTGTGCCACATACGTGAATATAATCCAATGTATGATGGTTTATGGTCATGTGATCATCCTCCACCATTTCCCTATATGCCAACGTCAATCTCTTTATTTGAGGACACTTAACTTCTGATCAGACCTGAATGCAGAAGGCGGAGCGTTCAGACCCAGCGTCAGTCAGGCAGTGGTGAATACGATTGTGTCGAGACCCTGACATAAAGTGATTTTCACTGAGCCAAGGAAAGAAGAAGACAGACTGTAGGGATCGGTCATCCTTGAAAGGCCAAATAGGAAGTGATGGTTTCCCACAGTGCTGGATGTGTTTCTCTGCAGGAACCCCAGAATGGATTAGTAAAGGCTTTGGCTGTGGTTTGACTGGCTGTAACCATAGATCAATGAAGGGCTTTGGAGTACAGGACAAAAATATAAAGTGCATTTAAGCAAACCTTAATTATACCAACAGACACAGTGTTGATGATAAACTGGATCCTATGTAACAGTATCTGGCTTTCCTGTAACTCAAACAGTAGAGCGTAGCACTTTCAATGCCAAGGTCATGGACTCAAGTCCCAGGAAAAGCAAGAATTAATTAGAATGTCAATGTGTTTCTTGAATGCAATGTAAGTCGTTTTGGAAAAAAACTGTTCGCTGTTACCCTTGTTTTTTATGCTCACCGCTGGAGGGTGCAGGAGGGCTAAAACCTCTGGTATTTAATCTGGGAATAGAATAGAAGTTAGTTGGAAATGAGGAGGTAGATCGACTGGCAAAGGTAGCATTAAACAATTCAAAAATTGAAGTCAAAGTATCTTTAAGTAAATCCGAAGTCAAAAGAATGATCTTAATTGAAGTAAATAAGAAATGGTAAAATGAATGGAATATTAAAGGCAAAGGAAGACATCTGTATCAGATTCAACAGTGTGTTGGAAAGGAGAGGAAAAGATATCATCATCACCAGGGTAAGAATTGGGCACACTGCTTTAAATTATAGTCTTAATAAAATTAGAAAGCATGAATCAGGAAAATGCGATAAATCCGGAGAAGATAAAATACAATATATTATTTTTGAATGCACTGCATATTATAGGGAGAGACAACAACTAAATAAAGAATATGGGAATTCATTCAATTTCATTAAAAGATACATTAGGAAACATTTAAAACAATCAAGAATTCAAGAAATGTTATTTAATAAACAATAAATAGAATATAGTTTTATTTTTTTTATTTTTTTTGTCCTTCCAAAGCCATTAGCATTCCACAATAATGGCAATAATGCTAATGGCGGTAATGCACTTTTTATGTTGGCTTGCCAAACCGCCATTAAACAATACAAGAAGTAGTTTGTTTGTTTGCAAGAGAAAAGCATGTTCTTTTCTTAGTACTTCCAGCAAAAGCCAAAGTCCTGATTGTGAAACTTTTGTTTCTAGTTCAACCATGTAAGTTTTGTTTCTCTTTATATTGTTGTATTTGTTATCCCGTTGATGTGTAATTTGTGTGGGTTCTCTGGACAGTTCTAGAATTTTTCTTTTAAGATGGACTCTTTAAATGTTGTCTTGATGATTTGGTAGGAGTTGCTAAGGCTCTGGTTATATGAACATGAAGCAGTTTCTCCCCATTGGATGGTTGTTATAACCTTATCTTGTGGATTATCAAATATCCTCAGTACAAGAATTTGATTGGGGAATTATCTTAAGTTTGTTGCATTTTTGAAAGAGCGCTTGAAGGGCTGTTGTCTACTTTCGTAGTGCATATTTTCACCATCCTAAAGATTGGCATTGAACCTGGACACCATCTTAAATGCAGATTTTATTTTTCATTTACTTGTACAAGTGTTTTGTTACCCAAATTAGGTAACTTTTAAATTTCGGTAACTTTTGAAATTATTGTTGGGAGCTATAAACTGAAAGTCACTGAGATATACCTGTGTTGAGTTGATGGACACTTCATGTAAAAATATATAATCCCTCTATAGTGCATGTTGGTTATAACCGAACACTGGATTTGAACTGGGAGTCAAATTTCTGGGTCAAATTTCACAATTATCATACATTTGGAATATAAAACTGTTTATGGACTGCTGGTAAGGACTAGCTCAAACACTATCAACATGCATTTTTAATGCTTTTGGAATAATGTTGTGTACTTTAATTTTAAATTCTTGAATAACAAGTGACATTAAAATCAGGGTACAAAATTAACATTTGTCAAGCGCAAATAATCCTTGCAAAGAAATTTACCAATCAGTTATTTCATGAATTGCACACTGCAAAGTTTCAGAAGTGACAAAGGCGTTTAAATGTGGGAATGCATCCCCCAAATTATCGTTCAGTGTGTACGGAACATGACTCTTTCAAGTTGAGATGATTGACACAGCCGCAACCACAGCCATGTTCCATGGTCTCATGTTCACAGTTACAGTAAACTTCATTATTTGTAAGTTGATGAAAATGTGATACACTTGCTGCTTCAGATACAGGTGTTCTAATGATAGATGGTTGGTTCTTTCATCTTACATGTTTAAAATTCTCAAATTAAAAAGTAGAATTTTTGCTTAATGAATAAAAAAAATGTAATTCATTGACACATTAGTTGTACCTTTCATAGTAAGATATTTTAACTCCATTTGACCTTGTGAACGACACATGCAAATGTCTGACCACATATAAAGCTACAATTTTAGCTTTGACAATGCAATGTTTAATTTATATACAATACTTTATTTTTTTCAAAGTGTCATCTTTACCCCTCAACAGCAATGATATGAAATTTGTACGTATGCATATTTATTTGATATAACATTACACATATACATAAGTTATTAAATTTTAGCCTACTTTTAAAGCCGAAATGTCAAATTTTCTCTCTTCATTGCCATTAGTAGGCACGGCAAAACGCTTATTTTGGATCCTAACTGGTTTCATGCAAAAATTAACAGCCAAATCCTTGTATTATGCCAAATGTGAGCACCAGTTAGAGCATGCTATGAAAGCTCCAGTTCTTAAGCTCTTTTTGGGCAGACCCAGTTTTCCCCGAGGAGGTCAGGTTAATGTGCGTTTCACAGACATGCTTTGCGTCTGTTTTTTCTCACACAACCCACAAAAACAATTCCTTGCTACTTTTTTCTTTTCCTTGTCAAACTGAGAAATCTAATAATGTTCGAATAGGAATGACACTACGGTTCTCCTCATTTTGTTCCTCATCATAAACTGTAACTAGAGTTCAATTTCTCATTGCTCTGTCTGCTGCGCCTTCATTATGGAGTTCAACCTTTGTGCCAGATTTCTGGGGGAATGTAACAGTTGGTGGTTCAAGTGCTTCTGGCATCCTATCACACGTTAAAGGAAAATTAAATCAAGGGTAGTCTGATCGCTGACTCATATTTTTTACAATAAAATCAGACCCACAAAGAATAGAATTTGTAGTGAGTTGTCGCTAATACCAAACGTAAACACATTAGCCTTTAAAGCCCACACGCTTTAGTAGCCTCCTCAGGTCTAACAGAGAGCCATTGATTTTGCTGAGGTGTGAAATGTTTAAGTAGAATATTGATGTGCTTACAACATAATGGAAGAACAGGCCTGACCTCCTCCATCCGTTACTCCCCACCCATTTTACAGCGGTCCACAATGTGCATCTGTGTTGGCTTCCAGACCAGATCAACTGGAAAATTACACGTCTGGCCATTTAAGCTCCATTGGTTGAAAGTCTGTTGTTGGGCCTCAACTAAAAAGTGGCAAGAGTTCATTTAGTGCGGTCGCCAGCCGCGTTAAGCGTAGTGGGAGGAGGAAAAGTAATAGGTAATAGAAGAGAAACACACAGGCTAATACATCGGAGCAATTAGCCGCAAGCCGAGGCAGCTGTGGCGTGACGGAGGCCTGAGGGTAATTGCAGACCCCACTCATCACTGCCTCTCGTTAATACAGAACTCTGCACCACCAGGAGAGAAAGTGTGTGTGTGTGTGTGTGTGTGTGTGAGAGAGAGATGGGGGGGGGGGGGGGGGGGGGGAGGGGGGGGGGGGGGGGGTTTCGTCTTCCTCCTCTTCCTATCCTTCTCCCTGCTCTCTACTTCCATTCCAATCATCCCTGAGCACCACTCTGCTTCATAGTGAGCCCACTCTCTGTCTTTCTCACTGGAGATTGGAGTGTGCACCCTGGTCCTACCACATGCTGAAAATATGACAGTCTGTTTGAAAAGCCCAGGATGGAGTGTTCAATCTTGAGCACACACTCGGAATACGGCCTCGTCTGCATATTTGGTGTGCTATGGCTCATGATAGATTGCAGAGAAGCGAGGGGAAAATCTGAAATATTCCTCAAATGCTCTACTCTTATGGAAATGGAGTTGGACAACAAGCGATGGTTAAACTACACATACCGACACCATAAAACCAATAAAGCTGACTAATGTAAAACCCTTAGTTGATGCCAAAATCAAGCTAAAAAAAATATTTCTTCAGTATCACGAGTAAACAAAATAATAACTAATTATAATAAATAATAATATTATATATAATATTATAAATAATAACTAATTCTTAGTCATTTGATAAGTACATAAATACATGATAGCAGTTACATCTAAAAATCTTTGACTTGCTCAGCTCAGTTGGAGAGATTAGAATGAGGTTATTATTTTTTAGAAGATTACTTGCTCGAAAAGACTCCCTTTCAAAAAAGATCATTTGGACACAGATAAGCTCAGAAAGGTTCCAGCAGGAGGGTAGAAGTCCAATCAGTGCAATTTTCAAGCTTTTAGCGTTCACTTCTCTGCCATGTGTTCACACTGTTCATTTGACACCAGTAGAAGCTGATGTCAAAAGAAGTAAAAATGAGCTAAAACAAATGAATGAAATAATTCTGCCAGTCCAGTTCTCACTCCTTAAACAAATCCCCATGTCATGCGCCTATTAACAGGATGTTCTGGTCCCAAAAACAGCTCTTTGGGTTTGTACAGCATGCATGCATTTCATTCAGTGTTGTATTTGAATGTCACCAACCATCTATCCATCATCGTCTTATAAAAGAGAATACACTAAAACAATTCAACTTACTAATCGATTAAGTCAGAATACAACATTTTGTCATTCACACATCCCACCAAATCCATTATGACACACACAAAAAAGAAAAAATAATGAAATAACAGAACTTAGATGATGAAGGATGTTAAAAGGAAAGAAACCTATGTTTGCTGACAGCACATACAGATTAAATTAAGACCGGTTATGAAAAACCACCTGCACCTGCCATGACTCAAATGTTTTCAGGCTACAGGAGCTACTGGCGACGGCACACACATGCATCTACACCCCCTACCTGTGGACAAGAATAAGACATTATGAGCTTTGCAACTTGACATTCAAAACTCCTCCAATTTCTAGTCTATGGTTGGGAAGGCACATAGGATACGAATCAAACCCTCTTTATGTCCCTTTTTTATCTTCATTTTAAAGCACATCAACAGTAAAACTATACATTGAACTAAGAATTTGTTAATGCATCAGAAAGCATTAATGACACACACCACCTCACGATGATTCTCACAGGATGTTTTTGCATTAGAATGAAATGTCAAGAAATCCATATGCATATTAAAGACGAATAACATGGTTTTGAAGCCACTCAGAATGCAATATGCATGGTGCCCTAGTATTGGAAATATATTTGATGTTAAATAAATCATTGTTTTAACAGAGGTGTAGTTTAAACCAGCATTCATTTGTAATAAAACATCTAGCCAAGGAAATAAAAAGTGCCTGTTCTACCAAACGAGGGAAGAACATCTTGTCATGCAGAAAAACCTATTAGGGTGTGCTGCCACCGTGGCTAAAATATCTCGTCAGGTATAACTAACCCTAAACATCAGAAGGACGCTTGTATAGTTTGTCCAAACATGATTCTGCATCATTTCAAATCACCGTTTTAGCCAAGTCTCTGCCCCGCTGCAAGATGCAAAGCGTTCAAGTAATTGCATATGCAAATGAAGAGGAGAAAGTGAGCTATCAAATTCACGATGGGGAGAATCTTGGCTCTGGTGCATTGCTGACCATTACTCAGCATCGGCAGAAACCCATCGAGATCACTGCATATTTAAGCACATCACCCTACTTATAATAGTAACCTATAGTCATCAGGCAGTGCTTGATTAATCTAAAATCAAAAGATCCGCAGAAAACGTTCAAGACAAGCCGAACAGAGATAAATAGTTTGTGCTGCACCATCAAATAATCCCAACAAGGTTGTTCTAGAGAGTGTTTAAAGAAAAGGTTACCTTTCCACTGTGATGTTCCTTATCCTCCGGTGTAAAGTGCCAGCCGGTGGTCGCTTGATGAGGACAGGGTGGGATAGCTCTAATTAAAGCCGGGGGGAAAGATCAGACAGGTTCGGTACGCTTTCACAGTACCTTTATGTTCTTCTCAATGTGCACCAAAAACAAGACGCTTTCATTTTCTTCACGCAATGCAATTTGCCGTTACTTTTGCTTTCTCGCAAAAATAGTTCCCATTCTTGCGCTCGACCCTTCCCAGGTGCGGTGAATCAGATATCTAGTTTCCTTGGCTTTTCAGTTTCACCTTGCAATAAAGAATACATATCCATTCGCTGCTGAAATACGGGACAATCCAATCCGTCAGAGGTGTAGATCCTCGAGAAGGAACCCTCTCGTAAAATCATCCTGATAGATGGGTGAGTTAGAAGACAAATACACACGAAGCGTCTGCTCGTCTTGGAGCATGCTGGAGAGAGTGGGCGTTATTGGGGTAGATCTTCACTGCTCACTGCCAATAAGCACGCATGCCTCCGCCTGAAGCGCTGCTCCTCCACATGCACACAAACAGGCTTTCTGTCAGAACGGATGGCTGAAACTTGTGACTTTTGAGGATGGTGAGCGGTAAAAAGGACACCTCGTTTCTTATAGTAGCATGAAGTCAGTTGAAATTAGCGGACAGCGCCGATAATGAAATGAATGATTCATTACTAGTTGCCTAGCGCGCGAGCGGGTTCTTCTAATCGGACGGAAATACAAAAACGCGCTTAATCTGACCGAAGTAGAACAGGCGCGGCGAGCAAAGGCGTCGCGCGCTTTGTTTTCTTCGTCCAGCACAGGGGTCAGCGCTTTTTCAGCACTACGGACAGCGCAACGTATGAGAACTCATTATGTACAGACGTGAGAGTGATTTGTATGACTTTGTGAAATAATAAAATATTTACAAAGAGTGTCTCCGGTATAGGAATGGGAATTGTAAGTCACTTAACGTTTACGATGCCATTAATAATTCATTAATGATTTGTTACTTGAGAAATGGATATTTGGGAGAAATGCAGAGCAGCACTCCTCGGTACTGTGCAAAGACATGGCACACAGTTACAAACAAAATTTGTGTGTGTTATCACACTTTTTATTTCCTCAGTAAACAAAACGTTGCACTAAGTTTCTCAAATGTTGGTTATTTTGATTGAGCTTTCCTGCAGCTCAATCAGTAGAGAATCGGTGCTCACAACACCAAGGTCATGGGTTCAATCCCAGGGAAAGCAAGAACTGATTCAATGTGTTCCTTGAATGCAATGGTAAGTCGCTTTGGATAAAAGCGTAAATTTATTAAACCCTTACAAACGACAAGGAACCTGTATATTCTATCGCCACTAACCCTAAATGCAACCCTCACATTCTGCATTTTTTGACATTTTCTGAACAAACAAATTTTAGTTTGATGTCTAAGGTGTTTTCCTCATGGGAATAGAGCCAAAAAAGTCCACAAAAGGTACAAAAAAGTACTGCTATTACAGTCCATGTTGGGACATAGTTTAGTATTTAGCAAAAGTTGGAAATTTGGTAAAGTTGGACAAATAAGTGTTATTATTGTTCTTTAAATTTTAGGAGACATTCAAACATCAACAGTTGTTAATAGTATTTTCAGTCAGTCAGACAATAACTCAAAACAGACAATGTAAAATAAGATAACATTTGTTGAAACAAATATTTTTTCTCCCCAAAGCACCACTAGACGTTCCACCACATCTCTCTCTCATGTTATTTTATAAACTTAATATGCTCGCCCTTGTGGCACAGGATGAATGGGTTACTTCAGCTAATATGACCCAATGACCTTGGGAATGTCACTGAACCCCAACGGATGAGGAAAACGGATGTGAAATCCCTCAAAATGGAGGTCTGGTGGAGACATGAAAGAGACAGCATGCCTGCTGCAGTTCTCCTTAGAGACATTAAAAGCGATTGGCGGCTGATAAAGAGAAGTAGGAAAGTCGATAGGAGACTGAGTGAAAAGAAAAGCTGAAGGGTTAGTCTGAAAGTACACAAACACTCTGGAAACAAAGCATGTGTGTAAAGGCCCGATCACTGAATCAGAAAGAAAGCAAGAAAGATAAAAAGTGAAACAGGTAGCGCGCTGTAGAAATAGCTGACAGACAGGAAAGAATGACTAAAGCTGAATAATTGATAATAACTACCTTGCAGAGTGTCAGATGTGGGGAAAATGGAAATGATAACAGTTTCAAGACTTCTTCTGTACAAGTCAAGTTCATTGCAGGCATTTATTCTGTCAAATCACTTTCAGTTACTGTTAAAAGTTATGGATTACCGTATTTTGAAACTACCTTTTTCTCTTCTCTTTCTCTCATCTGGGCTGGGCTTGCTTGTTTGTCTTTTTAATGATATAATATTAAAATAATTATATTTTAGGCAAATGTAAAGCCCCTTTCACACCAGAAGTGAAATGAGGTTAAGCCTCAGGCTGAAGTAAATGCAAATTTGCACCTGTACAGAGGGCGCCGCTCAAACAAACCTTTCAGCTGCGCTGTCATTCTGGATCGCAGAAGAATAGGACGCAGGAGAAGAAAGTTCAACAGCCTTACTTCAGAAAAACTCTAAGTAAAATAGAATGTAAATGTAATTTTCCTTATTGCTATGATTACCGTAAATTTAAGCATCAAAGACACTAGTAAAGTCAGATTAAATGCATATAGCATGTGTGTACTTCAACATGCATTTTACTGTTTTTATTCATTTTGAAGAATATTAAATCTAGGTAAATTAATAACTCACTACAATAACCATTATGTTCACACAGAGCACAAGAGAGCTGTCAGTCAATAAATGATTACTTAAAAGTAATGAGATACTTGAAAAGATTACGTCTCCCAACACTGTAGCAGTATAATTTAAAATACAATTATGAATTGTGCTTATGGGCGCACTAATCAATCCCCATTTTATGAGATATTGTAGCACAATTGGCGCAGTGGTTCCACTGTGTAGTTCTTAGCACAATTCCTTTTTATTAAAATACCCAGCCTTGCAGAATTAGGTTTGTAAATATTGAGTCAGTGATCAATATTATACGTATTATGAAAGATTTTATTGGTTCTAATAATGGCGACCAATTTAATGATGACAGACAATGAATAATAAATGATTTAATCACATCAATCTTGCACTGATAAATGAAGAATGAGGAGTTTTGAGATTAAGACTGCAGTTAATATTGAAAATGAGCATTAATGCGCAGTAATTACTATAATTACTTTTTTCTACACTGCACCCCTGTGGTGGAAATCAGGTTTTTTATATTGTTTGTATATGTGGTGTTAGTTCTCTGTTGAAAAATGAAAAATCAGCTACATTTAGCAATATAGCGGAAAGATGTGTATTATGCTAATTTTTATAAGGCAGACTGAATGATGACGAAAGGGAACCTGGTTTGTGAGGAGGACTTCATTTACATATTCACAGTTCTATGTATACTAAATAAAGCAAGGGTGTAGATGCATTCAAGCTATTTTAAGGCATGAATTTTTTTTCCCACAATATAAAAAAAAGCCATTTTCGTGCTCAAAGATGAGTTGTAAGGACTAAAATTATAAACTACAGGAGGACCAAATGAAGTAAACAGAAGAGGTGGCTTTAAGCGCTATCATTTGATATCATGTCACTGTATTTATGTAAGATGTATAACTGTATGATGTCAGAAACTTTCTTGAATTGTTTGCACACAGAGTTCACAGTGAAGGGCAGTCACTGCAAATCACTCAGACCAAATCCGACACTGCAACACTGCCGTAGGGCATTATAAATATCAATCATACATGTAAACATGAATCAGCAAGAGAGCACAGGTGTGTGTAAGGAGCCTGCTGCCATGTAAGTAATCGGTTTTAACACTCTCAACCCTTAGGGTGAACATCTTGTCAGTATCTCTTTTGTTTTACATATAAGATCTACATTGTGCTGGACTTCAGATGTGCTATCTGGAGAAAACGTGTGCGCTAGCTAAGGTCCATTCCTGCTTTTCTAGTATTTTTCTTAAACTGACAGTCTGTGAAGGATTGGCTAAGTTTTAAAAACTAAATGTGGAGTAATGGTAAGTGACCAGAAACTAATCAGTGAATTATCTCATTGTATTAACATTCATTTTATGATGGTGTTTTTGTTTCGTTTCAGTAATGTAACTTAGTCTAAGTGTTCAGTCCATCATCTTATCTGGGTTCTTTACCTATAATCAGCAGTCTAATTGATTTCAATATAATTTAAAAAAAATGGTTAAGAAATAATAAAGACTATTTATTAAAATAAAGAATATTTATTGAACAATTCACTGTTATGGGAAGATGCATCATTTAAAAATAATTTCCATGGGAAAGCTGAATTTGTAGTGTCTTCAGTTTCACATCACATTTCTGTCATCACTCTGATGAACATAAATCTTTTGTGATTTTATACATGTCTTTAATGTCCCTTTTTATCAATTTAACATGTCCTGACTGAATCAAAATATTTGATTCTTGAAAAAAATGCATACTAAGGTTTATAGCATCACTCCAATTAAAACCATTAACCGTGACTAATGAGAAATAAAGCAGCATTTCACCCAACCAAATGCATGTCACTAAGTCTGATTAGTTCAGATTACTGGCTGCTTCACTGCTGACAAAATGGGCTTTCTATAAAACTTGGATGCAAATACAGTACATTTTTTTTGTTATTTAAATCAGAGCCACCGTACTAAAAAAAGAGAACAAAAAAACAAAACAGAAAAGGGCTGTCTTTCTATTTTCCAAATAGAAAACTTCATCACCCATAATGCACTGGGCACATTGATGCCCAAGGCTTCTTCCACCTGTCTACATATGGGAAAGCTTGACCAGAGTCAAATGCTCCCCCTTTTTAGTAGGAAATACTTCTTAGCAAACTTTTCATAATGGTGGCGATTTGTATTGTTCCCTGGTGCAAGAATTCAGTCTAAACTCTTAGCAAGAGTGAGTTACTTTCGGTTTCCATTGAAGGTTCCACCGTCTTGTGGCCAGAGGCTAAAGGCTGCAAAGAATCATGAATATATAAAGAACCCCACAACCGAAAATCTGGAAAAACCTCTGTTTGAAGTCAACATATCAAACTGGATGACAACAAACACAGAGGAGAGAAACTGAAAGAAACCGCCGTTCTGTCAGTTCCACTCCAAGGAAACCGCCGCCAAGTACAGGTAAGAAAACTGTTGTCATAGTATTCGATTTTATCACAAGGCTGTTTAAAGAGTAGAAAAAGTATATGATTTTCAGTAATAAATCTACCCTTAACATAACTGTAATCAGGGTGTGCAATTTTCTGAAAAAAGCAGAAGTGGGGATGTTTTTGAAACGTTTCTTCCTGGAAATAAATCACAAACCACACTGGATATTTCATGCAGCTGTTATAGTAACATTTAAAGAATAAATATGAATTTGAATGAAAGAATATCAGAAGATAAAAAAGGAACATTATAATCCATTTTTATTCATCAAGTAGAGAGATTTTCAATCGTATGCCTTGTTCTTTCCTCATAGGGAAGTGCTCATTCACTTTATCTATTTTTGAGCAGATTACCTCTGTACCTCTCATTGGTTTCATATGGATTACATAATTAATTTTGTGCATAGATTAAAGCCACTGGAACAGGATCGTAACGTAAAAGCGCAGTCTCATCTCTCATCGCAGAAGCTGGAGCGCCTACAGTAAAAGACAATTTTTAATTTTACAAGCTTTCCATGCTCACGCCAAGGTCATGGGTTCAATCCTCTGGGAAAGCAAGGAACTGATTAGAAAGTTAATGTTTCTTCAATGCAATGTAAGTTGCTTTGGATAAAAGCGTTTGCCAAATCCATAAATGTAATGTACATGTAAATAGTTGAAATGTGTGTGTGTGTGTGTGTGTTGAAGCATTTTAATTAGTTATGTTTTAAAGAAAATCTTTATTGTATATATTTGATATGGTCTATTGGTGAAGTAGTATTGATCACTGTTGAGAGGGGGATGGAGGATTCCCCTCTGCAAGTCGCACCCTGAGTGTAACAATACAAAGCGGGTTGAAAATCTGTGAAATTACACCTTAAGATTCTTTCTCGTCACACCATATAGCAAGAAACACCTCTGATCATTTTCGGTTTGAGGTATGCTAAATCCCCTGGAGTGGGCTAATGTGTGCTAAATGCTGAAGCAGCCATGAGCACTAATACTCACCATGCCTGTTGTTGTCAGCATGAACTGAACTAACCCTTGGATGCTGTCCAGCTGAGAGGGTGTCAGAGAACTCAAGGCCAGGCTTAATCTGTGGTGCTGAATAACAAGGACCCTCGCTAAATCCCTTTCAGTGTACTAGACTCTCGCTGTACGGTGCACAGGTTTATATATCATGCATCTTAAAACACTCCACAGATCCCCCGAGTAAACGGATCAAACACAATAGGCCTTACACTTCCATATTTGCTCTAAAGTTGTTTGACATAACTGGACTAAGCATTATAAAAGACACTACTGTAAATGTGCAGCCAATCGTTAGGTTTATATTTGTGTTAATGCATTTAATGTATGCATTAGCTATATTTAGCTCCAGTTTTAGAAGTAGTGTTGAAATGATTGTAATATGTAATATTCATAAATCCTCTCCCGTGACTGACTGAAAAAAAAAATAGACCTCTACAGTCTTCAGATCTTCAACAATCCACATGCTCAGAGTTTGGGTGAATAAATGAATACATTTTATTCATTTTAATTGAAATTTCCAACAGTCACGCTTACACAGTCAGAACACGGCACTGAAACCATGCAACCTTTTCGTCATCCGAGTTGTTTTCTTGTAAGTATAAATCATACATGTTTCATTGTTGATATTATCTCCCAGTTGTGCCATTTTTCTGCACTTCCTGAACAGCGTTTACCACCCATCAAAGCATTCGGTTATGGGACTTTGATGGCTGAGCTTAGATGAAAGGCCTTTTCCTCAACACTATTCTGCGACATAAGGAATGAGAGAATGTTTTAGGCAAAGACAAAAGCTTTAAGTAATAATTCCTTCAGGGTATTTTTCCTCAACTGTGCCCACTTCACAATGCACCGTTATTTATTTGAAAAGCCCATTGTCTACTGTACTTGTCAAAAAGGGAAAATGGAGAGAAGGATTTAACCATGCACTGTCATGAAATCCTCTTACGTAATACTTATTTGGAGGACCGTTCCTTACATAGGCCTATTTATTTAAATTCGTATTTCTACTGTTCGAAAGCCATTTTCATTGACGTAAGGAATAGGATACGTTTCAAAATGTAACTCAAACGGCAAACATTATGATACAGACCAATAAGGTTGAGTGTCCATTAGATTACTGTCTTGTTGGCTTTATGTAAGCATCATTTGGTATGTAGTTTTACTAGCATTAATCCATAAATCTCTAAAGCAGTTTGAGTGTTTTGCGGAAGTCGCAAAAGTACCCAGATGACCTACTATTTCCGGCGAGATTCTGAAGTGTGCATATGATGGACGCTTTACAATCCTATGAAGCCACAAGAGAGGATTTATAAATGGCATTGAAGTGCCATAACTGATGCTGGGATGAGGATAATAACACGGCAAATGTGGTATACACACATTCATACTATAGAAGATTCTTTCCTCTTTTTTTTTTTTTTTAAGAGGTCGCAAAGCAAGTACTTTTTCGAAATGTGTACCTAGTCATGAGAATATGTGATTATGGGTGATTTTATTTTTGTATTTGAAGATGGAGGAAAGATGATGTCTGCTGTTACAAGGAAACGAAGAGACAAAAAAGGGAAGCGGATGAGTAAATGTCACCTACAATGTGCATTCTGGCTGTTATAATTGGTTGTCGAATTAAACCCTCTCACAGAAATGTAATTTATGCTGCTGATGAAACCGTTCGCATTTCCTATATGAAGTTGCTGAAGAGAAGGAAGATGTGAGTGTCGCATTGTGTCATGTTGCTGGTGTTATGAAGCGAGTGTAACGGACTTGAACCGGTCTTCACCCATAAACCACACGAACACTTGACTTCAGATGATTTTTTTTTTTTTACTGTAACAAAAAAAGATGGACATCAGTGTAGATAAACAATCAGATGAAGTCTCTCTCTCTCTGGAACACACAGTACTCGACGAGAGAGAGTCATATGCTGCGCGTCCACAGTCTCGTAACAAACTGAGACTATCAGTACATTTAATCAAAAAACAACCAGAAAATAAAATACAAACATTAATAACAAAAACATAAATATAACGTTTCTTATTCTATAAAATGTACATTAGACAATTACTAATACAATACAATAGTATATAAAATACATATATTACAAGTATATATAGTATTCAACCTAACATCACCGACATATGTTACTTATAGTGTTTACTATTATGTTATAACGATGATATTAACTATATATAATCTTATTATTACAAATAACAAATCAAATAAAGATTAAATAGTTATTACCACTGTACCACATGTGTATGGCGAGATACAGGCCGCACCACGTGCGTCGCATACTACACGTGCATCACACTCTCGCTCCCATAATAAGCTGCACATTAAATCGACAACCCAAATAATCTCTTCATTCTAAACAGAATTATTTTAAACATACCTGTAACAAAAAAAGATGGACATCAGTGTAGATAAACAATCAGATGAAGTCTCTCTCTCTCTGGAACACACTAAACATACAACAAAAACGACTAGCTCAAAAAAACATTGAATAATACATTTTAAACACCACTAACAACAAAATGACAGTATACATCCTTCGCTAATGTACATTGAAACAAATTGTCACTGTACCAGTACTCGACGAGAGAGAGTCATATGCTGCGCGTCCACAGTCTCGTAACAAACTGAGACTATCAGGTGACGCGCACCTGGAAAAACCCCCGCGATTGCCACTGATATCCCTCCTCAAATAAAGTAGTCCCATAACCAACACACTTGTCCACTATAAACAAAATAGAAAAACAACAAAATTTCGTGAAGTTCAATAATTCACACTAATTACAAAAATAAGAAATTAAAACAATTACTTTAAACAAAATAAAACTAATTTACACAATTATTGTAGAAAAAATTAGAACAAATAAATTAGTTTTTTTTTTTATCTTTTTTCACACCGGCTACACGAGCAGCTCCAGATGTGCAGGCTTTCAGCTGTGGTGAAGTATGTCTACCACCTTGGAATATTTTGTTGCTTGACCCATGTGATATCTCTTTACACATCTCCGTCTGCTGTAATGTGAAGACGTACATATATAGGGAAGGCTGTTTATTTTGCAATAAAAACAGCATTTGAAATCTTGACTGCTAAAAAAGCTATTATACATTTCCACTCTTATTACAGACAATCAAGTTAGTTATTGCCAAGCTACAGTATGTGTTAAGCTGTTACATTAACATCTATTGTACCATTAAACCTACTAGAGTTGAGCTGGATACTCGGCTGAAACGAGTATCAGGTATGGATAAAGCACTTTTGCCGAGTACGAATATTATACGAGTAATATGAGTCCATATCTGTGCTTGGATTGAATAAAAATCCTCATTGGGCAGCTGACTGTGTCTGCGTTCTGTGATAGGCTAGTCACAGCGCCCCTCCCCTACACATGCAGATTTGCTGTGTCCCGCTCTGTTCACTTACACACATAACACTGAGAAGAGAACAGCTCTCTTTCTCTCTCTGTCTCTCCCTTTGTCACTCAGGTCTGCGGATCTTTTCTGTTAACGTTTAAGGTTTCTTCAGCTGCAGGTTTTTTATTTTTTTTATTTTGGTTTGTTCGTTGTACTTATTAACCAGCAGAGTTCTGGTAAACGTGGGGTTTGTTCAGATGTGGTGCTTGGTAGAATGAGTTGCATCTCTGCCTGTTGGAGATATTTATTAAAATGTAACCATCTTCTGGCTCTAACCAGATTTTTAACTTCACGCAAAAAAATGAGATAAATTATTATTTCTTCGTAATTTCAACCGCATGTGTTGTATCAGTGTTGCAAAACTTGTTCTGTATATAGTTTGTTTGTTATCGTGATCAAAACTATTGATCTGAAGCTCAATGCTGATGCTGTCATGTAAATAGTTTTCTAATCAGCAATAAATATAACAATTTCTGATCAACTCAAATCAATTGCATGATTAAAAATAACAAAGCCCCGCCCATTTCAAGACAACCCGCCCACTTCTGGATTAGGCCCTGCCCAGTCTGAGTACAGATAATACATTTCTGTTAACTTCATATAGTAAGTGAAGTAAAATTGTACAATTATAATGTAAAGCATCTCAGTTCAATACAATTTCAACTGATATTATATTAGTGACAATTCATAATAAAGTTTGTGCTGTCAATTAATATATTATGGGACATGATTTTAAATGTAATATAATTTGAATGCTTGTACCATCTCAATTCAAACACAATTTAAATTAAAGATGATCATTTATATGAAATAACTTTTAGCATCTCAGCTAGTGATAATAATATGTTTGTACGTGTATATAAAACAACTGCTGTGATTTCTAATGATTGATGCAATATGCAGGCAGGAGAGGCAGTGTTTGACCGACACTGGTCATGGCTGGCATGGGATGAGACTCTGTGATAGCAGATGGGGTGCAGATGTGAGGCCAGAAGTGAATTTGGGCGTGACAGGAGCCAGTGGACCTCGGGATGGGCATCTCTATGGATGGAGAAAAGAAATGAGTGAAAGAAATTATCAAACTGTAGTTATCAGCGTACAGAGCTAGTGCAGCAGGATTAAAGGCAGACTGTGGGAATTGAACTGTATGCCTGGATAAACAGAGTCTTCTGTCTAGATTTAAACAGAGAGTACAGTATGTCTGAGTTGTGAAAATTGCTAGTCATGTAAAAATGGATTATGCATGAAAAATCAGGAACTGCCTTAACAGATGTGAGGGGTAATAAGGTCTGTTAAAGACTGAGCATCTTTATATGTAGTATTTAGTTATAGGCAATCAGTGTGTCAATGATAATATGAACAAGCTGGAGAATATTAATGGGAACACTGAGGTCTGCATTACAATAATCCAGTGATTAAGCCATGAACGTGTTATATAACTGTTCTGTCTTAAAGATTGTCCTTTTTCATTTTCATGGACTTTTAAATTGTCTTCAATCTCCTCGTTCCTTTGTTTCCAAGCACTCATCAGTTTCCATGGACACAAATCAATCATCATAGCTGTTTATCATTATGTTCATCACCATGGTGTATTCACACTTCCTCACCTCCTCTTCTTCATTGTCCGGTGTTGTCGAGTTATGCTGTTTCATGTTGACAGCTCTCATTTAATTAACCTTGTTGTTATTTGGAACTTCTGAATCTGCTTTTGCATGTGCATTCTTCCTTGGACTTCAACGTTATAAAAAGAAAGAATATTCCATAACCTTGCAATGTTTCTGAGCTAGAGAAATAACAATCCTAAATGACAATCCTACACAAAATGTCAGTATAAATAAAATATTTTTCTACTCAGAGAAAACAAAGCAGTGTAGAAACAATTTTCAGGGAAATTTCTAGTCAAATCACAATTGCAAACAGAAATTTCACAAATTTTCATTTTTGTGGCTTTGTATGCAAAGATAATCGGTTAAACCCATCTTGACAATGAGAAACTGAGAAAAAATGAGAAACCTTTTTTTGTTATTTATTTTAGTCAAAGTACTTAAAATTAAACCGAAATGTATTGCTTTTAATTAATGCACCATGATTCAGAAAATCGGCTTGCACTTAAGGCTAACTGCAAAATCTTTTATTTATCTTTTTATTTTAAAAATGTGAACTTCAGCATCATAAAGTGCCCATTTAACAACAATACAAAACTGTTCTTGTTTTAAGTGGAATCCTTTATTTTATCATCTTAAACCGCAAGTACTTAAGAGGCGGAATTGCTCTATAAATGACTAGTTGTGTTTTTTTTTAAATTATTATTATTATTATTGATAGGGAATGACTATGGGCTGTTTAGAGAGAGATCTTGGGTTCTAAGCGACTTTGGGTTCTTGAAAGGCGCTATATAAAATAAAACATTATTATTATCTTTGTGTAGAACATCACACACAAAAATCAGCTATTGCATTATGGCCCTTCTTTTCTATAACATATAAGGAGGCTTGATGCATTTGCAACTTTTTAAATGGTTTATGGGGATATTGGGTATACTTCTGATGTTACATTTTTAATTGTCCATACTTTTTAAGCAATAAATAAATCAGTATAGAGATATAGTAAGAGTTTTGTGACACATTTTATTTGTGCTTTTGTGTACTATTGTTAAGGACATAGATTCAAATTAATGAGCAGAGTTATTAAAATGCAGCATAACAAAAGGCAAGACCGAGAATGTCAAGTCATACGCAGATGTATGCAATACTGCAATGTGATGCAAATTAATGCTTCCTCTTTGAAAATAAGGTGCACATAATTAGCCAAAAATACAAACTGTCCATCACTTGTAATGAATAAAGGCCCATTCACAAGAACTATAAGACAACTATATTCGCATCCACACCAGCGGACAAAATCATTATTTTTGTTATAAGCTCGTGCTTGTCACCCCGTTCCAGCAGGATGGATTTCAATTGGCTGTCAATGTTTTTGTCGTTCATCAGCTGGATAAAATTCTTCTGAAAGTGATTCCAGTGATATTGTTTCTTTGTGCCGTTATCGTTATAGCTGTGGTGTGAACTCTGCTATTCTTTAATAATGAGAATGATTTCAAGAACTGTTACTGTCGTTGTTTAGGCTTTATTACACACATGGATTGTTAGAAATCTATACCCTCTATTTAGACCTATATGATTTCAAAACAAATTGCTTTGATGTAAAACATCATGAGAAGTTAATTGATTGCACATAAGTTCTCTTTATCCTTCTCCTGGATGACCTGGTTTTATAAATCCCACCATGCATCCAATCCACAAGGGAAACTCAAATGAATCATTGAAAGCGTGGGACTGAAAGATTTGCAGCATTCATGCACTCCGTATCATTAATTAGTCAGCATTGCCAGGGGTATCGTACTCTCTCATGTCTAATAGACAATCGGGAAAACCCAGAATATCAAGTCATTAATAAACCGCATTACAGTACAAGCTCTTAGGGTAACTAACCATTACACCAGCCTCTGTAGGTATTGTGATGGAATTCCCACACATATTATTTAAAACTACAGGAAAGAGCTATAAAGCTTGATTCCCGGAGCTAGCTAATGCATTTTTCCATGACATAATGACATCAGTGATATAAAAAAAAGAATAACATGATATACTATAACCTAATGTGTGTGGATTGTGTGCTGATGTTGTGCTATACTGCATGACCTATTATAGCCGGTTCCAGTCAGGAATGACATAAGGGGCCAATCATAGTTTGTTTTTGTTGTTGTCCTGGGGGGGATAGTTTCTAGAAAGCAAGATTATCTAACCATCAAATACACACTGAACTCTTGGTTGATTAAACGAAATCTTGATTACTCAAGGTATGTTGATTCCAAAAATGCATACAGAAGCAAGTTCATCCAACCCAGAGTACGTTCACGGTTAACACACAATACATTTCCAACAGTGACCAATCCATGAGTCACCATGGAAACGTTAGCTAAGAAAAATAGTGCCATACTACTATGTTTATTGCCGAATTACATACTTGGTGAATTTTGAATACATTTTCAGCATTTTTGTTTTATACTTCATTGTAATTTGAATCATTGTGAATAAGAATTATATTGTTTATTCATGCTAATTGTATAATAATGAGAGACTTTTTAAACTAACAGTTTGTGCTTTGAAATATACCATGACAGTAAAAGTTTATTTTTGATGCATTATTTTATATATTGCTTGAAATGTTAGACATTTAAATAAAACAGAACCTGCTCCAGATTAGGTTGTGTTTAGAGAATAAGCTGCTATGGCTACTTGCATACCCTGAAAGTTACCTCTGTTTTTGTAACCGAAAGTTTAATTATCTGCTTACTCACCCTTAAATATGCCTGAGCATGTCACATAACCTCCATTCTGGAATACCCCCGTGTTCACTCAGTGGCTTGAGCTTTGATATGCAAGATGTTTGTTTGCAGAAAAAAAGTTTACACGAAACGATGCTAGAAATGGAAAAGGGTTACCTCCGTGTGTTTTTCACGTACAGACGGCAGCCAAAACTATGCCCTTTCATGAGGATACATGACTAAAAAAACTGTATTCTGCTGCCAGGCCAGTAGTTGGCGATGTCACTTTGAAATGTAATGTAGTGTAGTGCCGGTGCCAGTGCTAATGTCAGTAACCCTTTGGCACAGAATTTTAAAGATTAGTAGATTGTATTCTATGCCAAAAAATGGTTGGCATAACCCACACCCCCATATAACACGCACCCTTATATAACCCGCACCCATAATTTATGAACTTTTTTTGTGTAAGTTCACATTTTGAATTTCGAATGTTGCTCGCATGACGTAAATTATCCATAACTGTTCAGGCTCGGCACACAGTGCTTGTGAACTCAGATGAGATGAGAAGAGCACACCGTCATGGCAGCACAGCCAATCACGTCTTAATGCATGATTGACAGGTCAGACAGCCTATCAGCGCCAGCTGTCACAGTGATGGTACAAGCACCAAGGACAACAACCCTCGCAAGAAAGAAAAACTGAAAGAAAATACTGCAAAAAAACCTTAATATACATACTGTATATTGAAATATTATTACTTGTAAAAAAAAATTGGATATAGCCCGCACCCTTATATAACCCGTACCCCCCTGCGGGGTTTGTAAAATCTGGTGTAACCCACGGGTTATATGCGGGAAAATACGGTACACTATTCTCAAAAGGACTTTAAGATGTTTTCTTGTGCTTTCTGTATTTCTTTTTCCACAATGATCCGCATTAATGGCTGAAACTTTTCCAGTGACAATGCAGAAATGACTTGAAGGAACAAGTTACGAGCACTGGTCCACCAACTACTGCATACTTTTTGTTGAGCCCTATGAATTGATCTTCAAGTATCCAAACGATTACATGTGAAGTCAAGGTTTGACGGCTTGTTGTTTTGAAGCAATCTTCCCAAGTGTGAAATGAGCACTTCTAAACAAAGCAGAGCATTTATAATATACGATTACTCTACAACTCTCATTCCCACTGCTGTTTAATTGTCCTCTGCCAATTGGATTCACCTCTACTAAACTAAACTAATGCCTTTCTGACTCATCCACTCATCGGAATTTCACACGCTTTAGCCGTGCAGCATTCGAAATATCATCAACCCTTCGTTCACGTACCTTTCAGTGTGTGCTAAAACACAACAGACCTAAAACAGATTAAGAACCGCTTACCAGAGCTCTACTCACTCAAAGGTGCCGTAATGAGGTAAGACTGCCCTCGCTGACAAAGTCAATCCAATTCCGTAGATGTCTAACCTTTAATCGCCCCTTTGAATTGCCGCTTGTAAATCACGGCTCACAGTAGGGATCTTCCTAACTGTCTTTTTATTCTCTTTCTTTCTATACTGACCCTGTCCTCTTGGGCTTCGTGGGGCTCTGACCCGATCCAAGATCAGGTCTTGGCTTGGGGGGCACTGGGGTGTGAAATTAAGAGTCACCACAATGTTACTGGAATGTGTGTGGTTAAATCGTTATGAGATGAGACCTGGATAATTCATTGCATCCCAGAATGGCTGTCTGCATCTAATGGACCACTAAATGATATTTGCAGGGATGTTGATGCAACATTGGGCCGCATACTTATAAACTCTGGGACTTTTGTTGTGTCGGACCACCATGACACTCCCATCCTTTATGCAGGGTTGCCAACTTTCATGCATTTGGTGACTCAGGCTCACAACAATGCAAAATGTGTATTGCAAGATACTTTCTCCACTGCATAACTTTCATTTTACTCTTACATTGTTTATTCTGTAAGCATTATTAATTGAAATTCACGAGCCTTTCCATTGTGCAAAACACTTTGTCATAACAGAAAGCTAGACGCATGAATGTGTGTCAAACAGGCAGCACTCAACAGAGAAATAAGTGGACTAAAATATGATTTTCATAAAATATGTATTGTTGAACATCAAATTTCCATAAGGAATTATATTTTACATGGCCCATAACTGTAACGGGATCTTAATGGGGTTCCTTACATTTACAGGAAACATACACGACAATAACACTTTCAGAGTGAATGTGTGTGTTCCTAAATTAGACTGTGGTTTGTTTTTCCTTATGATCTATGTTGATTTAAAACTTGCCAAAGTCTTGCTGCTTCACAACTGTGAACTAAGAAGCTAAATGCAGTTTATGTATTAAACCAATTGAAATGCTGATGCAATTAGAAATATTTCTAAAAAGTGCTTCTTGTACAACATTAACAGTAAAATTTAGTAAGCTATGATTAAAAACATTTTTAATTATTAACTAACCTCAGTTTCCATGTTTTGTGGACATAATTACATAATAATCTTTACAGTGTTCAAACTGTATATTTATTCCTCTAACCTCAACCCTTTTCCTAAACTGACAGAATCCCGATATTTTTCAAAAAACATCAATCTGTACATGAAACATCATGATGTTTTCCTTATGGTGAAATATTTCTGCAATAAAACACCCCCCCCCCCAAAAAAAAAAAAAAAAACAAATAAAAAAAAACACACAGTTTAATGTGTTTTTTAAGATATTATTTGGGCTTTAAGGACACAGGAAGTAATCCCAATGTCATTAAACACATTTGTGTCCTCATAAACAACATACTGTACACACACACACAAAGGTACAGTAGTAGTAGTCCAACAGTTTCAGGCTCCAAAAAGGAAGTTAGTGAAAATAACGACTAAATGATGGTCCACTTTTGTTTTCCAGGTGATCTATCCCTTAAAGGAATATTGCGTTAACAGTCCAGCCACCCTGCTCCCCTCAATTTGTGCTGTTTGTTGTGCAGAGAGCATGCTGTCATATTTTGTACATCTCAGAGAGGTTATGTTAGGATAACTACTTGTGTGGATGGCTGGTTCTGTAAATAAACATATAAAAATGCTGTAGTACATCACAAAATAAAAAGAAAGATGGTGCATAAGCAATAAAAAGCAGGACACTTTAATGGCAAGATGCTCTCTTAGTATAACTCTATAAATATTGTTTAAATCATAATTTTCTTTATATCTATAAGGTCTTCATGAGTTAGGCTGTGTTTGAAAACTGAGGTAACTGTATTGACATTTCAAAAGGCATGTTTCATCTCCGAAAGAAACTGGTAGCTAACATCTTAATGGTGTACTTTCTTTTTTTGCATTTTTGGATATCTGAGATGTATTCTATAATGTTGTTTCAATGTTGTGAAATCTTTTCATCAAATTAATTTCCATCCATTTTTCTATTATCAACAAATGTAAGTATGGATTATTTATATTGCAAATAATTACTGACTATATATAGTTCTTCTCTAACATTTGCTGTGAAAAATGTTAAGAAACTTCCACAGTAGTTCAAATAAATTTAACACATTAGATGTAAGACATCTTGGCAAAATGTGTTTTCAAACTAGTTTTAGCAACTTTTGTAGAATTGGCAGAATGTGTGTGCTAAAGTTAAACTAAACTAATGTTGAAGATTGAAAAATCAGCATTTCCATCTACCACACTGGACTGTTATATTTTTAGGGTCAGGATATGATGCAAATTCATTCACACGACAAAGAAGTAGACAACTAATATACTAACCATGGGAAACGTTTTACACAAACCTTTTTCCGTACTTTTCTATAGATGAGGTTTTGTCCAAAACCACAAAAAGGACTTGGGTTTGTCTTAAAAGTATCAGTAAGAGCAGTAAAAACCCTGAAAAGTGCAAATGAAGTTTACATTCTAATAAAAATAATACTAATAACAAAAATAGTAAAGGTTAATGTTGAAATTGAAAATGTTGGGAAGATAAAATCTGAACTACCGTTTAGTCTATATTGAAGCATCTGCCAATGTCAAATGTTTTACAATTCAAGACATTATGAACACTGTATGTACAATTATACCATTCTTGATATCATTACCTTCAGACAGCAACCAGTCATTTTAACATTGAAACACTGATGCAATGTTGATGAAGACGTGCTCCCAGAATCTCATCCTTTTGCTCTCCTCACTTCAAACAGACGAGGAAAGCCAGGCAGGTGGGGAATAATTTAGGGTACTTTAAATGTATATGGGACACGATGCCTGATTTAGTCTGCTCAGACTGCAAATCAGCCTTCATCCTTAAAACCCTGATGATTGGAGCATCAGCACCAGGAAGAAACTCACATTGATGTCATATCAAGTATGTGACATTTAAATAATATTCACATGACTTTATCAATGAAATGTAATGCATAGTGACAGTCACATGATAGACATCGTGTTCCAAAGCCTAGTGAGGTGTCAGGAGCTGTACTGTGTAGGTAGACAGCAGTGACAGAATGTACTTTGAAACTAGTTTCCCAAGCTACTGCCTACTCAAGTAATTAGATGCAAGCCTCTAACAAAATGTAACTAGCCAACACTGAATACATTTTATCAGACAACTATTTAAGGTGATTAAACAGATACACAAAATACAGCTAATGAACTTAGAAAAATGCTTAGTTTCCTTTATTTGACAGAAAAAAAGTACTTCACGAGGACACAGATGAATCAATTCATTTCTTCACAAGGACACATATTTTCATAATTTATTTATATGACCTGAAGATTCACCAAAATGTATTTCCTTGTGAAAAGGAAATGTCTTTGATTGTTTAATTGTAAAATATAACTACACATATACAATACGACAGAAAGCATGAATATAATGGTAATTACATAAAAGACCACCTAAGTGGGCTTAAGTGTTTTTTTCATCATCATGATTTACTAGTATGTTTTTAATAATATTTTTACATATACTTATTTCAGTGTGTTGATTAGCATATGAACACTCATGCAAAGCACTATTGAGCAGTTTAATTTGTTTTCTAAAGGACTGGCTTTCCTAACACCAAAAATAAGAGATGGTAGTTCAAAAGTGTTTTGTTATGCTACGATGCTACATGCTACATTTTTACATAACAAAGCTGTTGTTATGCTAGTTGTTAGCATCATGACTTTTAGTTGTTTACTACTTGAAACTGCAACAGCTCACTCGGTTTTTATTACATAGCTTCAATCATGACAGTGAATATGAGGCTTCAAATGTTTCAGTTACATACCAGCAAAATGACATTGTATAAAAATATACATATATATATATATATAGAGAGAGAGAGAGAGAGAGAGAGAGAGCCAAACAGCTTTGAGGACCTGTAAGAAGTGGCAAGCTGCTGGATAGCTGAAAACACTCTATAATGTTAGCACTGTCATACTGCACTCAGGTTCACTCAAATCAAGTTATTCTGAATGGAGTGACATGTAAAACACCACTGCATGTTGAAGCCTACATTTTGGATGTGTTTTTGTTGAGTGCTCCTCTGGGAGACTGGCGGAAGTCATTGGGCATGTCACATTTACATCATAACAAACAACATCCTGCTGTTTATCGTCGAGTGCTAGGACTATTTTGTGTGATTGCAAAGTTTGGGAGTAACACGTGTGAATGGCTTTCCTCCTATATGTTGAATATTCATATATTTCTATTCAGTTTTAAAGTAAGGAAGGTCTTGCTTGTGCAAAAAAAAAAAAAAAATGACCTCACAACAAACAAGCCCATCTCCAAATTGTTATTCATTCATCATCTGAGGTGTCAGGAGGGAAACGGAGGCACTGATGTGTACCTCGTTAAACACTAGTTCATAGAGATGTCAAGCCAAATGAAGGAGAGATTATAAAGTCCCTGCATAGGTAAAGCTAATCGAATGAAAATACATTAAACGAGTCAATATGCATTTTTAAAACTACTACATTATAATGTGCTTGTTGGTTCACAGCCCCTAGAATGTAATATAATTGATCAATATATCAAAAGACTTCATCCGGATGTCAGGAAAAGAGTTAAAGGAACAGATCATACAAAAAACATTGTGCTGTCATAATTCACTCACACTTATGTTTTTTTTAAACATACATGAGGTTCTTTATTGAAATCCAAAATTTGATATTTATCATAATGTCCAAAGCACTATCCATACAATAAAAGTAAAAACAGTAGAACCCCGACGGATGAAAATAATCCGTTCCGAGGTTGGCTTCGTAAGCCGATCTTTTCGTAAATCGGTCAGGCTTTTACATGTAAATTGCTTAATCCGTTCCGAGCCCTACGAAAACACCACATTTAGCATGGGATGAAGTGCATCCCAACTTCATACTTCATACTTCCCTTTTCGTCTCCATGGAGAGCATCTTCCTCTTTGCTTTCACTTCAACAACAATCTTCACATCCATGGCTAGTGATTAGAAAAATGTTTGTTAACTGGGCACAAAATAATGGCGATGCAGAACGATGAAAACAAAAAACTTGTATGTGAAAGCACAGACGAACTTTAGCGTTAGCGTAGCACAGATGAAATGGGAGAAGAGCGCTACGCAGAGGCTGGTGTGAGCGATGCTGACCAATAGGAGAGCAGGATGCTGCAGCGAAAGCTAGACAGCCAATGGGAGAGCGGGACGATTGGTGCGAGTTTACGGGTCAGTGGTGCGCGAATTTCAAAACAAAACTCGGAAAACGTCGCCTCGGCCAAGATTTCGTTTTTCGCATCTCGATCATTTTGCCGTTACTCGTTACTCATTTATCGTACATTGAACTTTTCGTACGTAGAGCGTTTCGTAAGTCGGGGTTCTACTGTATGACCACATAAAAACAACATTGGACTGCTGACCATTTTTTTTTGGGGGGGCAACTAATCATTTATCCTAATTTCTCCATTGGTTTTTACAAGATACTAAATAGATGAACTAATATTCCAGCATGTATCCCCAGGATTGCAGCATTATAAAAAAAGTTACTTTTAACACTTTTAACAATTTGAGGAAGGGGATTTCAAGGAGATTGTTTTGAGAATCTGTCAAAACAGTGCAGGTTTGTGCAGAGGCTGTTATTGAAGTCTATGGGGCAGCGCTGATCACGATGTGTATTGCAGTGAACTTCAGTAGAAATTTTGAATGCTATGATGTTATGATTCATTGTTTGAACAGTTTTATGTGACAGCTAGTGGCATGATAGTCTACCTTAGAAGTAAGGACTGTACCTTCTCAACTACAGTAACATTTCTTCAATAAATTGAAATAAAGAAAGCCTCTTGAGGATTGTGATGGAAATGTTTTATGCAATGGCCTCAAATTTTAACATGTAGTGTTTCGGGAAAGTGCAGAATGAGGATGCTCGGTTCAAAGACCATGTATGTTCATACGGATCCCATGATCAAATAATCTATACTTACTCCAAAAGTGCTTCATAAGAGTGCTTGAGTAAAACTAAGTCATATGATTATCAGAGATTAGCGGTTCCCATCAAGGCTCAGGTATAGTGTCCAGTTAGTATATTGCCATACAAAAGGAGGAGTAAACTTTACAATTATCCCACATGTTATGCGGTTACTTGCCGGAAGAGTAAATAATTGAATGCAAAAAATTAATTTGACTTATTACAATATGACTTGCAGTAAAACATCCCTGACTGTAAAAAGATGCCCTTACTATTTCTGATGAACTTCAGTAATCTGACAAATAGGAAAAATTGATTTGCAACATTCACTTTGCCAGTACAAAGGTGGGCAATGAAGCTAAGGTTAAGTTAAGACGGCAGGTCGGCTACTGTACTGCGGTGTGTGTGTGTGTGTGTGTGTGTGTGTGTGTGTGTGTGTGTGTGTGTGTGTGTGTGTGTGTGTGTGTGTGTTTGTGTAAATTTACACAGTCATTAAAATAGTTTTTTTAGTTGTAGAATCACATGGTGTGTAACAAATGAACCTCTTGCAGCTGTTCTGTTCCCATTGTGTTGCTCTTTGAGCCCATTAGGTAAAAACATCTAGCTATAAACATATTCTCTATAGCATATTCATAGTCTTTTGTCACTGTACATGCATGCATAAAACTTTGTGAATTATTATCAGTCAAGCCCAACAATCTGATGGATATTACCTTTTAGGCTTAACTTAGAAGAAAAAAAAAATCAAGGTTGAGATCATAAACACTGAAATCGAATCCATCTCCAATTCCAGCAAGCCAGACAATTTATGTTAGAGTGAAGGCTTGATCGAACGCCACGCTCTCCCATCTAATTTCACTTGTCAGGCCGGTTGGGAGCATCAATTTCAATATATCTCTTCTTCGTTTCAAGTGATTCTGACAGCATTTAACATATTCTAAAATATTACGCGTGTCAGGGACAGAGAAGACTAATAACAAAAGAGTGACGTGCAAACATAAATATGGCAAATAAATTCATGTTTTGATTTCTGCTGTAAATAGACAAAGTTTAAGCTGTTAAAAAGGTGATGATGATTTAAAGCTGCCATTTCTAAATCTGAATATGAAGCTGCACGCTTAAAGTAACACATTAACAAAGGCTCTTTTTTTTGTAAAAAGATAATTATCTTATATATGTTTTCATTTTGCATCATCTAATCTATTTTCATTTACACTTTTGTGATTATTATTATCCTCGTTTACCTGTGCATTTAAGTTCCCTTGTTTCACAGTGGTCTGAACAACACATTTATGTATTTATGTGTACGGAAATATAAACGTTATACTTTTTTACAATAATTGTTTAATTTTTTATTCATTTGAATTTTATCTTATTTCAGTTTATGTTTAGCAACGATATGGTTTTAATCCCAGTTTTGGTTCACCATAATAATCCTGATTATTGTACTTATTATCTATTGATTATTTGATATCTTAAAAGCTAAACCTTGTTTATTGTTTCCTTATCGTTTTTTTTCTATTGTGCCAATGAAGGGGTTATTTAGAGACATAAGTGATCCATCTAACACAAAAAAACTCTCAAGAATGTCTTAAACTTGTGTTTGCTTATTTGATGTGTGCAGCCATCTTTAAACCAGCACCTGTGGGGTTGTTTTTTTGTGAGCTCAACCCGTGGGCAATCATAGCTGTCATCGGACTCTAGTATCTGAAGAAGAGGTTGTCAAATTTGCCATGTGAGATGGGTGGCAGCAAGGGAAAATTGTGCTGTTTCGAGATGGTGAAACCTGAAAGCAAGAAAGATTGTAAATAGTGAAAAATGTAAAAGCCCAGAAAAGGGGAATGCTGTTCTTGGATGTTCAAGAGCAGTATTAAAGGGACAAACGCTATAGAAACACCAGAGTGCATTTTTTTTTGTCTTTGTTTTTATTCAAATTCATACTCTTATACTGTTTAATGTGATCAATGCAAAATGATTTGTACAATATTTGCAAGAATGAAGCACCATATACACTACCACAATTGCCTGGTACATCATATTGTTTTATTGTCGACAAAATACATCCTGTTTTTATTGAACAGTTTGCTGCAAATCGTTAATCCTTATATAGTCAATATTTATCGTACCTCATAATTAAAGAGTGTTCCGTACAATTCGAGCACATGCAGTAAATTCCAAAACTTAAACCTCTTTTTATTTTTTTATTTTTTGTTTACTTTTAATTAGAGCTCAATCATTTGCTTTATAATGCTGAGTGACATCTAAAGAGACATGCATTTAATTGAATTACCCAAAAACATAGGGAAAAGACAGACAGGCAAAAGGCAGACAGAACATGATCTTATAGCAAACATGTGATAAGTGTTAAGTGACAGTGTTCTTTATGTTCGTTATTAGGGCTAAAACAGGCCAATCTCTGTCAAAACAAACCATTTACATGTATATTACAGCCATTTAACCTCAATTAGCATAATTCAATTAATTATTACAATCATTGTGCCACAAGACACGTCATGTTTGTTAAACTTTACTGTCAGTTTTTTGCTGCTTGTCAAAAATGCTTTGCAGAAACAGAGCTCAGATAACTGGGCTGTGGGCTGTGCTTATGACGGCCCACAAAATTACTCGATATTGCCACACATAACAGCAACTTACTAGCACTGAAACACAACATGGGAACCAGGAGGAATGTTAATGTTCTTGTTTTTATGGAACAGTTTTTTATTCTGTGGCAGTAAATCTGTAGAAAGGTATAGCAATATAAGTAAATTAAATGATTAAATTGGTGCAGCATTTAACAAAAACCTATAGATGTTTGCAAGGCAATGTAGATCTGCTCTAAAAGTTACATTAACATTTTAATTTATTTAAAGCCCATTTGGTAAAAACTAAATAGTTAGTTTGTAGCTAACTTAATAGTAACTGAATGAAACTAAATGAAAAAGTAATAAATAAAAATAATAGTAACTTAATAGTAAAAAAATATAAAACAATTTAATAAAAGGAATGCATTTATTTTTTTAAAGAAGCATTAGTTTTTCGAAATGGGACTGTAAATGTATAATGTCACAAAATATTTATATTTAAAATAAATCATTATTCTGAATACATGCATCACTGTACAAAGTGATCGGTTGACATGACTTAAAGTGTGGAAACCCATTGCCTGAAAATGTAAATAAACTTAAAATAAGTAAAGTAGTGTCGCTATTTTGAATTAGTTACTCAGTTACTGTTTAAGATTTTTGTAAATGTGCCAATCTTTCTTTTGAATTTCTCTCTGAAACAGAGGAGGTTTATTCTCTTTGGAGGCCTCTTGACGGGTCATAAGAATATCCAGGCCACAGAATGACAGCTTTACTGTTAAAAAAGGGCATGATTTCTTCCCCATCTGTCAAAGTATGCTTACAGATGGATAGACGGATTAGTGTTTGGAGTTATAGATGTATGTATGTCATTGTGTATTTGTGTCACACAGAGAAGAGGGAGAGACTCTTGATCATTTCTGTTAGTCATTTTTACACCCACTGCGCTGATTTTCTTTTCTTTTTTCTTTATTTTTGTAAACAGCTAGACAAATTTGTTTAACCATTGTTGCACCATTTGCAACTTCTAGCGCACATGCTTGCATTATGTTCTTCTGTCTCATACTCAAAGTTTCAAGATAGGGCTCCTTGATTAAATATGAGGGCTAGATCTAAAGAAAAATCCAAAAAAAGATTTAAACGTTTTTAATTAAATCGATTTTAATTTGTTTAACCAGCAAAATACAGATGAGAATCAATAGACCATATTATTAGACTGTTTTCTAAGGCTGCAGCCACTGCATGATATATTACAATCATAAAGTGGTATTGTGAAATCACAAAGGCTGTGATTCAGTTTTCAGTTTGTGTTCTTCTTAATTCCAAAATAAGGTTTTAAAACCTTGACTTTCTGTTTTGATGTTCATTTCTATTGTAAAGAAGTGGCCAATTATTAATGATTAAATATTTGAATTAAATGTTTTTTTGCCAATACAGTAATACCTCGGTTACGAGTTTAATTTGTTCCAAGAGCGAGCTCGTAAACCAAAATGCTTGTACACCAAAACAAATTTCCCCATAAGAATGCACTAAAAATCAATAAATTCGTTCCACATGACCACAAATGCCCATTTAAATTTTTTTTTTTACCCTATTAATTGCAGTTAAATTTGTAACCATTAAGATCTCATATAAATACTAAATAATTGACAATTAAACTCTAAAAATACTTGACAATTTACTGTAATGCACTTCAGGTTTGAGCAGCCTGCTTGGAGGAGAGAGAGGAGGGAGGAGGGGGGAGCGGGGAAAGCAAGGATGAAAGCAAATGAGTGAATTTATTATAATAGTGCAGAAAACAAACAAAGTGATAATCCAGAGTAAAAGTTGTGGAACATGGGACCCGCGATCGAACGAACTCGCGGGAGCCTCGAACTAACAAATTTGCGGGAGCCGCGAAAGCAGGCAGATGATATGAGAATCAGATGTTAAGTGACCACACACACATACACACTTGGGCAGAACTAGGAGACACTGAATTCATGAACCGTGACAGTTACTGCTTAGAGGTACTGTACGTGTATATTTCACTACGTGAACAATAGCGATCACAATTAATTAATGTTTAGAATATGAGGTAAAAACGTCTGTAAATCACTTATAAAAGTGTCACTGTGGTGAATGATGCAGCCAATGAATGAGTTAAGGGGTTATAAAGGGGTTGGAACCTCCTGACTGTGTTATGAGAGGCTGTCATTAGGATATTTAATGTAAAAATGCGCACAAGGATGCTGAGTGTTTTTCTCGTACACCGATACAATGCTCGTACACTGATTTGCTCGTATACCAAGTCGCTCGTAAACCGAGGTATTACTGTATTAAACAAGAGCTTGATCATGCTGTAAAGTGTAACAACAACAAACATCATGCACCATCTCTCCATGCAATTATTATTATATGAAATACAGTAATACCTTGAGATACGAGTAAATATTTGAGATATGAGCAGCTTACAGACGCTGACACTAGGAGTTCAGCACTCGAAGCAGCTCAAGCGCCTCATTTATGTGGTAATGTCATATGATCTCCACTAGAGGGACCTTGGTTTTACAGCGGGGGTTACCGGGGGCGACGAGTGATTCACGAGTTATGAGTGTTCAATAATAATAAATATGAGCTTCTGAGGCTATCCAATACACTACACGGGAAGAAACACTACACTTCCGTATTGTGTTTGCACTATGTTATCCCTCCTCCCTCCTCCGCACATGCCGCTACTGTATTGTCTGTCTCGAAAGTAAGAACTCATAATTAAAACGGCATTTTATTGTATCACAGGAATCCTTTTGTGTGTGTATGTCTCTATAACAATTAAAACATGTTTTAAGGTTGTTATTAGCACTAATAAGGGAGTTTTTTAGAGGGTTGGAACTGATTTTTTTCTTCTGTTATTTATTATGTGAAAAAATTATTTGAGATTTGAGCAATTCAAGTTACAAGCTAGGGAGGGATCATGCTCATATCTCAAGGCATTGCTTTACACAGCAGTTGATTGTTTATATTATGAATATTTCATTACCTATTTTAATAGTGTTGTTATTATAGATTCATTTTAAAGTATTTTGCTCACTCTGTTTTTATTGCCACTAAAAATATTATCCAATTACTCAATCAAAATATTCAACTGATTGCTTGATCCCGGAAATAATCTTTAGTGACAGCCCCTAGATTAGTTAAACGCACCGTCTTGTTCTTTTCAATTCAATATTGTGTATCTTCTTGTCTTGTGAGCTTAGCGCATCGTCACACCCCCAGTTCAAAGTACAGATCATTTTTACTTCTTAAACTGTTGGATCACCGGTGAGATACTTACCTTTTCTTCACAATCATCTCAATGTGAAAAAAATACACTGGGTATTAAAAGCAAGTTAATCCCTTTTACTCTTTCTAATGTGTAGCATCTTCTGTCATATCGCGGTGATTTTGCCAGCGAAATAAATACACTGTCAGTTCATATGATTTTAAGGTGATGCGATTCGAATGACACCTCAAAAGAATGGAACATCTTGGAATGACACATAACGTCGCATTTGCGCGTGTCAGGGATTAATTATTTAAAAATTAATCCCCCGCCTCCAAAGATGTGGCATTTTGTTTTGCCAAAAGTGAGGGTGTGACAGTCTCTGGTGTTGAACAAGAGCGACACTAATCTCAGAGAGAACATGTCGCTCTCCCGCACATGCACCTGTTTGTGGTGAGAAACAGTATTTGCATTGCTTCATTTGCTGTTGAAATTACCATCCATATGTAGAAATCAAGAGTGAGAAAATCGGCAAGTGTTCTTTCAACAAGCGCTGCTGTTGTCCTAATAAAAGTGGCAAAGGTTTCCAAAACTGTCAGTTTTGGGCTGGTTTTATCAGGCTTTTCAGACTGAAACTTCAAAAGATACTTTGAAATACTCAAGCACCTGTGTGTATCTGATTCCCTCTGCTTTTGAAATGGTAAACATCCTCTATGTCCTCTGATGCAACCTTTGAGCTTTGTTAATGCCTTTAGAAATGGTGTGTTTGTGCTGCTTTACTGATGAACTTTGACACGCGTCTAACTGAGGTTTAGCCATTTATTGAAGATCCTGCTGAATACAATTTTGGTTGAAAACAAACATTTTCCAGATTTATACATGCATTTTTTTCACAATCTTTCTTGTCTTCGAAAATAAGCCAGAAATAGTGATGACTCCTGTTGTCCAAAGGGGCATATATATAAAAAAATTGACCAATAAAGGATCTCTAGAATAACATCAAACCCCTATTAACCCCCCACTAATACTGCATTCATATCTCAGAGATATAAAATCTGCAAAACAGAGACAATATGGAAAGCCTGTCATTCAGAGACATGAACTCTCCTCCTGAACCGTCATCCATTTGGATTCCTGTAGCTTTCAATTCTTTTGATAGACTATTTTTCTGTGCTCTCTGAAAATGCTGTGACCACCTGCAGTGTCATACTTATTATTCAAAGGTTAATTCATTATACAAATTACAGTTGAAAAGACTTCAAGACTCACGGTATCAGTTTCTGATCTGGACAAGATATCTGATACTAATGAGATTGTTTCTTTCAATGTGAAATAAGTAAATAAAGAGATTTTTAGTAATGCTCAGGAGTTCCCTAGCGAATTGTAACAAATCATTCTCAAAGACATCAAGCAACAATTAAAAATGTGTGATCTTGTATACATAAATTATGAAGACACATGGGTGATATCGCTTCATTTGTCCTCATAACCCAAATGGCTATTATACATTTACAGAAATTCCAAAATATCAAGAGTTTTTTGTGATGTTATATTAGTCTGAGGGGATATGTATAGTTATATATAAACAGGTATGCCTATGGAGATGGAGTGACTCCCCATGAGGGAAAACAGCTCATAAGAAAAATACTAAGTGATGTTTTTTTGAAAATGTGTGAGTTGCACCTGAAATTATACATTTACTTGCAGTCTTATTGCTCATTATCTATGAAAACCTGTTACCACCTCAGAATAAAGAGCTGATTTTGAGATGCATGGATAAATTATGGGGGGCAGAAATCGGCTTTCAAAGTTAACTAATGCCACGCGTTAGAATAACCAATGATATTTCACCACACTTTTGAGTGCATTTCACTCAAAAATGAAATATTTGTCCATGTAAGTCAAAGATCTTCAAAATATTTTCTTTTGAGTATATTCCAAATGTGCACAATGCTATATAGAATTAATACAATGTTGTTTCTTTGGAGAATAAATAAACCTTATTTTTACAGTGTTATGAAAACCAAACTAATTTAAAACTCAGTGGAGGAACTTGGTTTTTTATGAAGCACTAGCAGAATATGGGAGAACATTTTTTTGTTTTGTTGACTTTTTTTTCTGGATTAAAAAAAAAATCACAGTCTAAAATAACACACACTATGTCATTCTAAAATTGCTTCCATTCCAAATCTCCCATGTACAAATCTACTTACTCTCATCCTGAGATGTTTGGCTAATATGTTTATGTTAAGCTTTTGAGACTTCTGTAAGTGAAAGAGTTTTTTTTTTTCTTTGCTGTTATATTTAGATATGTTAAAAAGGCAAACACGGCAATTATATTGTTTTCTCTGACAGGACTCACAAGACGTTTCTCACTGCTATGGTAATGCTGACAGTAAACAACGCTCTTCACATGTGATGTTTTCAACAGCTTGCATTTATGGTACATAAAACCATTCTTTAGGGAATCTGCAGTGTTGCCGAGTTGATTTCGACTAACAATATCAATGCATTTAAACATGATCTAGCTTGCAGTGAATCTAAATCAGGCTTCATATTCAGTATAATGCAAACCAAAATAAACACTGGAACTCAAACTAAATGAAGACGCCAGTACCGAGAACAAGCTGAAACCCAAATGTGCTCAAATTTCAAGCTGGAGTGAAAAATTGTATTTCAAGTCTGTTCTTCTCTATTCTTATCAGCACAAGTGTCATATGTAAATATATGTTCTCTATTGAGTTTTGCCACCTGGGGCCCAACAAGAGACCAGACAAAATGGTAATCATCAACCATTCAATCAAACTTGTTCAAATGTTATATGCCTTCGGCACATTGTAGGACAATAGAACCATCAGGGCTCTTTGGATCGCCCAAAATGCTGAGATGATAAATTGTGTCTGATTATTATGTTTGCAGGAGAGTTTAATTGAATTATGGGAGCACTTAAATTCTGCAACACATAATCAGAGCAAAATCAAGCTAGAATTAATGCTTCGTAATTTTATCAGATAATGTTACTTTTTCTGAAGGGGATGGATCATAATTTATCTCTGTTGAATTTGATTATAACTCTGTGATTATCCTTATTGTGTTGCTTGCTCATTCTTGTTATTCAGTCAAAGTGTTTGATAATGATATGATCCGAGTATATGACAAATAGTTAACATAGCAGATGTATTCAGTGTTGCTTCCTTAATTTCCTACCGGTCTTCAACTGTTCAGATAAAACAAGTACTGAATGTAATATAATATTTTGCTGGGTGTTGATCCCAGTGTCCTAACAAAAGCTGCATAAGCTTACAAACTCATCTTATGCTGAAAATAAACTTTTTTCTTTCCTCTTTCGCATTGTTCATTGTTTCTGTCTCATCTCATGAAAGTGGGACAGTGTCTTTTACAGAAACCTTTCCATGTTCTGAACACCTTTCTGTTTTAGCTTATAATTTGTTGCACTTGAGGTCTTATGTCACTATATATCTTCCTAACATGCAACCTTTTCCCAAAAAATGTAGTTGTCAGCACAGTCAAGGTGACCACAAAGTTTGTGGTTGGGGCCAATCAGCAGGGTTATAGTTCTGGCTGACTTGTGGAGGTCAAGTGGAATTGGCTGGTTCTCTAGCGTGAAGATTGTCTAGGAAAAATCTCAGCTTGATTCAGAGAAACATGCCAGCAAGCCACTGAGAAGAGAAATGTCTCTGGAAAGCTACAGTCATAACAAACCATTGTGAGAATCTGAACAATAACACACTAATCTAGCTATTTCTTTATTACAATGATATCCAGTAAATTGGGTTGTACTTAAAAAAGGCAAAAATACGCAATAGCTAGACATGAATGAAATTGGATGATGTGTAGCTACAAAATACATTTTAACAAATTCATTAGTAGTTCCTTTGCAGTCTTTTCCAACCGATCATCTGCAGAACTATGGCAAGACATTCTGTGTTCTTTTAATAACATATTAGTTCAAGTAGATTTAAATATGAAATGAAACGGGCAATAAAAGTATGAAATGTATGGTTCTAGCGGTTGGTTTGACCTTTGAGTAAATGGCATATGAATCAAAGACCTTAAATGTCATGCTCGTGAAGAATGAAACTACTTTAAAGAACATGGATTAGATACTTTGGCTAATTCTGACTGTATGTAACTCCTGGCAGAAACACTAAAAAGCATGACTAAATTTCACAGCCCAATTTATAAAATGTGTAGAAGTGTAAGCCTATCTAAAAAAAAAAGAAAAAAGTTGCCTACTTTGAAAGTAACTGGGTTTCAAATATATGAAAACTTAATGCAGAATGTATAGTAGTTGTACATCCATCTATCTATCTTTTATATCTATCTAATCTGATTTTGTTTTGTTGTTTGCGTGAAAGCATCAAAATAAATGGATGGCCAAATTACTCAAAACTAATCGGTTCAAAATTTAAATGAATTATTATACATAATGAAGTTCTTAATTAAAAAAAATAATATATATATATATATATATTTCAACATCCGGTTGCCAGATAGTGTAAAACAGTGTATTGCAGCCATGGAAGCTATCAAATGAACTGGGTAAGAGATCTCAGATTCTACCCAAGCTAGAAAGCATCAGCATCCATCTAAAAACCTCTATAACCAGAGGAATATTAAAACACAGCTAAAACAACTCATTAATTTACAGGCTTGTTATGTTCTGTTGTCATTTGCACTCATTGCTGTTGCGTTTTCTCAATCTGGCAACCCGTGTGAAGCTGACGTTTAAGGAGGAGGAGGAAGGAGGGAAAAAAAGTGGATTTTAGTTACTATTTCAACCATGAGTTGACATGCTTCACGTTTAAATGAAGTAAAATAGATAAAACGTCACAATACAGGTATTGCATTATGCTTATACAGCTTTAAAACAACAGTCTCTTTCTCTGTGAAATGAAAGACTGAGAAGCTAACATTATGAAATATCCTTCCTCCGTATTTGCGTCAGAGGACTATAGTCATACAAATGCTAGCCTTTGGACTCCCACCAGCTGGGTGTCTTAGGCTTTGAATACGGCCAACATATTCAATACAGCCAAAAAACAAAAGTGACATAGCCAGCCTACGCTCTCAGCGGGGAGTATTTATGAGAAAAACATAGCCATTGTCATCACACTGTACGATACAAATCTTGCTCCTATTCATTAAATTATACATGTATAAATGTATAATCCAAAGCACTGTATGGGTTTTCATGAAAAGGATCAAAATAAATGAAATTAATATCATGGTGTGAAATAAAGAACAAATATTTCTTGCCCAAGTGAGCCAGAGCAGTCAAACTAAGAGTGTTTTAGCCTAGTATGTTCAAATCATGAAATCGTACAGTATATAAAATGTAATAAATTTAATTGCACCTTGAATGCATGCACACATCTTAATTATGGTTTCAAGCATTTATTTATTATACAAATTCCATGGATTGTATAGAAACAAGTTTCTGAAAACTTGTAAATATTTTAACCTTATGATGTGAAGGCAAGGTTAGTCATGAGGGTCTTATATAAATATATAATATACTTCCTCAATATGATATCAAGGCTTCTTTATCACCATCACATTTGTGGCTTTATGTCCCCTTAATTTTTTTTCATTAAAAAAGTTAATTTAACTGTCTGTGTGAATAGAAGTTTTTTTTTTTTTTTAACATTTATGAAATAAAATTAAAAATGTAATTTTCTCTACATATAGTTTGAGAATATAATTTAATATCTGTCTGGCTTAAAGTGATTGATCACCCCAAAATTTCATGATTTACTCCAAACCTGTATGTTTTTTCCTTCTTCTGTGGAACTGAAAGAAGCAGGCCATTTCAAAAAAGAAGAAGAAAGAATAGCAGGCTATTTGTGCATGAATTTTGAACATAGCCTTATTGATTTTGCCAAACAGGGTGAGTAATCTGGCATGTCCTAAAATCCCCAGATTACAGTTCCTCTGCACACGTCCTCAATAATCAATGATCCAGGATTATTTTTAACTACTTTCTGTACAGTAACACAGCACAGGGTGTCAGTGAACGTGTTCAGCCCTTCTATGTATCGAGCACAACTCAATGAGAGCCCAGCCCAGGGGTTGGATGCATGAGATGAAGGGCTCTTACACTTGACAGAGTCTACTTGTGCAGAACGACTTCAACTTGGTGGCATCTAACATCTGCGGTGCTAATCGAGTCTAATTGCTCTTCCGATCTCATGTGCATTTGGCGATAGCTTTTAGTGCTCTGCTGGGAACCAGCCAGTTCACAAGAGCAGGACAGCAGGCCTGCAGAGGAGTGGGAGGATATATATTTAATCTGTCTGTTTTCCCTGTTAAAATTGCGTGAGTGGTTTAAGAGTATGTCTGGAGAGGCAAGCCTCATTTCTACGCTAAAGTTACATAAGACGGCTTTTTTTTGTAAAGAACCATCATTTACATACTCATTTTGGTGTTATAGTACCAACTGCTCTTTTCTTCAGCTGAGTTGAGCATGCAGAAGAACGTACTCATCATCTTTAACGTAACCATGTGGTTCTTTAGTACATCCCAGAGGGACATTTTGTTGCAGAGAGGATGCTCTTTTAATACTTGGGGGACTTTGGCAATTTATGCTGATATTATATCAAGTCATTATTTAACCTGTGGCAGGTCTTAATCATAAGTTGCAATTTTGACAAAAGAACCAATGACATGAAATGCCATGCCATGATATTTTTATGTGAATTCATTCAATACATCTATAAACTACTCTAAAAATGTAACTATTGTTTCATGAAATTGAGACTTTTCCACAAGAATGCATTCAAATGTTAAAAAGTGACAGTAAAGAAATTGATAGTTTAAATGACGAATACCGTATTTTCCGCACTTTAAGGCGCACCTAAAAGACTTACATTTTCTCAAAAATCGGCCGTGCGCCTTATAATCTGATGCGCCTTATCTGTGGACTGAGTTCCAAAAATCTATCAAATTGTTTTTGTGTGATTTTGATAAGCGCTCAGCTTGATTGACTGTCGGACCACAGGGACAGTACATACTCTGGCAGTGATGAATCAATCACAAAACATTACCTAATAGAGTTCAATAAAACCCACTGTTTTGCTTCTGTTACCTTTTTTTGTAGACCATATGTTTTAGCGTGCACCTTATAGTATGGTGCGCCTTATGTGTGAATCACACCCCGTCAATGAACCTATAATTGCGACTGCGTCTTATAATCCGGTATACTTATTCCAATTAAATGCTGTTCTTTTCAAATTTGTGTAGAACTAACTACTTTAGTTAACATGAATTAATACTTAGCAATCACAGCATTTATTAATTTTAGTCACTAATACATTAAAATCAAATGTTGTATTCCCTAACATTAGTTAATGCATTGTGAACGAACATGGACTAAGTTTTTATTAAACTTAAATCTAAATCCAGCTAACAAATGTATTGTTTATTGTTAGTTAATACATTAACTAATGTTAACTAGTGAAACCTTATTTTAAGGTGTTGCCAAATATTGTATTAGATTTCAACAGCAGTTGCAGAAAAGGCAGAATTACTGAACTATATTATATATTATATTGTTTACAGAACAATTTGCAACAAAATCCAAAAACTAAAACTAGTTGAAACTCACAAAATCTTACTTTGTATACTTTACATGATAATAGATACATTTAGGCCACCGCACTTATAAAACTGAGATTTTTGTGATGAAGCATCTCATTCAGTTCCATTTCTAAATTGCCTGAACTAATGCACTTATGTAATTATAATGTGAAGGCATCAATGCTACTTTAAGAGTACATCGTGTTCCATTATCTTCTAGTCATAGCAGAAAATAACACAGCTGTTACATTTTTTATATAAATAATCATAGTCATCCAGCATTGTGTATTCAGATGAAATATAAATGACTCCTACTGTATATCAAAGATGGATAATATGAATAAATGAACTATCTTCTAAAGTTAAATGATAGCTTTGAGTGAGGAACAGACTAAAATTTAACAGCCTTGTTTCACAAGCAGTCCTTACATTAAACTAGGATTAGGCCTTAGTTCCATTAGGAGATTTAAATATGCCTTAGAAAAAGATAATGATACAATTCAATTAAACTGATATTTTAAAACAAAACAAACTTGAATTTTTGTCTTGGACTAGTTTAAACCTTGTCTGTGAAACCAGGGGAATGTGTTATTGACTGATAATCTTCTTCTTCAGTGAGCTGCTTTCTGAGGAAAGGCTGCAACCGGTTCATTGAGTCTGGAGTTGAACACAACTCTTGATTGTCCATTGAGTCCGGTTTGTGTACTGGATTAAGAGGTTCATTGAGAGAAGAAAAAAAAAAAAACGGTTCAATAGAATGATCTTTCACTGATCCAGTTTTTGAATTCAATTCACTTTCTTTATCCATGTCCTGTTTTTTTGGTTGTTTTTTACTACAGAACACTTTTGTGGTGTGTTTGTCATTTTGAGTCTATATAAGCTGTGTGAAGACTTTCCAAAAGTTTCATTTTGTGTGAGCTGTGCCTTTAAGATTTCCATCTTTGATTAGTGACTGTAAAGTCTGGTGTAACAGAACCCGGTTTTAACTGTATTCATTTTGTCATTCTTGTGAGCTTCTGTGTGTATATGGACACAAAGTCCTGCTTATCTCGACTCTATGGATTTCCATCTGCCTTTTTTAACTCTTTCCCAGCAATGTCCTACCAGATTATTTTGCTGTACGAATAACTTAACCCAGAGCAACATTTTGAGCAACAAGCTGAGCAAATAAAATGTCTGTCAAAGACTACATCCAGATTCAGGACATTTCCATCCCTAACACCCCTGACGCTTGTATAATCCTACAGCTCATCCTGCGTTGACCTTTCATTCAGTAACATTAGGTAGTTTTGATTTAAATGCCGTTTAATGTTGATGATCCCATTAATTTGCATATGTACACTATATGATTAGATGTGATATTGGTTGTTTCTGTAGCTTCTTCTTATGTGTTTTGATCAGGAGATTCAGTACTCTTTCAGTACGTGTGTAATAGTGCCCCCTTCCATATAACAGTGAAAACACAGAAAGCAGAAAATTTCCTTCAATGGCGGGAAAGAGTTCAATTCATCACATATTATATTTACCCATATTGTAACACAGTGTGCAAACCAAATAGCCAAATATAATATTAACACTTGTGAGCTTTATATGCTAGTCAAAAATGTGCCGAACAGAGTGTAAAATGTTCTTGTCTTTGAAGGAAATAGCGAGATTCTGTTTCCTAACGTGCGCAGAACATTAGCACACAAAAGATGGGGCTCTTCAAACTGAGGTCAGCACACCCATGCAAGTGTGGTCTTAATGGAGACACCTCCTCCCCATCTCATCTTGTGTCACGACCATTACCGAGGACCCACAATGTTTTAGCAGGGCTCTGGTGTAATTAGCCCAGATGCACAATGGGGTCATTTCAGCTGCTGCACCACTCATTCTTGAGCCCCTGTGAATGCAGCATTACCACAAACAGAGTGGAGGAAGAGCCCGCTCGCATTATTTTAAAAGCGAAGGTAACAATAATAACCCTGAATAGGCCTAGAGTAAAAGCAGATATGGTTGTAATATGTCCCCCTTTAAAAGGGATAAATAAGGCACAGGTGTATTTGTCTTGTATGAGATGAGTTAGCTTGCTTCATATCTGTGCTCTGAAACCAGTCTCTTCCTAAACCAATCACTGGCAATATAGTGTATATTTTGAGTTTCATAGCTAATCAACAATCCATGTGCAATTATTTTATGAGCGCTGTAGTTCTTGCAGTTATAAATACCAATTAAAATCTGTATTATGACAAGTTGCAATGTTTAATAACTAGGCATGATGTGGCTAACAAGATTCCAGTTACATGACACAGAAGATGATCTGTTTAATATACAATTATGTAGATGTGGGAATTTAGACCAATGCAGTGCCAAATAGCTTACTTCCACATTGAAAAAAAACAGCTTATTGCTGTGCGATATAATGTATGGAAGCCCGTTTCCGCCACAGTTGAGAAAAAAAAAAAAAGATTATGTAAGTCAAAATAATGACTTAGTATCTCGAAATAAAGAGAAACTTTCTAGAAATAACAAGAAACTTTCTCAAAATAATGACTTAGTATCTCGCAATAACGTAAAGAAAGTTTCTTGTTATTTCGAGATACCAAGTCATTATTTCGAGAAAGTATCTCAAAATAACGAAAAACTTTCTCGAAATAATGACTTGGTATCTCGAAATAACAAGAAACTTTCTTTACGTTATTTGCGAGATACTAAGTCATTATATTTTGAGAAAGTTTCTCGTTATTTCGAGATACTAAGTCATTATTTTGAGAAAGTTTCTTGTTATTTCGAGATACTAACTCATTATTTTGAGAAAGTTTCTCATTATTTTGAGATACTTTCTCGAAATAATGACTTGGTATCTCGAAATAACAAGAAACTTTCTTTACGTTATTTCAAGATACCAAGTCATTATTTCGACTTAATCTCTTTTTTTCTTCAGTTTTTTTTCTCAACTGTGGCAGAAACAGACTTTCATAATAATGCATTTGAACCTTTGAGTAGAAATATGTACTCTTAAGGTGAACCGTTATGGGGTAGATAGGATGCAAAAATATTCCTTTGAGGACACTGCTTTACTGACAAGCTGTTGTAGTTCTAAAGGTAGCAATTGTGCACTTTTATTTCATTCTGAGAGTGTTCGAATTTCACACCCCATGACAGTTTTTTTGAGATTCCTACTTCCATTTTCTGAGTATCAGTAGAATTGTGTGTGTATATAGCATAAAAAGATTAATTTTGTGTTTTATAATGGATGTTTACTCAAACATAAGGTTGAATACTATTGATGTTTGATAATGGTTTAGTGTAGGATGATGTCCGCTTTGAATTATGATGGTAATTATCCTGATGGTTGTGTAAAGTTGGCAAAGCCATTTAATTGGAAGCAATCACCTGTGCTTTAGTATCGTGCATATAAATTACAGCCAAATTGCTTTAATTTATTAATAAACCAATATCCTTCATTAGCTCCAAATCAGTGGTGGCTTTTGGGAAGAAAAGAGATTCAATACACTTCAGAAGGAAAGGAAAAAATGAAATATTCAGGCAATTTGTCACCCAAATGCTTCCATTTTACCTGGAGCAAAATCATTGAAGTAGTTCTTGCTCATCAAAATGAACTTCGTCCGTTTGCATCATTGAAACCTCATACACAGGTTATCTATTAGGACAATACAAGCCTACTTTGTTAAAAAATGTGGAAAATTTGTTCATTAACTCACTAGTACAACTTCTCATGCTTTCACAAATTATTGATCATTGATTGGATTCGTCGTAACTTGTTGGGTTTCTTGCTAATGAGAAATGATGGCTGTCAGAAGCTCTGTAGGGAGTGCATTACCTCCCTAATTACCTAGTTTAACCATTATTTAAAGTGCTCTGAATCTAATTGACTGTGTGCACATCCATTCCCAGTGTTAGAGTATCTGGCCTTACGGTGGACTTCTTTAGCCACTATACTCTCAAATCTTTCATGTGTTCCAATTAAGTTTTCCCATGTTAAATAAATCCCATGATAGAGATGAGATTTGTTTGACTTAATGGTGGCATATGGTTTGGCTGTTGAAGTGGAACCTATCAGCCATTGCAATGCAGGGAGTTAATAGCAATGTTTTGGTAATTGACTTGATAATTGTCTTGAAGCACTACAAAGATTGTGGCATAAATTACAGGCAAGAGAGTAAAACCTAGAACATACTTTTGACATGAATCAATTGAGAAATGTAACCTCTTCTAATGAAACTGTTATTTGTTGTATTAGTCTGTTAATGACAGTAATAGAGAGGAGTTCAAGCCATCCTCCAGGGCAATCAAAGGGGAATCCCTACATTATCGCCTTACAGCAGACAGAGACTAAATCGGCTCTGTGTGGCAGCAGGTACTGAGGCGAATACAGGTGAGAGAACGCTGGGACTTGTGGAATGACAGTATAGCTACTCATCAGCATACAATCTGTAGAAGTCATCCAAACAGGCTCACACCCAGACGGCAGAGATTAATCTCTTGGGACGCAATGAATAAACGTATAAACTGAGTTATATAACCGTAAAAAAGGGATGTGTCCTATTTGTACTACAAATTAAGCTGTCAAGCTCAGTGACTTTGATGACTTGCAACAGTACGTTTCTATCTTTAAATCACAAAAACTGTGACTTTATCGAAACAAATGAAGCCTTCACAAATTGGATCAATTCAGTCCAAGAGATTTAACAATTCATCAACTGAATCTTGAAGTGAATCTTTCAAACTTATCCAGTTAACAATGAGTCAGGTGAACAACTCACAGACTCATTGAACCAAGAACCTCTTTCAAAACAGATCAACAAGAATGAGCGAAACATCATTGGAGTGAGCGACCATACGGACCATGATGCACGTGCAACGCGAACTCAGCGCATGCGCAGTGAACTCGGTACTATCATTAGTCAAGGGGATCAAGATAACCGATGTTAAGTGGCGAATTTGGTCTTCTTTTGTGCTCGAGATATTAAGGTTCGGCGACATAAAAGAATCGACATTACTAGGGACCAACCAAATTCACGGGTAAAAATTCGCAATTTCACGGAAGGTTTTTAAAAAAACATTCGATTTTACGGAGAATTCACGGGTACAATTTTTAGGCACCAATCACTGCAATCAGTCCCTCTGCTGTCACACCCGCTGTTTTGTATTCGAAAATACCGACTGTTCGACTGTATTAAAAAACAAAAAGGAAACAAATACGACTACAACGCACGTAGCCACACACTCCGCAATGCCACGTGACATTAATGAAATGGTTTCGTTTTTCGTGGCCAAAACTTGGCCGACCAACGTGGTTGCGGACATATTCTATCGCTGCGGTGCATTGACGTTTGTGTACTGGCTGACGCTTCTCTCCACATCAACGCTGTTCGTTGGTACAGAAAGGTAGCGTAATGCAGCCGGCTCAGCAGAGGAAACCGACTGCTGTGCGAACGCCAGAATGCTGTTATACTCGTATCCGGAGGAACTTCTTTTGCTGCTGTTTTTTTAGGCTGCAAACTCGGCTAAGACGCTACGATCATCTGCTCCTGGTATACTCTTTATCAGTAAAAATATTTATCTTTAATAAAAATGTCACTATTTCACGCTTGTTGGAAAGTGGCCGATTTCACGGAAAATGTCACGGCCGTGAAATCGTGAATTTGGTTGGTCCCTAGACATTACCAATAAGAAAATGCTAAGATAACATCGACATCATAGGGTTGGCGAGTTAACCGAAGTCGAGATAAGTCGGTTCCAATGTATTTGTAATCAAGGTTAACCGAGTTCCCTAGCGCTGGGTCAAAGTGCTGTGGGAACGCCTCTGCATGATTTGTGAAGCACATTTGTTGTGAAGCACATTTTGACATAACGCTGCCATATACGTCAGGCCTCACCCACCGAGATTCAACAGGGTCCCGCACACAGTGGTAGGCCCTGAGCAAGTTGGTGAAGGAAGGACTGGGGATTGGGGGGTGGGGTGGGGGGTTGTGTCTGATCTTAGGCCTGCGGCAACTAAATTCCTTATTAGCAAAGCTCAAATTCAAAATGGTCATGCTGAAGCAGATGGTGTCACAAATCAGGACCGAGGACTGGTTTGTCACCATTGATCTCCAGGATGCAAACTACTCGCATCATCCTTCCTCAACATAGGAAGTTCCTCAGGTTTGCTTTTTGGGGCAAAGCATACCAATATCCGGTCCTTCCCTTCGGCCTGGCTTTATTATTCCGCTCTCTCAAGAATTGTTTGGGATGATTTTATATGTGCTTCACGACATAATCATGCAGCGTCTCGTTCCCCATTCAGGGTATTAAGGTTACATACGTAATCGAGGCGTTTTTAGGACAAGTCAAGTGATAATTATTATTTTTTTAAGAAGTTATTTTATGAAATGTCTCAATCTTCCATACATTGGAAGTCAATGGACCCCAGTATTGTTTGGTTCCCAACGTTCTTGATATCTTTTGTGATCGACTGGAAAATGAAAGTCATAAGACAAGTTTTTTTTTTCTCAAATCGTGGATGACAGAATTTCCATTTTTATGTGAAGAAACGAACAAATTCCTTATTTGCAATGACAGCCTGGCAATAATCCGGTGAACAACTCTAAATGACGGAAAAGCGAACTGAAGCAAAGACCAGAGAGTATAATAATATGATATTACATGACAATGCGATATAAATCACTGAATCTTTTTTTACTGCCCCATTAAAACAATTCAAACAAATTTCCACAATGAGCAATATTTGTAGTCTCCAATCTTTAGATAAACATTACAGAACACGAAAGAAAATGTGTCAGTAAAGCTGAGCAAACCGATTTCATTTTATTTGAGTTTGTTCATTATGTGGAAGAGCATCCAAATTAAAGAAGACTCAGTGAGTTTTGTGAAAAGACCCCTCAGCCTGGGGTGCGCCTCGGTCTGCAAGCCTCCACAAATCTGCAACCCAGCAGGATGAGTGGGTGAGAAATCAAAAGTGCAATCAAGCAAAGAAAAATAGAAGAGCCGGCAGTCTTCTCCAAAGGCCTGTGGAGATCATTTGAGGAGGGGCAGGTAGGACTGAAAACTAACGCTCTGCTCACCATTTACAGATTAGATCTAGCTGTAGAGACCACGCGCTGGAGGTCATTTATACTCACGTTGTCAGAACTAGGTCCATTAATCTAAATCAAGTCCCTGCTCTGGTATGGGATTGTAGTGTGTGCGCCGTGTTTTTCCTTTTGTACTTTCACTCAGTGAAGGTTTAAAGATACTCATCCATCTGGAGCACCGCAGTGTAACGGTGTTTTCAAGGGCTCCGCATTGAGCTTGTGCTGGTTCACCTTTAGCAGTTTGACAAAAACAGACTTAACACTGTGATGATGAATACAAAGTGTATAGCAATTGTTCAATTGAACTGCACTGTAATTTTTGAACTTTGGATATTTCAACTTCAAAATCACAATGTAACCAGATGTTAAAAGCTGATGTTTTTGTAACCTAGTATTTGCTTTTCTTTGTTCACTGCTCTTTGTACACCAGTAGCCCCTGCTGAAAATGTCTTTAATTTATCAAATCAATAAGAAATGCTCAAAGTGATGATTTACAACACAATTGAGTCTTATACATGGACACTAGCACAAAGGCAATTGTATATCTTGATTTGTTAAAGCTAACAGTTTTCAATGTTTTCCCCATCATTTTTGTCACATGAAATTGTCTTTTCACCAGGCCTTTATAATTTATTTTTTGCCACCTTTTATAATGACCTTTATTTTGACTAGATCGTTTATTTTTTTTGTGTTACTCTTGTATCAGACATTTCATCTTAAAATATAAAAATAAATATATTTTTAAGATTATTTCACTGTAGTGGAAATGTCCATGAATCAAACAATCATTCTTCTAATCATTACTTGCCATTGTTATTGTGATGACAAACTTGTGAGAGAAAAAAATTATTATTATTTTTTTTTTTTATTCTACAGAGTTCCCTTTCAGGGAACTCGAGCTGTGTCGAAGCACTAGGGGAAATAGCCTTGCGTGAGTCACGTGAAGATCTATGCAACCAATGAGAAGCGAACGCGTGTGAATGCGTCACTGCCGGCCGCAGCCGGTGACGTCATGAGGAAGAGCATAAAGCGCGTCTGAAACCGGGGCGCGTCAGCTCTGAATGCCTTCAGCGTGCTGTGTCTGTGCGAGAGTGGTTTTTGAGACTTGATAGCTTAAAAAATCAAAGAATGAGTGTGAAAAGTGTGGCGAGAGATGAACAGAGTTTCAGACCGTGTGTTTATCCCTGTCCTCGTTTTATAACGGGCAGGGATACACATGTAATGTGTGTTATCTGTTTAGGAGTGGAACATGCACGGTCGGCTCTTGAGGGCGCCGGCTGTAAAGACTGTGAGCAGTTTTCTCTGCATGTTCTCCGCTCCCGCCTGGCGGTCTGTAACGAGGCCGCCCAAGCTAGTGTTCCCCGGGGTTCGGGACCTGCAGCGGCCGAGGCGTTGCGGCGCTCTCAGTCCTGGGGTTCACAAATGGATCTCGCTGAGGCTGCTGGGGTGGGTCCGTCCTTACCTCAGCCCTCACGAGACCAAACGGGTTCCAGTCACGGGCACTCCTCGGGAGATGTTCGTGCTGTGACTCCAACATTAGCTTTGTCGAGTTCCGATAGTGAGATAGACTTAGCTAGTGTTGACCCGGCAGAGGAGGCTTCGCCACTCTCCTCGCCGGCGTTTGAAGAGCTAGTTGAGGTTGTGGCGCGAGCTGTCTCTCGTCTGGATATTGAATGGCCGGCGGAGACCAGAAGCGCCCGTCCTAAAAGAAGTATGTTGGACGAGCGTTATCTGCCGGCTCGCGTCACTCCCCCGCGCCGAGCTATGCCTTTCCTTCCCGATTTGCATGCCGAGGTATCCAGATCGTGGGAAAAGCCAGCCTCTGAGAGAGTTCATACACGGAACAGTTCGATGTATACGAATCTCGCAGGGGCTCAAAGCTATTGCTATGGGGGGATGCAGAAGGTGGATGAGGCGCTTGCGAGCTACCTTGTGCCCCAATCTGCGTCCTCCATTAAAGCTCCGGCGCTCCCCTCCAAGCCGATGCGCGTCACGTCGTCTTTGGTGGGGAGAGCGTACTCAGCCTCTAGTCAAGCCGCAGCGTGCCTGCACACCACGGCTCTGCTGCAGGCTTATCAGGCTGAGTTGCTGGGGGACCTCAACGAGGGCGGCGGTATCGGTCCGGAGACAGTGGCAGAGCTGCGCCGGACCGTGGATCTGTCTCTCCGGGCCACTAGGGAGACGGCCTACTCTGTCGGTCGCTCCATGGCAGCTCTGGTGGCTACGGAGAGACATCTTTGGCTCAATTTGTCTTCCATCAAAGATAGGGACAAATTTGTTTTGCTGGACGCTCCTCTGTCCCCTTCGGGCTTGTTCGGCGACGCCGTAAAAAGCGTTGTCGACAAGTTTCAGGAGGCTGCACGACAGCAGGTGGCGTTCAGTAAAGTTATTCCCCGCCGCCCTCCACGTGAGACCGCCAGTCAAAGGGGGTCTCAGATCTCTTCACACAGGGCCGCTCAAAAACGAAGTGTCGCCACCCGTCTTCCTCCGGCTAATCCCGGGGGGTCGGGGCGACAGGCTCAAGCCTCTGGCAAGAGGGGCGATCTGAGGGCTGTCCTGAGCGCTAAGAAGGCTAAGAGCAAGCGGCCCTGACGCCAAGCCGCAACAAGGTGGTGTATCCCTGGAGCAGCTGACCAGTCAGCCCGCCATGGGAAAACCACCCCCTCTGAGGAGGGTCCTAGAGCACTCCACCCGGGAATCCGGAAATCCCGGCCCAGTGGTGGACATGCCATCAGCACCAGAGGCCAGCCCCGGGAGGCTGGTTCCCCTAGTAGAATTCCGGGATGCGTGGTCACGGCTACCCGGTATCTCTCAGTGGGTCCTGCGCACGGTCACCTTAGGGTACGCCATTCAGTTCGGGGTCTCACCACCCCAGTTCTCGGGGGTCCTACAGTCTGCTGTAGGCCCTCAGCAGGCTCTGGTCATGGAACAAGAAGTAGACACTTTGCTGGCGAAAGGGGCCATCGAGTATGTACCCCTCGCAGAGAGCAAGTCCGGGTTCTACAGCCGGTACTTACTTCATAGTTCCAAAGAAGGATGGAGGGTTGCGGCCCATTCTGGATTTACGTCTCTTGAATCGTGCGGTCAAGCGTCTAAAGTTCAAAATGCTAACGCTCAAACAGATCGTAGTGCAGATCAGATCCGAGGATTGGTTTGTCACAGTCGACCTCAAGGACGCTTATTTCCATGTCTCCATCCTTCCGCAACACAGGAAGTTCCTGAGGTTCGCCTTTGGGGGAAAGGCGTACCAGTATCGGGTGCTTCCTTTCGGCCTAGCGCTCTCACCCCGCACGTTTACGAAAGTCGTGGACGCTGCTCTAGCTCCCCTGCGGTCACGGGGCATCCGTGTCTTAAACTATATAGACGACTGGCTTATTCTGGCCCAGTCGCCGCAGTTGGCGGAGCAACATCGAGATGTAGTGCTCGCACACATAAAGGAGCTGGGGTTGAGGCTGAACGCCAAGAAGAGTGTCCTTTCTCCTGCTCAGAGAACCACCTTCTTGGGAGTCGTCTGGGACTCAGTAGCGATGTCGGCCCGGCTTTCCCCCGGGCGCATCCAAGTTATCTGTTCAGCCGTCAAGAGCATCAAGTTAGGCCAGCCACTCACTGTCAGACACTTCCAGAGGGTGTTAGGGCTCATGGCAGCGGCTTCCTGCGTCATCCCGTTGGGCCTGCTGCACATGAGACCCCTGCAGTGGTGGCTAAAGACCAAGGGGTTTTCCCCGAAAGGGAACCCGCTTCGCATTATCAAGGTCACGGGGCGATGCCTACGCGCCTTGAGTATGTGGAAGAATCCTTGGTTTCTGTCTCAAGGCCCAGTGCTAGGGGCTCTGGCTCGGAGAGTCTCTCTCTCGACAGATGCCTCCCTCTCGGGCTGGGGGGCGGTCTTGAGAGACCGCTCCTCACAAGGTCTATGGAACAGTCGGCACCAAACCTGGCACATAAACATGTTAGAGTTACTGGCGATCCGCAAAGCACTCCGTGCGTTCCTACCGGACCTTCGCGACCACCATGTCACTGTTTTCACCGACAGCATGACTGCGGTTGCGTATATCAATCACCAGGGGGGTCTGCGTTCGCGACCACTTTACAAGATGGCGCGACAGATCCTCCTCTGGGCCCAGGGAAAGCTGCTCTCCATCCGGGCGGCTTACATCCCGGGGGTCCAGAATGTGGGAGCAGACGCCCTGTCGCGACAGGGGGCGAGACCAGGGGAATGGCGACTCCACCCCGAGGTGGTGGAGCAAATTTGGGAAAGGTTCGGAAAGGCACAGGTCGACCTGTTTGCCTCGGTAGAAAACTCCCATTGCCCTCTGTGGTTTTCACTCACACATCCAGCGCCTCTGGGGCGGGATGCCGTGACGCAGGCATGGCCGAGGTTACGCCTGTATGCTTTTCCCCCGATCGCTCTGCTCCCGGGAGTTCTGGCCAAGGTTCGCCGGGACAAGGTCCGTCTCACGCTAGTGGCCCCCCACTGGCCGTCCAGAATATGGTTCGCGGACCTTGTGTCCCTCCTCGACGGGGTCCCCTGGGAGATCCCGATCAGGAGGGACCTTCTGTCCCAGGCGGAAGGTTGCATTCTTCACCCGCAACCAGGGCCGTTGAAACTGTGGGTCTGGCCCCTGAGGGGGCCCAGCTCATAGAGGCCGGTCTCTCAGCCGAGGTTGTTGAGACCATCCTGCAGTCCAGAGCTCCCTCCACGAGGAAACTCTACGCCTTGAAGTGGAAGCTCTTCACTTCTTGGTGTAGTGAAAGGCAGCTGAACCCAGTAACCTGCCAAATTGGCAAAGTACTGGAGTTCCTGCAAGAAAGATTTGTGGCAGGGCTGTCCCCCTCCACCTTGAAGGTCTACGTGGCTGCTATAGCGGCTTGCCACGTACCTCTGGGTGGGGTGTCCTTGGGCAGGGACCCCCTAGTCACTCGTTTCCTCCGTGGTACATTAAGGCTGAGACCTGCGGCACAGACCAGGGTGCCTGCCTGGGACTTGTCCATGGTACTCCTAGGCTTGTCCCAGCCACCCTTTGAACCTCTAGAGGGTATCTCTATCAAGTACCTCTCGCTAAAAACCCTTCTTTTGCTGGCTATCACTTCGCTTAAGAGGGTCGGGGACCTTCAGGCCCTCTCAGTGGCCCCATCATGTCTTGAGTTTGCGCCCGGGATGGCGAAAGCTTTCCTCCACCCGAGGCTGGGCTACGTCCCCAAGGTTCCCACTAATGTGGCTCGGTCTGTCACGCTGCAGGCCTTCTGCCCTCCCCCATTTGACGATCATGAGCAGGAGCACAAGAACAAGGTCTGTCCAGTGCGAGCACTGGACGCTTACGTTCACAAGACTGCCACGTGGCGTAAGTCGGACCAACTGTTCGTTTGCTTTGGGGCCCCCGAGGGTGCCCCAGCTTCCAAGCAAACTCTGAGCAGGTGGATAGTCGAGGCTATCTGTCTAGCTTATGAGTCGGCCGGACATGCTTCTCCTTTGAGGGTCCGAGCCCACTCCACTAGGAGCATGGCGGCATCCAAGGCTCTCCTCTCCGGAGTCTCCTTGCCTGACGTTTGTGCTGCGGCTGGCTGGTCCTCGCCGCACACATTCATGAGGTTCTACCAGCTAGACCTCGATGCCGCCCCGGGAACCAGGGTGCTCTCTCAGTGAGCTGGGACACACCCGGATGCTGACCTCGCTGAGGTGGCGTTGGCATAGCGTTCCCCTAGTGCTTCGACACAGCTCGAGTTCCCTGAAAGGGAACGTCTCGGGTTACTTATGTAACCCTGGTTCCCTGAGGGGAACGAGACGCTGTGTCTTGGCCTCAGCTCCGGGCGCATCCGGGCCCGCTTCAGGCATTCATGGCTGACGCACCCCGGTTTCAGACGCGCTTTATGCTCTTCCTCATGACGTCACCGGCTGCGGCCGGCAGTGACGCATTCACACGCGTTCGCTTCTCATTGGTTGCATAGATCTTCACGTGACTCACGCAAGGCTATTTCCCCTAGTGCTTCGACACAGCGTCTCGTTCCCCTCAGGGAACCAGGGTTACATAAGTAACCCGAGACGTTTTATTTGATTACAATTAAATGATGTTTCGAGAAATTCGAAACTGCATTGACGTTCTTTGATAAAATTATTGCAATGTTATGTAAAATAGTCAAATAAAAAGTTAAAGACTTGATTCATTTCTATAAAAGGTTTTTGGATTGTTAAATCTTGATGAAAACGTTTAATTAGACCGCTTTTTCTAACCAAAGCAACTGCCAGATAAAAATACTAGGGTGGGCAATATGACCAAAATTGTTTACCACAGTACGGGTCATTTTCGATAAAGTTAATGATACATCTTTCAGACTACTTTGAATTTGTGCGTTGCGGAAAAAACTGAATTGATTTGACCTTTTGATGATAACATGTCCATGATGACTAGACAAAGTGAAATCAAATCGAAGTAACTCCTTTTCTCATACAACAGTTCATATAGATCTTATTTCATGTGAAATGTAAATAAATTCTTGTTGCACACAGTGATCAACAAGAGCACAGCAGCATTAGTAATTATAATAAAGCTCTGAACTACTGAGGTAATTGGCTCTCTAAATGAGGTAGGTAAACCCTAATGTGCAACCGATTTGGTAAAGCTAATTTTATTGATTTTGTTGTTTGCTTTCATAGAGTATAATGCCTTTACCTTGTGATATGGCCGCTCGGGGGGGAAATTGCAGATAAACTAAGGAAACGTTGCCAGTGAATATCTTTGCTTCTCTCTCCTCGTTTCTCCTGGAACATCAGAATAGCTTATCAATGCATGGCCATGGCGCCTCAGACAGAAAGTCGAGCGTGGATATGCAGCAGATCACCTCTGACACATTTCACAATTTGAGGATGGGTGTTCTCCTCACCTTTAGCGTGAATGTGTAATGCGTGTGTCTACATTGGCATGCTGGTGTTCTCTCTCCTTCACAATGTGAAATTGTAATTCCCCATTTTCTATAGTAGCAGTTCTAGGAGCTTGATGTGATTTACAGAAGAAACTCCATTTATTGGTGGCTCTTTCATAACTTCCACAAGGAAGCTCAAATGGAGATCATTGAAATATCACTTAAGTCACAAATAGTTTTCCTAAGTGACGAAGAGTATATTGGTGGTCTTTTTTAAACCTGCTGAAATAATGGAATTTGATTTGACTTCAACCATAGTCAGAGTCGCCTTCATGTATGTAGCGCATATAATTTTCAAAGCAGCTTTACAGTGATAATAAGAAAATAATGCCGCAAAGATTGCTTTGGCTCTACAAAAGCTTCTTTAAAAAAGTAATTGTCCAGATTAAAGTTGTAAAAATGATTAGGTTTTAACTTGTGGGCCATGTACATGACACCATTTTCAACAGAAAACTTTTAATGATTACTGGTGTCCTGGTTTTCAAAAATAATCTCCTTCAAACCCCAAGAACGTGAATCCGCATGACATGCACATACACAATTAGTCAGTGTAGACTGGGGTCACTCGGCCGTACATAGGGATGGCTGACTCGAAACCTGCGTTTCGACACAGTGTCGAGACCCCGAAGCGTAGATGTTTCGAAACATTGAATCGAAACTGTGATTCAAAACAACAATGTCACGTGACTTTTGGCTAATCGAATTGTCTGCGCGTTTCACAAGTGTTTCGATAGGCGGTGCTTGCTGAGTCTGCGTTTGATTGACAGGGGCGGGAACAAACCAGACAATCGCACACCTGTCTCAACTCACACAAAGTTTAAAAGAGGAGTTAATGCACCTTCACCTCGTGGGTTTTTGTGAGAGGAGAAAGATTTTGATATAGCGTTTATGATATAGTGACATTTATTGTGCGTTAAAATTAAACATATTTAATGATATACTACAGACAGTGACAGATAGATAGATAGATAGATAGAGTGACACATTCATATAGGCTTAGTTAGATATTGACAGATAGCACAGCAGTTAGACATATATAATTTCATAAATAGATAGATTCATATATATATATATATATATATATATATATAGATTCATAGATATATAAATTTATATATATATATTCAAATATTAATATATAGATTAATAGATATATATACACTTTCATAAATATATAGATTCATAGATAGATAGATCTACACACACACACACATATATACATATATATATATATATATATATATATATATATATATATATATATATATATATATATATATATATATATATATATATATATGAGAGAGAGACATTAATAGAATAGATAGAAATGGAGGCTCCACGTAAGAGATGCTACTTAACCAAGTTATTATTGCTATATATTATAGTTATATAGTGAGGATGTTTAAAAACTCGCTACATTAACACAAACACAACATTTTAATTTTTTTTAATGGATTGTTGTCAAAGTTGCAGACAACATGTGCAATTGACCACTAGATGTCACCGTGGAGACGGGTGTCGGTATAGAGTTTCGAAGCCTCGAAACAATACGGCACATTTGATTCAAGTGTTTCAGTGTTTCATGAAGCCTCGCTTTGCCCATCACTAGCCGTACATAAAGCAGGAACACCACTCCAACTTGATTGTCCTGCAAGGTTTTTATTAGTGTCAAACAATAAAAAAGTCTAGGTTTTAACTCAAAGGGTTATCAAAATAAAGGTGTTCAAAATGGACTCCTCCAGAGGTCAGCTGGTCCCCAGAATGAAGTGAAGGGGAGAGGATACGTCCCATGTTTTATTCTCTCCACAATCAAGAGATGATGATCCAGCAGGAGGGTGCAATCCTCGGCACTCTCCAGAACTAGATCGCCACCAGCAGGCAGGGAGAGGAAGCACGGGGTCGTAACAATTGAAGAGAGAGAGAAAGCGTCAAAAAAAAAAAATGTTCTTTTTTCTCAGAACATTTCCACTAACAACTGAATTTTGAGCTAGGTTGAAACTGGTGGCAAGATCTTCACATCAAAGTTTGTTGATTTAGGGAAGGAGTATGAGGGAACTGGTAATCAGTTAGCATAACTATAAATCACAAAATAAACAAAAAGCGGCAGCCCTCACAGATGACTGATTTCTGAATGGTAGCAAAACTTCAGCATAAAATATCCCATGCCTGTTAATCTCTAGTCATTCGCTGTCATTACTACTCCTATCCTTCCAGAGCTGTTCCATGGGACTTGAGACCAGTGTGTCGCTCAGTAACATTCGTTCCACCGGCCTCACTCTGCTCCCAAGGCTCTCGGCCACTCTGCCTTTGAAAACTCTGCCTGCTGGTGGATGGCAACGGCTCCTTCAGCTTTGAGTGTCATTCCCTGCCTTCTCTGCTCCTTCCCTTCCTGGTAGACAGCAGCAGGGTCTAGCCTCCAACGAACAGTGGCAGCTCCTTAATAGCAGCTCCTTAGGGACAGCAGTCACCTCTCCACTGGCGAGTTCATCCATCCCCACTGGCAATTCACTCCGGCCCACTGAGGGCCCCGTCCACACGGAGACGCGCGTCACTGTATACGCATAAATTGTTTTCTGATTGGCGTTTCGTCCACACGGATCCGGCGTTTTGAGAGACTGAATCCGCTCTTTTTTGAGCCAGGGTCCTAAAGTGGATAAATCTGAAAACGACACCCTTGCGGTCTCGTGTGTCCATCAATCCGTATATTTTGTGAAACGATGATGTCATCGCATCACGTGTCGGCTGCATCACACGTAATAGCAACATTGTTGCCAGATTGGACTGAAGATTTCCAGCCCATCTACAGCTTAAAACCGGCCCATTTTAAAAAATACGTGCGTACTCTTATAAATAATGAAACATTTTGCAAGATTTTTTGCATCAAAAACCAGCCCAAATTTTTTCAACCAGCCCAGTGCATTTTTTTCCCGATTGGACGTGACCAAAAGGAGCCCAATTGGCCAGGAACCCGCCCAATCTGGCAACACTGAACAGCAACAACAATGCACATGCTCAAAGTCTTCTTCTCCGTGTATAGTGTATATCTGTGGCAGAATTACAGCTCCTCATACTGGTCTGGCATATATACTACACAGTTTTCAGTCAGTTTTAGTGGTTTCGTGTGTACGCTGATATTTCTTGAGACGACGCAGTGTTTATGATCGGAAAGGGATTGCACCGGCTTCGTGTGGACGTGGCCTGAGTGTTCATGGTGGTATACTCTGTTCAGCCTCTTCTCAATGGCCCCAAGGACTTTTGGTCAAAGAATGTTACTCCTTTCTCTCAGATTGTGGCACCAACATAAGTTAAAGTCTTAGGAATTGAGGCTAAAACAACAAAAAACAAAAGTGTTCTGACAAAAACAAAACTATAGCAGCTGCCTCTCACCATAAACGGAAAAAAAGAAACAATTTAAATGTCCCAAGCCTGGTCCTCTCCCTTGCACTGTCATCCCCTCTCTTTTTATCCTTCATCGAGACTGATATGTCGTGTTAGTGTTGCTCGTTACTATTCCCTCCACCGCGTCGCTCAACTCCATTGGCTTTTGTCCACACACTGCTTCTCGCCACAATCTCATTGCATTCTCAGAAATTAATTTGATTCCATTTGTGATTTGACTTTTTTATGGCTTGGGTTTAGAGTTACAGAAAGGGTTAGAACTATAACTTGCACGACAGGAATGTTTAACTAGGCTGTTTAACAAGTAACACTTCAAGCTTGCTGTATGTTTTTTGGTGTTGTTCCACGTGTGTTGTTATTCCACAAGTGTTTAGCGACAAGAGGTGGATCTGTGTTTATCTGAAGATCACATGATGTAGGTCAAATGAGCTGACAGACGGTGTGCCCTTGATGGCAGCGACTTATAACCAAGACTGCTCCGCAGGTGTGCTCAGCTGATTGCGGTGAGACCGGGGAATATGCTTGGAGAGATGGAGGATGACAGATAGGGGTGATGTGTTGCTCAGCAGGGGTGGTGGAGGATGGAGGACAACACCTGTCAGTCAAACTCTCTCCTATTGAATGATTTCACTCACAGCGCTGAATTTCTGCGACCCTTTTTTAACCGAAAGGACAAGTGAATGGATCTCAAAGAAACAGAGACAAGGGGAGATTTTCCCCACAATCTGCGTTTGTGGCACATAAGCTCTAACAACAGGGCGCCGAAACATTGGAACAGACCTTCTATTGCACATTACTCAGAGGGTAATTTGTTCAGTTTTTGATGCTTTATGACAATCACCAGTTGGGTCTCCTACAGCTGTTAAATTAAAGCTTTATTAGAAAACCCACTAGGGTGAATTCACTAAACAGTTTTGCGAGTGGTGCCTAACTACTAACCACCTGCATTCCGGTTTAGCCAGCCACCAAATGCTCTGAAATATCTCTACATCCTCATTGTCATTCTTTTCAGCACAAACACACCATTTCTTCTATGCAAATTAGGCTTATTACAAATGATTTTGCCTCATTCTCAAAACTCAGTGATGTTTGCCTTGAGGTAAACCGTATAAATTAAGAAGAGCTGGTTGTTTACATTTAAATCATGGCAGCGGTAATGCATGAAATGTTTGAAACGGTAGAGAAAACAAGTATATGTGGAAAGACTAACTTATTTTAAAAAGCAGATTCAGGCATCTAGATCTTAAAGGTCCGACTGAAATCCCATTTGGTTCTTTAGGCCAGTTGTCCAACATACATCTAATATACTTATCTTACACCAGTTAACACATCATCAGAGAAGAGAATAGATGTCTTGCTAGAGGGAGGGTAAGTTATTTTGATTAAAGATTACAAAGGCACCTATAAAAAAATGGTGACTTAAATTTGTCGAGTGTGTCTTAAAGTTGGCATGATGCATCATGGGTGAATACTGCTATTTTTGTACTTTTTTTTCTGAAAGTCTTGATTATTTCCATCACATCTCAGATGATGTATTTATTGTTAATTTAATGTATCTGGTGTACAGTAATACCTCGCTTTACGAGTTTAATTCGTTCCAAGAGGGAGCTTGTAATGCTCGTACACCAAAACAATTGTCCCCATAAGAATGCACTAAAAATCAATTGATTTGTTATGCACAATTAATTACAGTTAAAATTATAACCATTAAGATCTCATAAATACCAGTTAATAATTGACAATTGACTGTAATACACTTCAGCTTTGAGCAGCATGCGCGGAGGAGATGGGAGGAGGGGGAGCGGGGAAAGCAAGGGAAAACAAAAAAACCCCGGATTCAAGTGCAAATGAGTGAATTTATTATAATAGGGCAGAAAACAAACGAAGTGATAATCCAGAGTGAAGGTCGTGGAATATAGAACACGGGAGACGCGAACGAATGCGGGAGAGCCAAAGACAGCGTGGAAATAACAGAGACAACGACTCGACATACATTGTGTATATTTCACTACGTATCGATCACGATTAATTAATGTTAACAACACGAGGTAAAACCACTGTAAATCAAATCAAGTTAAGGGCTGATAAAAGGGTTGGAACCGTATGACTGTTTTATGAGAGGCTGTCATAAGGATATTTCCAGTTAAAATGTGCGCGACGATGCTGAGCGTTAGGACTTTTCCACACAAAAATGCGTGTGGGTGAGGGAAAGATTCTCGCACACCGATTCCATGCTCGTACACCGATTTGCTCGTATACCAAGTCGCTCGTAAACTGAGGTATTACTGTATAACTACACTTAACATAATTTTTGCATAATTAAGGAAAAACTAAAGGTCCAAAACTATTTATTGGGGAGGAAATAACACTACAACTACAAATAAATTCATTTTCACAGAAAAAGTATTATTCTTATTATTAATAAAATAAGTATATGTAAGTATATAATACGTATCATGTCACTCAATAATGCCTGAAAAGGTTTGTGATTATTTCATTCTGTTTAGATTATTATAATTTTAAATATGCAACATTTAAAATGTCGTTTACAGATTGTGAGTTGATTTAAATGTATTAATAATGGTAATAAATGATACAACAAAAAAAAGGTCTAGGTGTGGGGATAAGTCTACAATATATATTTTTTTTCTCTGCATTCCCTCCCAAATCATTTAATTTGTTTCAAACAGTTTTCTTTGATTAAAAGCTCAACAGTCCATTGATTTCACCGCTGCGAATTCCAGTTTAATAACTGTATTAAAGTGTAACTTTAAAGTGTAACACTTTAATGTGCTCTAAAACGATAAAAGATAAAAAATGAAAAGAAATGAACTGCCTGAGGATGAAAAGATCATATGAAAAATGCAGAAGCAGCAAGTATTTCATCCTGGATTAAAAGAGTGATTTTGGTAGATTGATATCATTTAAAAGATTTTCTGCATGGCGCAGAGGACTGGCAGCTGTGCGACTACAGTTTCTCTGAAAAGATTCTCTGAAAGGGAACGGATGAGAAAGAATCGGAAGGATTATTATGTCAGACACCCACAATGCTGTGCCAACTCAAGTGTTTAAGAGTCACACGGGTCATGACGAAATGAGAGCGCTCTGAAACTTCCTTGAACTCTGGACTTTATCTGCTTTATCTGAGACCTAAAAGACCAGGGCCTCTCTTCGTCTTCAGTCATTTGTCGACACCCCCAAGCTTCTCTTTGACCGTTACATCACTCATTTGATGGCTTTTATAAACACAATTTCCTTCCTCTATCTTCGTTTATAGGATTTATCCTCAATATGGTTTAAAATACTGCAGATTTCTGGAACTAGTTCAGATGATTTTTTTCATTGAAGGATTTAGGAAAGGAAACATGCAGCATTTATAAAGCCTGTAGCCTAACGCTCTGAGCAGTGCATGCAATGAAAATACAGGTTATACAGATTGCCCCATCTTTATCCCTATGGTAGAAACTTCAAAGCCAATATAGATTCACGTCATGAATTCTCCCAGAAGACACTGCAAATAAACAAATAGCATAGCCTTCTGTGAGGAATGCAGTTCCCACACAGTGGAAGCCGTCCTTCTGCTTGTAATTGCCACACTATTTTTAAACTGCAGTCTGTTGATTCGGCCTCAAACTACATCAAGTGTGATTCACAACGTTTATGGTTTTTTTTTTTTTCCTTCAAAAATCAGAATAGCTACCATCTTAATATATATTGTCTAAAAAAATCTTCCTTCTCGGATGCAATAAATAACTTGTGACCAAAGAACATCCCCAGTGACAAACAAGAACGTGCCGTCTTCTTTGGTACTGACCTCTGAAAGAAAATAACGACGGCATCTCATCTTGGAGCAATCAGACAGACTGTCTCTTAGCAACAGAGTAATAAATGAGAATAGTGAAATATGCGTTGCCGTCAAGGCCAGCGCTTTCTGTAGGTTTGCCAAATGAGGTTATTAAGTGTATAAAATCACTTCTAAATATTACGCTTAGATTCAAATGAAATCTAATTAAATCCCCAGTGTTACAGTCTGTAACCCTTAGATAAGTTCTTCTCACAATAAAATGACTCATATTTCACCTCAAAATCAATTTAGAATTATTCTTTGTATGAAACTGTAATGAAGACTATTTTTAATCTGTTTTATTGTTTGTGTATGGTTTTATTCTGAACATGTTGCGTTCATTTACAATAATCATTACTTTATTAGAGTTGTCATGTTGCATGTATGTTATGTGTACATATATATGTATTACAGATGTACACATACATACATACATATATATATATATATATATATATATATATATATATATATATATATATATATATATATATATATATATATATATATATATATATATATATATATAAATAAACGCATACATACACTCACCGACAGGATTATTAGGAACACACTAATAATGTGTTTAACCCCTTTTGCCTTCAGAACTGCCGGCCGATATTGATAGGAGCATCTTGCAGTTGATGGAGATTTGTGGGATGCACATCCAGAGCATGAAGCTCCCGTTCCACCACATCCCAAAGATGCTCTATTGGGCTGAGATCTGGAGACTGTGGGCCATTTTAGTTCAGTGAACTCATTGTCATGTTCAAGAAACCAATTTGAAATGATTCAAGCTTTGTGACATGCTACATTATCCTGCTGGAAGCAGCATCAGAGTATGGGTACATGGTGGTCATAAAGGGATGGACATGGTCAGAAACAATGCTCAGGTAGGCCGTGGCATTTAAACGATGCCCAATTGGCACCAAGGGGCCTAAAGTGTGCCAAGAAAACATCCCCCACACCATTACACCACCACCACCAGCCTGCACAGTGGTAACAAGGCGTGATGGATCCATGTTCTCATTCTGTTTACACCAAATTCTGACTCTACCATCTGAATGTCTCAACAGAAAATCGAGACTCATCAGACCAGTCTGATGATTGTTCCAGTCTTCAACTGTCCAATTTTGGTGACCTCCAGCAAATTGTAGCTACAATTTCAATTTGTTTACTGTGAAATACGTCAAACATTGTTTATCTGTTTGATGACCATTGTTCTGGCCTGCATTTCCAGAAAGCATCAATGGTTTCTTATGATAGTTTTGAGAAACAAATTATTTGTGTGAATGCAGTGTCAGCAATGAGTGAACGTCTCTGTGATTGATTGGTTCTGATTTGCAGCCTTTGCGTGTATCCCAAGCAATAATTTGGTTATTTGCATTGTATTCAATTTCTTCTGAAATAAACAAAACCACAGGTAAAAAAAAAACAAAAAACAGCATCCATACGTCTATCCCTAGAACTGAGGCATTTTTGGATCCAGTAGTTGCCCCACTGCCATACAGTTTATCAAAATATAAACTTTATTGACAGTATTTATAACAAAAAAATATATATATAGATAAATTCCAATGCTTGGTAGCAATGCTGGCATTAAGCAATTATCAGTACATTTGGCATGTTTACCTACATAGCAAAACAATGTGTTTATTTCCCCCTTGGGTAAGCATGCATGTAAACCTAACCATATTAGATGGATACACTTTGCGATTTGAGCTGACTCATGTAACATGGCAGGATGGGAACAAAAGTGCTGTGTCTTTGATCATTTAGATGAGCTGTTCGCCTGAAGGAACACATCCTTCCTGAGTGCCAGAGAAGATGGCTCTCAGTTTCTGTTTACGTCTTAGCCAACAGTAGCACCTCCTGCAAGCCTGGACTCAACAAGACCAAAGTCCCCCCCAGTCTTCACCGAAGCAAAAACAAGTCAATCTCTGCACCAACAGACATGTTTAGACAAGATGTCAGACCAGAGACGGGCTGATTTGCCTTTCATACGACTCGTCATCTTCCAAAATAATGATAGTGCAAGAGAAGTGGGCGAAGGAGTCAACAGAAGAGCAATCACCTTGGATATCAGGATCAGTTGGGGTCCATCCTGTCACTCTGTTGCAAAATTGTAGCCCTCCCAAACACCGACCTCCTCCTGCTGACCCATTTTCTTAGAGATGTACTGTTCTACCACCCAGTGAATTATGGGTTATAAAGTCATGCAAACCATTTCAAGAATCATTATTATTCACATTATTATCCACAAAATAAATAAGCGGTCTCTGACAGCTGAAAATGCAAGACACCTGCATGATAAAACTCTACAGAAGGCATATTGTACCTAATTTGGTTAGCACAAAATTTAATCACCAAATTATGACCTAAATGTGATAAATGGTAAATTCCCAATGGTTGTTTTCTTGTGAAAATGCTAAAAGCAACTAGGAAGTTGCAGGAACTTTAGCATAGTAGGTGATAGTTTATGTAAAAATTAAATCTCACCTTGTCAGTCCTTTACCTGTGTAAAGGCCAGTTTACAGCAAGAACGTCTCGGTTAAATCTGAATGAGTGAGTGCGAGTAGGCTTTATTTACCCTTATGTCGGAGTAGGAGTTGCTCGGCATGAAAATTTCACTAGCCAATATCCATTGGCTCGTTTAGTTACCACAAATCTGACTGGGATCCAAACAAGACCTCAATATCCCAGTATCAATGTAATTGGTAATAGTAATAATATTGATGATTGATAATAGTAATTATATTAATGATCACATCAGCTGAAAATTTTGTTATTTTCATTCCATCATTACATTTAAAAAAAAATTATATACATACATATACATACACATATATACTTATATACATATATACACACATACATATACATATATATATATATATATATATACATATATATACACACACACACACATTAAAAAAAGATTCTGAAAGCGATTCTAACAATATACAGTGGAGTTCGATTATGTCGACAGCGTCGGGGGTCGTAAAAAAAAAGCATTGTGATAACCGTTTCGCAAGATAACCCATATGTCATACATTACATTAACATACAACCCATAAAACAACCCATATAATATATTACCGATTTCCCCACATATAACCCTTAGATGCAGATAATCCGCACACAGTGCTTGTGAGTGAAATTCACACAATAAGAAAACAAACAGTCAGAATCAGAACAAAAAGAAAAAGTAGTCTCTCTCTCTCTCTCCTCTCTGCGCTCCACGTGCAACGCTCATGTGTCACAAAATACCCATGTAAAGTGGATAATTTGTCTCTCATTTTGTGCTCAAGATACTATATTTTGGCGACATTAAGGAATCGACATAACCCACAAGAAAATAAGACAAATAGGGAGTTTGGCGGTTCCACTTCATAATTGTCGACAATAGTATTAGCGAGTTAACCATGACTCGAGATCAGGGAACTCCACTGTACTTTATTCATGCTATTATCACATTGTTGTGGTGTGAAGTTTATTATTTCAAACTTAAAGAACGTAAATGGGCCTTAATTTACTTTGAAAATTTTCACTAGTTTGTTTGTTAGTCCATACAGTGAAAGTAAATTGGTTTAAATGAGATTTATTGTACATTGGTGGCAGATTTATTGATCGTAACAGAACTTTGTGAAATTGAAATGAACTGACAAAGCGGCTGTGTTTTAGTGATAGTATAGATCACTTTCTGGAGTAAAAGTGTGTTTTTGTGTTGCTAAAGGACTGATGGCCAATGCTGCAAAGTTTTGGAAGTGACATCCACATATAAATGCTGGATTCACTCTGCATGGGACAGAAATATGGCATATATTTTCAACTCTCTAGTGGGCATTACAGTTCCCATTAGTAGCATCATGCCACACTCTTAAACATGAAAGTTCTTTATCGGAATCTTGTGTTCCATGAAGAACATTGATGGAACCTTTCAATTTCGTAATGGATCTTTGTAGTGGAAAAGGGCTCTTCAAATTATTATAATGTTTTCATACTAAGAAAAAGTTGGTTCTTTTAAGAACTGATCACTGAAAGTTATAAAGACTGATTTGTTGTGATTCATTTGGCCTCTATAGATTGTTACATCATTGGACAATTTCCCATCAGAAATGTAACGAAGATGCTTAAAACTCCTTGTGGTGAAGTATATTTGGGATATTTCTTGGAGTAAGCCATCTCAACAGATACATAAGTAGTTTTTACTCCATCTCAAACTTAAAGTATTATTTCTCAATATACTTTTAATTTTGAACCATGGTTGCAATAGAAAGGAAGCAGTAGGTTGAAAACATTAGGATGTTTTCATCGTAATGGGTTAAAGTTTACACCTGTTCAAATTACCTTTTTTAACTTATGCATTCTCCATATGCTGCCAATCTGTGGCAAAAGCATCAAAGAGTTCTGGAATTAAAGCCAGAGGTAATATTACTTCATGCAACTGGTGTGCAATAACAAAAACAGACTGACTGCAATGCAGTTATTTACGTGACTGCTCTCTAACTCTGTCGTTTGTTTTTCTTTCATCTATAAGGTGCCATTCTTAAGATTCTTTGCTGCTTTGATGCACATAGTTACGTATTATTATTAGCTGTTATTAACTTGCATTGCAGATCTGGCAAAGGTTTATTGTTTACAGCACAATTTGGATGCTCTATAGCTTTGTATTTGTTCTTTGATCACAATGCATTTTCTAAGTGTATATCTCAGGGCACGACAACGATCTACTAATAATGGACATGTTTTTCTCTTTGTTTGTTTTTTCCATGTACAGAAAACAATGATGACAATCTCTGTCAACATAGATAAGGTGTAAAAATGTTGTATTATGCTGGCAGACTAATAGTTGGCAAACACTATACACCTATGGACTGAACACAGTCACCATATAGTTTACCATTTTCACATTGTTGTAGTTTACACAGAGATTACTCTATTGTTTTCAAAACCTTGGACTTTGAATTCTGTTTTCAAAAGTTTTTATTTTCAGGGACTCAAATTGCCTATTGTGTCAAGTTTGCGGGTGAAGGGATCAGACGAGGACCCAGTGATGCAGCAAATGGGCTTTCTTTAACAAAAAGATAAAACAAAATAAAAAATAAAAAAATACCCAAGAGGGACAAACGGAAGCCTTGACAAACATTTGCTAATTATACGATATAAACACATGACAATAATCCAGCACAGGACATTGCTGTCAAAATGAGGATTCACAGGGAGAATAAATAGGGAACACAAGGCAGGTAATGATGGAAGACAGGTGGGGCAAATCAAACCAATAATGAGGAAGCAAGACGACTGGGGTTACATGATAGACAGGAGAGCAAAAAAACGTGAACAAAAAAACAGACAAAAAAACGTGAACACGCATCCAATGAGAACTCTAAAGCCGCATGTTCACACAAAACGACATAAAATCGCGCAACCAGTGAAAACACAAATTGCGCGAACACACCACAAAATCAAACATAACATGAAAGCACGCAGTCAATGTACAACAACAACAAGCAAACAGTGCTTGAACGTGCTGAAAACAGTGCTCCCGAGCAAACTAGAAACCGCGCACCCACACAAAACAGTGCATGGAATCAAACGAATGCTTGTCCCACACACTCACAAGAGTGGACAAACACATGGAGCATGAATCTCCTAATCCTGAGACAAATCCATAACAGACTGGAATCAGGATCTGAACACCATGCCCCTTACACAAGACAGATCACATGGACAGGAAAAACCATGACTTGAGCAAGCTTGAAACACAAAAGACAAGACATTACGGGAGTGAAAGAGATGTGTCATAAAAAAACAAGACATACTAGACTGAATGTGACAGAACCCTGACATATGATGTTTAATTAATTTTGTAAAATGTTAAGGCAGCATTATAACAAATGCATTTTAAATGTAAATTATTTAACATATTTAAGTGTTTGTTTAAAAATAAATTTTAAGTTTTTCAAAAATAGACATGTAAACTGCTTAAAGTATATAATAATAAATTCATTTTGGAGTCAATATTTTTTTCTCAATTGGTTTACTGACTTTTATCAAATGCATTAATCCTAAACACATTAATTCGAAATCTTTAGTATTCATAGAATTTTTCTATTTGTATTTGGAATTTTTTAAAGTGATATTTCATCACGTTTACATATACACTTATATACATATGCTGCACTCATCTAAAGGATGATTAGGAACACCTGTTCAATTTCTCACTAATGCAATTATCCAACCAACCAATCACATGGCAGTTGCCCACACTCCATAAATAACCTGTTCAACGTGTGCAAATCCATTGTTTATTTCATACTCAAACGCGCTTGAGAAAATATCTGTTAGCAAAGCTCACTAAGTCATTATTTGTTATTTCTGCAACACTTGCAATATGAGTCATGAAGATGTAGAATTCAAGTCAGGGCCTCTTAAGTCCAGACCTAAACTGTGATGCATTATGAACAGGCCAGAGAAGCATGTGTCAGCATTCACAGCTCACAATCCCACTTCAATTTTAATGTCTTCTGAAAGTGTCTTATTCACTTTTCTTCTGGTCGGAGGCGCCTTTGTTACGAAGCCCCGTTACAGATGGTGGGATGGACAAGTGCTTCTGTCCTCCACGTATTGTTGTTCTGAAGTGCATAAGCAGTGCTGGTCAGTAATTGGCTCTGGGGAAACGCCAGGAACTTCAGTCACTTCACCCTCAAGTGATTCACACAGAAACTGGATCAGTGAAGAGAGCCACTGCAGAACAGCAATGCCTGCTTCTCCTCTCCTAATTGCCAGCTGAGTGGAAGCAGTGCTGCGGTAGGATTGTGGACTGCAGGCAAGATAGAGGCCAGTGAAATAATTAGGAGCTGTTGGGCCTCCACAGAGCTGGCAGATGAGCATGAGGCTGGAGAACTTTTGTGACAGAGAATCCAGTGTGTTATTATTAATTTTTTTATAGTCTTCATTGGCAAGTCAGGTGAGGGATGGAAGAGGGGCCAGGGCCTGTGCTCCACAGAGCGTGACCCATGTTTGAGGTTGAGCGCGCAGTGGCCAAGCACAGGCTAGTACTGACAGCGTTATTAGTCAAGGAGTGGATGCTGATTATTCATTGTTTTTCTCTCTCACACACTCACACTCTGTCTAAAAGATGAAGCTCAAAATGCTTATGCTTTTTAGACAGGCACAAAGATGTCTTCATCAAATTAAACTAGAAGAATTAGCTTTAAAACCTCTTAACCAGCTCTAATGGGAAAAACACCTAACAATTTTACATTTTAGTGAATTGGTGACAAATGTGTACAATCTTTATGATTTAAAAACAAATAAATAAAACTAAACATGAAGGTCCACCCCTAAACTCATTAGTGGAACATAAGAAAATTGTAAAAAGGAGCTTGAACGAATTCGTCACTAATCCTCAATATACACTACGTGAGAAACACAAGCAATTCTTTTCAACATGCATATACAGTGGAGCCCGGTTATGTCGACGGCCTCAGGGGTTGCAAAAAAAGCGTCAAGATAACCGAAGCTCAAGAAAACCAAAAGCCAATATGGCGATTTGTTATAAAAATGCACATACACTGTATATGTTTGCTAACAACAAAAAGAATAAGTGCAACCAACTAACAGCAGAGATCGTAATGGATACTTTGTTTACGTCAGGAATATACCTTTTAAGATGGCGTATGAGGTAGTGCGCGCACTGAGTGTTTTAATGAGGAGAGAGATGGCCGCTCTACCTCTGACTGTTATATAGCTTAATCTACTGTTTCTATTTTCCTTTTATTTATGATGTTTGTCAGTGTTTTCTTTTTCCTGGTTTGTACTTGTGCTCTTTACATGTTTGAGAAGAGTGTGAAACCCATCTATAAACCTCATCATCTGGGCAGTCGTCAACCACTCTGACAGCCGGTACAAGATTTAACAGTATACGATAAAAACACCTTTGATTCTTGATTCAAACCTTTAATTATATTCTCCAACTTTTTGGGACTTTGCCCCTCTTTTGTGCTCGAGATACCAGGGTTCGGCAACATAAAAGAATCGGCATAACCGATAAGAAAATGCTAAGACAAATAGGGAGTTCGGCAGTTTCACTTCAAAAACTTTGTCATAACCGAGTTGGCGAGATAATCAAGGTTAAGATAAGTGGGTTCAACTGTATTACCTGTTTAATGAAACCCTCGTAATTAGCGACACCAGTGGCCATTAAGTGAACTGCAACCAGCAACTTATAGCTCGTACTAGCACTTGTGCACACATACATACTGAACAAAGTTATTTTTCGTTATTTGCTTGGAAGTAAAAAAGCTGAAAATACCTTTGCAGTCAATATCCCAACGCCATCCATTCTTCTGAGAGCGACATTTGGATGACTATGTAAATATGTGCTGTGCGCTTTACTCTCAGTAGTAAAATTGGCAACTGTGAGAAAGCAGCAGTTAAGAAAGCATCTGATCATTGCGATGTGGATTTTTGCACCGGCTCTTCCATTTCGACAGCCATTTCCATTTGATAAAGTATATTCAAGACTGCAGAAAGTATAGATCTAGTGATGGGAGAATATAGTTTGAATTTATCCATTTCTTTTCATGACACATTTTATCAGCATTATCCTCCTGAACATCGTGTAAGCTGTTACAGTCAGCCTTGATTTAATTTAGTTTTCAATTTGTTCAGTTGTCTGTTTTGCTGTCAGTTTAATTTGTTCAGTTTTCCCCTTTCCTCTTCCTGTTTTTTCCTTGGTTACTGATTGATTTAGTTCTGTTCTGCCCTGTTTAGTTAATTATCCCTCTCTTGTTTGATCGTGTATTTAAGCCCTGTGTTTCCCTTACTTACCGGCCTGCCCTTGACCATTCTACGTTGATTTATTTGTTCCAGAGTCAATTCAATGTTTTGCTAGGTTTAAGATGAAATAATGCCAATAAGCATGTGTCATAGAACTGAAGAGAGGATTTCGGGAGCACACGTCACAGTCACATCCTTTTCGGTTTTCATCCAGGCTTTCATAGTCTTTTTAAGGTCTTTAATTTTATTTTTGTTACAAGCTGTCCACACATTGGCAACTCAGAAAATGATTAATACATAAAATTCCTATGCCCCCTTCAATAACAATTTTATGATTCAAAATATTTTTTTAAATGTTCTCTTAAAAAATCTGAATCAAACATTGCTTTTCAGAGGGCAAAAGTGTGCCTTTCCCTCCCAAGGCATCCCTTCATTTTTAAGCCTTTATTGCCATCATGTGCTTTCAAATACAACAAAATAAGTTTGTTTCCCTGAAGCAACCTTGTGCAGTAGAGGGTTAAGCAATTCCATATAACATACAAATAATTTATACGACTCTGAATGTTTTAAAATGATGTTTACTCACTCCCATGGGTTAAAAAAAATCAATAAGCATTGCTATTCGTAGAGCTGTTCTCCAAAAATGTGCATCCTCCATATGATTCTCTGTGCCACAAGAACACTTTTTAAATCAGTGCTAGTTGCCATGACAGTCAAATGTTTTTCTTTCATTATTAACCTTGTATTGACATCTTATGCATCATTTGCTTGTAAAGTATATTTTGTTAGCCTGAAGGGTTCAGCAAATAAGGCTAAATACTGATTCAAAGTACAACATATCAATCAAGACATGTCTTATTCTTTTGGACCATCCTTTAAAGTTTCCATAACTAATGCAGCATTATTCAAAATGATGATTGATGATCCGTTATTGCTTCCCACCTAAAAGTTGTTTGGTGCAGATAATGGTATAGCCTGAATATAGGCCTATCTTCTAATGCAATCTATTGATTACATTATGTGTTGGTTTATGATAATGCTTAGAATCGCACCACTCAATCTCAATCATATAAAAACTTCCTTGTAATCCATTTGAATCTCCTCCAAAGCTATTACAGTTTTTTGCTAAGACACATTTCTCAGAAATATAACAACAAAATCAAAACCGCAAAGGAAATTGGAAATATATAAAGGAAATATACACCTTAAGTTTTAAAGCAGGTTAAAAACCGGAAAACTCTCTATTAAAGCATAAATGTTTTCAATCAAATTTAGTGGTTTGCAATGCCATTTAATATACACATACCCTCAATATGTGTAAACTTAAATTTATTTTGTGAAATAAATAATAAAAGGTTTTGTTAAAAGGTTTCTTTGGAAAATTCTGTAACACCAGAGGAAAACGTCTCAGGTTACGTATGTAACCATAGTTCCCTGAAGAGGGAACGAGACGCTGCGTCGAACGCTTGGGGAATCCTTGGATGATGTCCGCGCGAAGCACAATATGTAAACTTCCGGCGCGCGCGTGCGCGCGAGTGACAGGCGCAGATCGGTGACGTCACGAACCAGTTGATAAAAGAGCGCCGGAACCCGGAAGCGGCAGCTTAGAGTTTGTCTGAAGCAAGCCCGGAAGGCGCGAGGAGCTGAGGCCAAAGACGCAGCGTCTCGTTCCCTCTTCAGGGAACTATGGTTACATACGTAACCTGAGACGTTCCCTTTCAAGGGAACTCGCGCTGCGTCGAACGCTTGGGGAACGATATACCAACGCCACCTCAGTGACGAAGGCCGACGAGTGTCTCGTAGCTCACTACGAGAGGACCCGTGTTCCCGGAGCGGAGTTGAGGTCAAGCTGGTAAAACCTCAGAAAAGTATGCGGGGAAGACCACCCTGCCGCATCACAAACATCAGATAACGACACACCAGATATAAGGGCCTTAGAGGCAGCCACGCTCCTAGTAGAGTGGGCCCGGACCCTCAGAGGCGAGGAGGATCCGGCCGACTCGTAAGCCAGGGTGATAGCCTCAACTATCCACCTGCTTAAAGTAGATTTGGATGCAGGGGCCCCCTTGGGGGTCCCAAAGCAAACAAACAACTGGTCAGACTTACGCCAAGGGGCAGACCTATAGACATAAGTGTCCAGTGCTCGCACTGGACAGACCTTGTTTTTAAATTCCTGGTCCTGGTCACCGAAGGGGGGAGGGCAGAAGGCCTGCAGTACTATAGACCTGGCCACATGAGTGGGCACTTTGGGCACATAGCCTGGCCTGGGATGGAGGAAGGCTTTCACCATCCCAGGCGCAAACTCAAGGCAAGAGGGAGCTACAGAAAGCGCCTGTAGATCCCCAATTCTCTTTAGCGATGTTATAGCTAACAAGAATAAGGTTTTTAAAGTGAGGAACTTTAGTGGAACCTCATCCAACGGTTCAAAGGGTGCCTGGGACAACCCCTGGAGTACCAGGGATAAGTCCCAGGCAGGAACCTTGGTCTGGACTGCAGGCCTCAGCCTAATGGTACCACGGAGGAAGCGTGTGACGAGGGGGTCCCGGCCAATGGACACGCCACCCAGAGGTACGTGGTAAGCCGCAATGGCAGCCACGTAAACCTTCAGGGTGGACGGGGACAACCCTGCAGCGAATCTATCTTGCAGGAACTCTAGCACTTTGCCAATGTGACAGGTAACTGGGTTCACCTGCTTCTCGCTACACCAAGAAGTGAAAAGTCTCCACTTCAGGGCGTACAGCTTCCTCGTGGAGGGAGCTCTGGAGTGGAGGATGGTCTCAACAACCTCGGTCGAGAGACCAGAATCTATGAGCTGGGCCCCCTCAGAGGCCAAGCCCACAGTTTCCAAAGTTCTGGGCAGGGGTGAAGAATCGAGCCCGCTGCCTGAGACAGGAGGTCCACTCGAACTGGGATCTCCCAGGGGACCCCGTCCAGCAGGGAAACAAGATCCGCAAACCACACTCTGCCCGGCCAACGCGGAGCAACCAGTGTGAGACGGACCTTGTCCCGGCGAACTCTCTCCAGAACTCCCGGGAGCAGAGCAATCGGGGGAAATGCGTACAGACATAGCCTCGGCCATGTCTGGACCATGGCATCCAGCCCGAGTGGGGCTGGATGCAGGAGTGAATACCACAGAGGGCAATGCGTTGATTCTTCGGACGCGAACAGATCTACTTGTGCCCGGCCGAATCTGAACCAAATCTGCTCCACCACCTCTGGGTGGAGCCTCCATTCCCCGGGCCTCGGCCCCTGTCTCGACAGGACGTCTGCTCCCACATTCTGGGTCCCAGGGATGTGAACTGCCCGTAGATGGAGCAGTCTCCCTTGGGACCAGAGGAGGATCTGCCGCGCCAGTTTGTATAGTGGTCGCGAACGTAGACCCCCCTGACGATTTATATAGGAGACCACAGTGGTGCTGTCGGTCTGAACAACCACATAATGGCCCCTGAGGTCTGGGAGGAACGCTTGAAGCGCCCTCCAAACAGCCATCATCTCCAGCAGGTTTATGTGCCAGGACAACTGGTGTTTGTGCCACAGACCCTGGGCAGAGCGATCCCTCAGGACCGCTCCCCAACCTGTGAGGGAAGCATCCGTCGATAGCATGACGCGTCGACAAGGAGCTCCCAACGCAGGTCCTTGAGACAGAAACCAGGGTTTCTTCCACATATCCAAGGCACGTAGGCATCGCCGCGTGACCTTGATAGTGCGGAAAGGGTTGCCCCTCGGGGAAAACCCTCTGGTTCTGAGCCACCACTGTAATGGCCTCATGTGTAGCAGCCCGAACGGGATGACGCTGGAAGCTGCTGCCATGAGGCCCAGCACTCGCTGAAAGTGTTTTACAGTGATGGACTGGCCTATTTTGACTTTCTTCACGGTTGACAGAATCGAATCGATGCGGGCGGGGGATAGCCGCGCCCTCATCGAAACCGAGTCCCATATCACGCCTAGGAAGGTGGTTCTCTGAAGAGGAGAAAGCACACTCTTCTTTGCGTTCAACCTCAACCCCAGCACTCTCATGTGTGCGAGAACAACATCTCGATGCTGAACCGCTAACTGCGGCGACTGGGCAAGAATCAGCCAGTCGTCGATGTAATTCAAAACTCTTATGCCTTGGAGGCGCAACGGGGTTAGCGCTGCGTCCATGCATTTCGTGAAAGTGCGGGGTGATAAAGCCAGGCCGAATGGAAGTACTTGATATTGGTACGCCTTCCCCCCAAAGGCGAACCTGAGGTACTTCCTGTGCTGTGGAAGGATGGAAATATGAAAATATGCGTCCTTCAGATCGATAGTGACGAACCAGTCCTCGGACCTGATCTGTGCCACTATTTGTTTCAAAGTCAGCATCTTGAATTTTAGCTTCATGACCGAGCGATTCAGAAGGCGCAAATCCAGGATGGGCCGCAGTCCTCCATCCTTCTTTGGAACGAGGAAGTAGCGGCTGTAAAAGCCTGACTCCCTGTTTGAGAGGGGTACATGTTCTATGGCCCCTTTCCTCAGTAGAGAATCTACCTCCTGCTCCATTACCAGAGCCTGCTCGGGGTCCACCACCGTGGGTAGAACCCCATTGAACCTGGGCGGGCGAGACCCAAACTGGATCGAATACCCTTTCTTTATAATTCGCAGGACCCACTGAGAAACCTCTGGAAGACATGTCCATGCCGGCAGAAATTCTACTAGGGGAACCAGCCTCTCGAGGCTGGCCTCTGGTGTCTGTGTAGCACACCCGCCAGGGCCCGGTTTTCTGGGGAACACCTGGAGTGAATGCTCTAGGACCCTCCTTGGAGGGGGCGACCTCCTCAGTGCAACCGGTGTAACGGGCGGCAACTGAGGAGGGTCGCCTCCAAGAGGCCCGGCGCGTCTGGCGTCAGGACCTCTTCGAGGTAGCCTTCTTGGCGAGGATGACGGTCCTCAGATCCGTCCTCCTGCCCGAAGGCTGAGGCTGGGAGCGCCTGCCCGACCCCCCGGTTTTCTGGGGAGGTTGGCGGGTTGAGACGCTCTGCCTTTGAGCGGCCCGCTGCACATATGAGGAGGCCTGGGGCTGTGGCTGGCTCACAGCCCCAGGCTGAGGGCGGCGAGGCAGGAGTACATTGAACGCCACCTGCTGCTTTGCCGCCTCCTGGAACTTCTCGACGACCGTTTTCACCGAATCGCCGAAAAGCCCAAAAGGCGACAGAGGGGCGTCCAACATAAAATTTTTCTCCTTGTCCTTTAGAGACGTCAAATTTAACCACAGGTGCCTCTCCGTGGCCACACAGGCTGCCATGGAACGACCAATAGAGGCAGCCGTCTCCCTGGTGGCCCGTAGGGACAGATCTGTGGCTTTACGTAGCTCAGCCACAGCCTGTGGACCAATGCCTCCGCCCTCATCGAGGTCCCCCAACAATTCTGCTTGGTAAGCCTGAAGCAGGGCGGTGGTGTGAAGACACGCCGCTGCCTGGCTAGCTGCAGAATATGCTCTGCCCACATGAGCTGATGTAACCCGCATAGGTTTAGTGGGCAGCACCGGGACTTTAAGCGATGACACCGAGGGCGGAGAGAGGTGGCTCGCAAGCGCCTCCTCCACCTTCGGCATCGCGCCATAACCATACTCTCGCGCACCAACCAGAGTGGCATACATATTATTTTGTGGCGTAAACACTCTGGAGGTGGCTGGCCTCTTCCAGGATCTAGACACCTCAGTGTGCAGATCCGGGAAAAAAGGCAGGTCCCGGCGAGGGGGAGGGACCCGCACTGGCAGAAATCGTTCATCCAACTTGCTTCTCTTTGGACGTGCTTTCCGCTGGCCACTCAATACTTAACGTGGCCACAGCGCGAGTCACCACCTCGAGCAATTCCTCATAAGCTGGGGAGGAGGTTGGCGAATCCTCACTCTCCGCGTCGACACTAGCAACGTCTAACTCCTCGGAGCTAGACAATTGCAGTGCCGGTGCTTCAGCTTGGTCGGAAGTAACCGCCCTCGAGCGTGCTTCCGAAACCATGCATGAAGCACTGGATCCACCGGGTAAGGGCTGAGATAGGGGAGCGCCCATCTCAGACCCCGCCGTCAGGTCCATTTGCGAACCCCATGACCTAGATCGCCGCAGAGCCTCAGCTGCTGCGGGACCTGAGCCCTGGGGAACGCGAGCCTGGCCGGTCTCAGAATCAAAAACCGCCAGGCGTGAGCGGAGCACCCGCAGCGGTAGTTGGCTGCAGTGATCACAGTCAGCACTCACGAGCGCTGACCTAGCATGCTCCGCTCCCAGACACATTACACATAACAAGTGCTCATCTCCCCCCGAGAGGAAACGAGGGCAAGGAGATGCGCACTGTTTAAATGCCTGGTTCGCCATAAACATAGATATTGTATATAAATATATATGGGAGATCCCTGATTTTTAAACTAGATCTGTGTTTTTCTCTCAAACTAACCAGCACACTCAACACACTCTCACACTGTGTTTGCGAAGACAAACAAAGCTGCCGCTTCCGGGTTCCGGCGCTCTTTTATCAACTGGTTCGTGACGTCACAGATCTGCGCCTGTCACTCACGCACGCGCGCGCGCCGGAAGTTTACATATTGTGCTTCGCGCGGACATCATCCAAGGATTCCCCAAGCGTTCGACGCAGCGCGAGTTCCCTTGAATGTCTTTGTGTTTAAAAAGTTGAAAAATTGTCTTGCAAACTTGCAATTAATGTGCAGTATATTTTAGTATTATTGAAATTTTGTTTCTTTTTTTTAGTTAAACTTTAAACATTAGAAACATTTAAACTTTAGCATTATTATAATTTTAATATGTACATACAGTTTTTGTTATTTTAGTATCTCAATTAAAAAAAACAAGAAATGTTCTGTTAAAAGATGTTTTAATTTTAGTTACCTAATAAACCTGTTAATTTGATTCAAGAATAGTGCTTGTTTTGAAAAACAGCATCATGGTTAGAGATCTTTGGCTAAAATAATACATTTTATGGTCAAAACAACTGTGGTCTAAACTGAAAATAATGTATTTATCATATGATGTGTGTTTATGTGGGCTATGTATAAGTGTGCCTTAGAATATGAATATTTTTAGTCTGATAGAGAGGATCATGTCAGAAATTGCCAGGAATAAAGTACCAGATTGAGGAGGGATTGACAGGCAAGTTGGCATGAGGGGGGTCCAAGCCTCTTTCATGGTAACAGCTCTGACTCCTCCATCGGCTGCCTCTCCTGACACATGCTGCCCCCAATAATGAGAAATCACCACTAGAGCCACATTGGACCTCACAATCTCTCTCTCTAGCTCCATCTGGCCTTACCTCCTCTTCCTTACTGCATGTCCTTACTGACTGACAGCCTCATTACGGTTTAATGGGATGGGTTCAGTTTAATCTGAGGGGGAATGTTATAGGTCCATGTATTTAAAAATCTCAAGCCACAACTAGGCCACAGCTGTGTTTCAGTAAAGTGGGTCAAAAGATTTGAAAAATAAGATTAAAGGGTTGGAGGGCTGGTTTACAGATCAAGACATTTAGATGGATAGTTCACCCCAAATTCAGAATTCTGTGATCATTTACTTGTCTTTGTTGCATCGTATTCTACGTAATACAAATGGAAATGGACCATGCCGCTTAAAGATTCAAAAATGACTCAAACAGCACCGCAAAGGAGTGTATTTGACGTGTGTTATATTGTAAGTCTTCCACAAAAAAATGGTAGCTTTGTCTGGTGAAGAGACTTAAAGTTGCAGTAGCTATTTCTTTAAAAAGCTGGATCGGACCGAGTGCCACAACAAATTTCTAGCCAATCAGCAGTAGGGGGCGTGTTCACTCCTGACATTTACAATTATTAATTTAGCAGATGCTTTTATCCAATGCAACTTACAATTTAAGGAATACAGAAAGCGATTAATTCTGAATACAGTAGTACCTCAAGATACGAAAGGCTCAACTTACGAAAAATATAAGTTACGAAAGCAAAGACGAATAATTTTTGAAAGTTTTCAAGATACGGACAGGTTTCTGAAAGTCCGAGATTCGCCCCATAACAATTTTGAAACTCGCGCCACACGCCGCCATCTTAGTTATAGTAGACTCGCCACCATCCTCCTGCTCTCCCATTGGTTCATGATGCTAGCCAAGCCATGAGATCCTTCTCTCTAATTGGACAGCATCCCTCCCATCATGCATCTTCTATACGTACGTGCTGGCGTGCTTTAGCTCAGCCACTCCGCACCCCAAACTTTATTTTATCTGCCGTTTGTCCTCCTCCTCTGCCGCCACTTTTGGAGATAGCCTCACTCGAAAGGTAAGCTTCGACATTTTACGTTATTTCATTGTTTATAGATCAATTTAGCTTTATTATGAAATATAATGGGGTGTTTTTGGAGGGCTTGGAATGGATTAGCCATTTTACATGTAAAATGTGTTCCAAGATACGAAAAACTCATTATATGAAGGCCGCCTCGGAACGGATTAATTTCGTATCTCGAGGTACCACTGTATATTACCAAGGATTCTGCATTCTGGATGAAGGCAGGGAGTTTGTTCCACCAGCAAGGAATAGTGAACGAAAATGTTTCTTGAGAGTGATTTTTTTTTTTTCATGATTGTAGAGAAGAGCACGAGGGAGATTGGACTGTAGAAAGAGAGATGTCTGAGAGACATTACAAAAGAGTAATTTTGATTAATTATTTTTTGTAATGTTACCAAAAGTAACAGAACAGTTTTGAGTGTCAATGATTGTCTGGAGCCGGTGTGTTGCTCGCGACTAACAACAAACTCCTATTTGAATATACACTTGTGTACTTTATTTTTTTTCAATCTTCTCATTCGTTAGTCATCTTCACTTATCTTCGTGAAGCATTGTTTTGCTTCGCTTCAGAAGAGACATTATGCAAACTTGGAATATATATTATTTTATTAGACAGGTGAGAACCTGTATGGATACCTTTATCGATAAACTACTGTGTTTTCAACATGATTCATCTTATTGTTTGAGGCATTGTACAAATATGAAACTCGCAACAAGTGATTCAGAGACCACGCTATTTTGTCAAGCGGCTAACAAAGCTACAGTAAAAGTAATACATCATTTCTCCATCATACAATATATTTTTAAATATAGTAAATATACTGTCATTTAGCATCACAGGTCATCCAAGTTTTATTAAAATGTTTAAATATCGATTGTAGAGATTTAATACTATAGACACACTCAGATATTTTTTTAGTCACTTTTTTTCTGATAAAGTGACCTGTATGAGTAGTAATTGAGCTTTTGCGGCTGTTTCATTAGAATGAAATAAAATAATGTAACTATATCAAACATAACTGTAACAAAGTTCAGGGAAGATCGAGGTGAACATTAAACAACTTTTAATTATAAATTGAACAACAAAAAGAAAGTCTTTCGGAGCCTATAACGGAAACTATAAACGTAACACAGCGTAATAACTATTTCCCAGAGACACAAAATGAATAGCTTCAAAACTGTTTAGACTGATTACATTTTATAAATGATGATGTTCAAATGAAATTCCCTTTTCAAATATGAAAAATCACCTTTTATATTCAAATGAAAAACAAAAAGTCATACAGGTTTGGGACTTGTAAATAATAAATGATGAATTACATAAATTAATTAATTTTTGCAATAATTTGACGAATAATTCTTAGAGTTTCTCCATTCTCGAGTCATACCACATATATCAAGTTTTCCTGGGAAAAGTGTAATGAAGCTTTGACAAATCTTTTGTATACTTGACTGACTTTCCCTGCTCTTTTGACCAAAAGGAATTTCGTTTTAAAGCATGATTGAGTCATCTATAGCATGAGCACAGAGTAAAATTGAATTACGACAGGCAACATGCAGTTGATCAATGGATCGTATATTTACTGGAGTCCAAGGGTCCTGAGAATCCTGAGAACTGAGAATAGCTGGCATTCAATACATATACGTAACAATTGAAAATCTCAGATGGTGTAGTGTCAATGTGGAGTCCAGCATGTGTCCTTTGTGAAGGTCACTAAAGGACTTCATAAGTGTGTTCACAGTATCGATTCAACATACATGGAGAACTTAATCAAATCAAGGTTTGTTCTGATTGATTTCAAGCCACAAAATGGGTTTTTCATTGACATATGTGAAATGTGTCTACGTTTGCTGGATTATTGCGCATCTATGCTCAAGTACCAATACTGTGAAAGGTGTAGAATGAAAAACCCTGAGCTTTTACATTCTGCACTGCCAGTTGTGTGAAATACACATTCAAAAGAAATCCCCATGCACAAGGTCTTGAACCTTTCCACTGTACCAGTGAACTAAAATAAATCTAATCTACCAAAAACCAGTTCACTGTGGATTTAAAAAGGACATGGTAGAGAAATGTAAGCAGAAGGTAATAGCCAAGTAAAGTCTCTTTATGAAATAATTGAAAAAGGAAGCATATGTTCCCTCTTTTTGTTATCTTCTTTCTGAGCAATTCATTTTTCTATTGGACGGAGGCTTCAATCACCCGAGAAAGACATATAAGAGAGTAGAATCATGAGGTGTCACTTTTTACTTAAATTTTACTCTGCGTTTTAGAAATGTGCTAGAGATTAAAATTATATACAATTATGTTTCAGATTTGATCTGCCAATTATAATTAAGAGAAATGTATAAACGATATAAATCTGAAAATAATGGAGAAAAAACAAACCAAAACTAGGATTTTTTTTTAAACGAGATCATGTTTAGCATAATACTCTGTCATACATATATTATCAGATTGTCAAAATTCAGCGTAGTATCAGAAAATTGCTCTTTAAATTACTCTTTAAAATATATTAAAATGTAACTGCTATTTATAGTTGTAGTAATATTAGTTTTACTGTATTTTCTATTAAATAAATACAGACCGTGTAAGTATAGAAACTTAGAGATTTTTTCAAATCTTACCGAACCAAAGTTAAAATTGTCATTAATCATATGTTTTAAATAGTGTAACATTTAAATTAATTGTTAAATAATGTATATTTAAATAATGTAAAAGGGATACATTTAATAATATTAACAAAAATATGACTAATATACCATTGGTCACCATGGCCCATAGTACTGAGTCCTGCTATAGGGACCTTCAGAACAATTCAGATTTATTATTGTCATATTGCTTTGAAACTGATATGGAGACAGATGATGAGTAACCATAGAACTGGAAACAAGATTAAGCACTTGTGTAGGGGGTTCTCTTGGGAATAAGGGTCAAGATCGAAAGACAGGATTAAAGAATAGAGGCCAGTGTGACTGGACCTTGCTATAAATTTAATCATGAAAACTGGTGGCTGATCTTTACTAAGCTGTCCTTCAAAAAAGGACAAAACCATTTCAGTCACAAGCCTAACAAAAGAAAACTCCAATAAGATATACTTCTGAAGCACTGAAGAATATGCGTTTTACTTTTTGTAGATGGAAAATTGCATAACAACTCTCAGCATTTTGGAGTCGTATTTTCAGTGGAAAGCATTAGTGCTCACCTGTGAAAGACTCGATTGTTGTGGATGGGTTGTTGATGTGCAGTTGCAATTTAACATTAGTAAACGGTTGCTAGGTGCTTCCACTGGCTCAAGTAAAAAGAGCCATCAAATCTCTATGATATTCTGGTCCCTTGAGAGCAAGCACCACTAAAGTTTAAATTAAAAGTTCAGTAGAGTCGGTGTTTACACTCTGCAAGAAGACATCTTACAAATGCCACCACCCACGTTATTGGTCGTTTTCACAAAAATGTCATGGCACCCAGAATATTTTGTTGTACTAATATCTGAATATTCAAAATATCTGCTTTTAAACAAAACTAAACCAAAATAATCTGTTTTATTAGAGCTTTGTGCAGTCTTTTTTTGGCATCACTTGGAGGCGGGTAAGCTTCATAATAAAAAGCAACATTTTGATCAAAAAGCTTAGAAATGGTTTTGGTCAAAGATTAAATCTAGATTGGATTCAGAACGATGTTCAAAACATAGATGGATTAGATCGAGTCTATCAACACCCTCAAAAGCCTTGAGGCATTTCTTTTGGTAAGACGGGATAAAAGAGGCCAGAATTTAATATCTTTCCCTCATATTATTTTTCATATACATCTGATTGCATATGAGATCTCTCCTTTTTGCTTAGTATTGTAGATATTGTACTCATTCAGAAATGAGTACATGGAATGACATGGAAAGCTGTACAATTTTTTTCAATGGTAGGGAAGCGTTTTCTCATAAAGGACAAGATGACTCGTCAATGGTGGGGAAATAGTTACTTATAGCTGCATATTAAACTGGGATAGAAGACATCTCACCATCAAAACAAAGCATTTCATCTTTGAAAAGCTGTCGCATTGGGTTCTTCTGCCCACTGATGCTTACAGTCCCACTGTCTTGAGTTAAAAAGCAAGGTCTTTCAGTTTGTGTAGAAGCGATGAGTCAGTGATGGTCTGTTATTGCCTTTGAGGTTACCAATAGCCTACAGTCCTTGCAATATTCCCCACAAGCCTCGGCCACCCTATTGCACCTTTATTCTACTAATATCTTTCAATCATCTTCTTTTCTTTGTTTTGGTCTGCCTCTTAGTCTTGTTTGAATCCCACCTGACTTTTTGCTCAATAATCTCCCATATGTAGCAGTCTGGTCTAAACGTATAAACATGCTCATGTAGAACTTCTGTGGGGACGATTCGGAATTCCATCGCCGCTTATATTGCCGCAAATAGGGAGTTTGGCGTAAAACATTTTGAATTAACCGTGACTCGAGATGAGTGAACATTGTATATATTCTTCTGTTTTTCTTATTTGTACCTATATTCTTTTCTTTGTCTTATTTTCATGTTCTTTTCCTTTTTCTTATTTGAATGATTTCTTAAGAGTAATTTATAATCAAGTGAGGGTTTTTTATTAGTTAAAGCCTTTATTTGCTTTTCTCTATTTTTCCATCGAGTAATGATGAATATTGTCAGCACGTCTCAACAGATAGAACATGTTATCAGAATGTTTTGGGTAGTCTCTCCATTGATAGTTGGAGCCTGGAGAAGCTGTGTGTGTGTGTGTGTGTGTGTGTGTGTGTGTGTGTGTGTGTGTGTGTGTGTGTGTGTGTGTGTGTGTGTGTGTGTGTGTGTGTGTGTGTGTGTGTGTGTTAATATGGTGGGTATTGGTGAGGTGATTAACTGGTACCAGAAGGAGACGGAATGACTTGTTGTTCTCGACAAGCCACGCGGAAGGTCACGAACCCGTCAACCATGTGATCAACGAAGATATGCTTCTTTCTTCCTTTGCCAATCAGAATCATTTAACGTCATCATTGACGTAGTTAGCACCCTCTGTTAGAGTATAATTGCTGGAACAATGTTATTGTAAGTGGGGCGGCCTACGAACTCCTTGTGAGACCTGAAGCTTCTGCTGATGAAACTGCAAACTAAACTTCACTAAAATGCCTTCTATTGACTGCACTTCTGACTCCTGCTCTTCATTCAACATCTCTGGTCCTCGGGTCTTAACTGTAAAAAGCCATGCCCTTACACTTCCCATCTTTAAGGAGTTCAACAGGGAACTCCAGAAAGTTTTTCAACCTAAATTCCCCTTCTAATTTCCGACAGATGCCACCATCCTGTGAATATTCCACACCTGAAAATTGTCCACACTCTCTGCATTATTTGGAGTAGGTTTAGGGTTTGCATTAATAGGAGTATATTAATTTTAATTACGAAAATTACTATGGTGCCTTTCACATCACATGCATGTAAAGGTTTTTGATAAGCCAGCTTGGGCATTTCTGTTAAAATGTCATTCTGTATTCGCTGTACATCAACACACAACCACCAATGGTTGATTTATTTTTTATTTTCTATGTTGTACTTCTATATAATGCAGTTGTCACAATTACCTATTTTGCCTATAAACCAGTTTTAATGATTACAATAAAGACTTGAAGCAAATGAGAACGTTAATAAAAAATAGTTGGACATGCACATGCAAAATTTTTCAGCACTTCAAATGCTATTTTTAATGTGATAACCAAAAGCTTTTGTTCATCCTTCTGAGATTGTCCCCATTTGTAAAAAGAATCAATTCAAGTTGTGGGAAAACTGCATGACCAACTGAACCTAGAAATCTTTCAACCTTAACTGAAACTCACAATTAGGCTACTATCGAAATTATGTATTTCACCTCCACAAATTCTTGTTTTTGCAGGTAATCCCTTCAGTACCAGCTTCAGCCACTAGGGGTGATTTGGACATTTTGCAGATTTTTATCAATATTAATACATTTTCACATTCTCAAAAACAGTTCTCCATGTAAACAAATGAAACTATTCACTATCAAAAATCATAATAAAATCTATTGTAGCTATTGTCATCTGTATATTTGTACCCATGCTAGCTGTGCTACTGCATTTGCACACCGTTTACAGGGAATATTTTGATGGATGCATCAGTTTTAGTTGGTGTAAGCCGTGCTCAGCTTATCCATTTCCCTTTTGTTATTCGCTGTGTCAGACACCTGCATGGCAAGTGTGTACGCGAGCGAGCATGAGGGATAGTGCTTTAACAAACACGTCTTTCACTCAGATTACTCTCCTCTGCGGAATACTCCGGAAAGCGTCTGGCCGAGTTAGATAGGCAGTTGTACAAGCCACAGAACCTGGCAGCCTCCAAAATGAGGGTCAGTTTCCCACTGAGACTTATCATAGACTCATTCTTTATGTCTGACATGCAGAAGGAACAGGGGAAGAGGGCGACGGGAGGTGTATTATCTTGCGCATTAGGCCGATTGCAAAAACTAGAGGGTGCATCACAAACAGAAAAAGGGCATCCTGTCACCATCCTGGATCGGAGTCTGGCACTGGATGTTCTTTCTGGTGAATATATTTAGAAAGAGGTTGCACTTGCAATGGAAAGCTAAACACATTTTCCTTGATTCTTGTTGTTGGGAGGTCTTATAGCAATGCAAATGATCATTAATTTGGCCTGTGATGAAGTATTGTATTTCACACCCGCTGCAGCTGCTTTAGCAATTTAATTTTCTGCATTTTCATCGGCACATTAAATTACATCTTGCTCTTGCTGGGAGTAATTTCTAAACATATAGGCATAGACCGAGGGTGAACTGACTAGCGGGTAGAGCCTTAAAGTATGAGTGGAGAGGGCATGTGTCCAGAGAATTTAATTTCACCGAGGTCGACTCAGTGCAGGCTAGTTTTGAGAGATGGTTGCATATTGATTCATGTGTGGTTGCAATTTAAAGGGAAAAATTTTACATTGTTTTATGAACTCTAATTATAATTCAATATAAACCTTTCAATCAACAATTCTTGTGTGAATTTAATCAAAAAGAGAGAAATAATATAGGTTAAAAAAAGACTGGAGCTGATTTCTCAGGTTTTATAATCCTAAAATCATGGCAGAGTGAACTGAGAATGTCACAACTAAAGTATGGTAATTATTGTTAAATTTTAACTGATTACAATTGGGTGTTTTCTCAACTATAGACACTTTTTTTGTCATAGGGTTGATTTTTATTAAACTAGATGTCAACCTTATTTTTATTATATGAATGCCAAATTACAAAATTTGTACTTATTTTATAGATTTACCTTTGACCCAGACCTAGACTTTCAATATCTCTGGAGTATTTTTAAATGCGCTTTTTCTGCTTAAGCTGTAATTATATCAAATTTATGCAAAATTGTATAATTACTTAATCGTGTGTATAAAAGCAATACAATTTTTTTTTCATTATTATTAATGTTGAATACACCTGTGCTGCTTAATATTTTTGGTGAATTTATGTGAAATATAAATCTTTTTTGACATTATGAATGCATTTACTGGCTCTTAATTAATTTAATTCATCCTTGCTCAAAAGTATTATTTTATTAAGAAAATGTAAATAAAATAGTATGGTTGGAAACGTATTGAACTTGACTCCTCAGTCATATTTTAATATTGGACACATTTCAATAATTTTCCAGTTAATAGTTTAAAATGTTTCATTGACCTGAATAACTTTCAAAAACTTTAATGTAATTCTTATGATGAAATATAGAGACGCTCAAACTTTTTTTTTTCTTTCAAAGGTTTCAAAGCCCAAAAGGCATCAAAATGTAAGAATAATCCTATTCCATGTAAAATTCCCTCCAGTATTCCCATCTGTATTCAAACCATGTCTGTGACCAGGAGAAGACTAAGCTTTCCCCAGCTTTACACACTCTCCTCCTATGAGAAACATGCTCCACTTGCTCCAGGGAAGTCTAATAATGAGCAAACACTGGTTCACTCACCTTTAAAGGTCTAATATTTGTAAAATATCATTGATTTTCTTCAGAGAATTTTTGTTTTGTCTGTTCAACTTTCTGTATCTAGCATAATTTGTATTCATGTTTAACTAAGAGTGTGAAACACTGATTTCAGACTCGCTAGACATATTATTAAGGGTCAGGCCGCCATCTATACAGTACATGCTCTCTGAAGCTTTTCTGCCTGATTTTGCAAGCACTCGAAGTAATCATGCAGATCCAACATATTTAACGCTAGGAAGATCATCTCATCAAAAAATCTCAATGCACTAATACACATATGGCTTTCTTGCAACTCATTCAATAGTAACAATCAACAGCTTCACAGCACTGTATTCTATAACCGCACATCAAGAGTTGGTAATCAAATCAACTTGGGCCATGGCAATGAATAATTCCCAGGCAATTCATTGCTGATTTGAGAAAGACAAAAAAACTCAATCACAGTGGCATGCATTTAAATCTGTAGTTGCTCATAAATACACTAGGGCCATTTGAGCCGGCTCTTTACTTATTCAGGATAACAATGTGACGGTTTCATATCATGCTGCTGTACAAACAACATAATCTCACTACTGAGATTCACAGTTACACAAGAACCTACATCTTAAAGTAGGCATGAAGTTGTGATTAGCCTTTTATTCCCTATTGTGAAGTATATCCGTATGAAATGACTTCTAAAAAATGATAAATGTAGGCCAGGACTTGACTGAATGGTTGGATGGTTGTGGTTTGCTATTGGTCGATCTCGAATCGAGTTGAATTTGAAGAGAAGAGTCACTACAGGATAGAGGGGGAAGTTATTTTTATCAAAGATTAAGACGGCATTACACGGATAAATAATTTATAATCCATAAATCCAAAATAATTTATAATTGTCAATTCTGATTGCATGGTGACTCTAATCATCAAAGTCCCAAAGCCCCAAAGTCCAGTTTAGTAAGATGCTAAATTGACTGAAATAACTCTGCTGCATAGATATGAAGTCAGTTGCACATGTATTTATCAGTTGTTGTTTTTTAAAGTAATGTTACTAACGTAAAACTACAAATTTTTTGCATTCTCATTTCAAATATTAAAGCTTTTTTTTGCTAGTGTTTACCAATTCTAGGTCAGTAAGGGTGTGTTTTCACGTATTTCGATTTGCTTGGTTTGAAAAGAAGTCAGAGCCCACTTTGCGTTGACATTGGCATTTTAACTGGAATCTGCCAAACCTAAAGGCATAGGAATATGTTCACAACCCTACTGGTTTTTATTAACGAGTGTGAACGCAATAGGATTTGGTTATTAGATCCCTGAGAATCAAATTCATTGCACTAGTGCTGCTTTTTTACTATTTTCACTATTGTTATCTTTATTTATGTTTTTATAAAGTGTACATTGAAGTACACAATGAATTGGTTTGCAAGACAATCAAAACCCAACATCACCATTACCAGCTACACACAGTTGTTAATCAAACATTGGTGTACAGAGATATATGACCAGAGTCTGCGGTTGCAAAATGAGTTTCCACTTGTTCCTTGTTGTATGAATAACAGTCTGTCTTATATAACCACCGGTAATTGTCATGATCCCTCTAGGGTTTTACAGGTTCACTAATAAAAGAGAGAAGAAATTAAATCGAAGGTGCTAATAAGCCCTCCATTTCAGAGGTTTACAAGTTATGAAATGTGCTCTCTGAACCACAGAGCGCCTGATAAGCTTATTTTAGGCTGCATTAGCGGCTGTATCTTTGCATTGTGTATCTCAATTCGTTAATCCTAATATCCTTAAAAGCAGCTATATTGCTCGTTCACCGTGTTGATCTGTTGTTATAAATGGAATTTCCCTATTTCCCCATGTTTGTAAAGCCATATTGAGGTTACACATCTTTCTTGGCTCCTTTGGACATGAAATATGTCAATTGAATGCATTAAATACACAAAGAGTGGTTGGACAATGAAACTGAAACACCAGGTTTTAGACCACAATCATGTATTATTATGGTGTATTGCCTTCTTTTGCAGAATCAATTGCTATTTTATTAGCCAGACAGACCGTTCAGGCAGCTTCCTCTTGCATCAGTATTTACCCCTGTTGTTCGTCCTACATTTTTGGTTATAGTTTTGCAGAAAATAGTGATAATAGGATGTTATCAGGAATGTGTGAAAACGGGTACAATTTGTTTAATATTCTGAGAAACGTCTTTAATTTGAAAACTGAATAAATGATTTGGAAATCTAGGCCATCTGAAACAGTTATAGTGTGTTAGTAATTAATAAAACTATAAAACCTAAGTTATAAGGATAAAATGTCACCACAAACATCATTTTTGTCTAACACTAAGTGATGTTCAATATGTTAAAATGCAAACAATTTTCTACGATTGGTTGATTAGGAGTAGGGCAATAGAAGATAGAGACTGTACAGTTTACAGTATAGACCAAAGCAAAAGATATACAGCAGCAATTAGTGGAGAAACATCATTCATTCATCCAGGCAGACAGGTGGCAGTATAAAGCCCAATACACAGTCAGTGACTTGCAAATGATATATTGACCACATCTTATTCATAAACATTATTTGGAAGGCGTCCCTTGATGCAGTTTATGTTGGAATCCACTGCGTTTTTATATGCCTGCATGTGGAAAATTCACCTCAAATCACACATGGCAAAGAGCAGTAAACCTCACCTCAGTGAGCATCAATGAGTGTACATTTGCTGCTTGCTCCACCTGGGAGGCCACCATTTTGATTTGGCCTCATTCTCTCCTGCTTTAATGCTACAGTGATTTCACAATTCGGCGAGAATGATTGAGACTAGCCGAAACCTCTTATCCCGCTGCAGAAGTCATGTTGCGCTTGATATGACTCAGTGACCTAAGAAAATTTCCCCCTGCAAATGTGCAAGAGCACCGTCTGACTTAATACGGTACATGAATGACAAAATCTCCCTCTGCTGTTTTCACGAGTCATGAGTCTGGCCCGAGGAGACGCGCTAGATTATTTTGTCCTTTGGCGTAACGGTCCTCTTGCATTGTAATCACTTTCCTGCTCTGTAATTGAATGTAATTAGAAATCTGTGTCTATTACGAGTAAAAATAGCAGGTATTGCTGAAAGGCAGTGTCTTTCCATCTGTCTTAACATTAGTGAACGCCTCGAAGCCAGTTTCTGGTTTACAAGCCGGATATATGAACATTATGAGGATAATTTAACCTTTATGTAACCCTTCCCCTTCTGTTTATTTGTCAAGTCTGCAAGCAAGATAAAATGAGTGGATATTGTGTTTTGAGAGTGTATTTCTGATATGTAAAATGTCCTCAACTCAACAAAATGACTCTTTATAATGTGAACAAAATGCAAATGCAGAATTCTGCTAATGTACAATTCAACGTTGCCTGGGAGGCCCCACATTATATATCATATCAAAATGGTTTGTTATTAACGGATGTCTTGAGTGAAATCACATGTATGGCTAGCATAGACAAGTCCGTAACATATTAGTGCACTACCCATAATCTATCTATCTAGTGGTACTGATGATTTTAAAACCACAACTGGCTTTTCCACACGCTGAAGTAGGTCTTAAAATTCTGAGTTTGTTTTTACAGCGCGAGTAAGTGACTTAAGTAATTGCTCAACGAACTCATGACATTGGCTGAGCAAATGGGGGCATGGCTGTCTGTTTGTCCAATCAATAGTACGCTTTAAAAACAGGGTTCCGGTCCTGGAGGGCCACTAAACTGCAGAGCTAAGCTCCAAACCTAATCAAAGTCACCTAAACAAGCTAATAAAGGTGTTGAGAGTTACACAGGGTTTGAATTCATTTCTGAGGGTAGTGGCCCCCCAGGACGGAATTTGAGGAACCCTGTTTTAACCCTTTTGCATGTACGATCACACCGGTGTGATCAGTCTTGGCTGGGCCCTGGAGGGTACGTTCACACCGGTGTGATTAGAACGTCCGTGCTTCACATCATCAACTGCTAAATTCAAACGCGTTTTCGTGCGTCATCTGGCGCCGATTCAGAGATGGACGCACTCAGAGCTTGTCATATCACAACTTCTCAGTGTTTACAACCACATAAGGTTTATTTTCGGTTTCAGACATTTAAATACTCATAAGTGCTCGCAAAACAATAATCTATATTTTTAAAAATACACACAGACGTCCATAAAAGCAGAAATAGCAATCGTTCAATTATAAATTAATCAGACACACATTGCATAGGTAACTATAAAGTTCACTGTATTCTTCTCCCACTTCACCGGTCACGATATGCTTTTCGGGAGAAGCGACTGTTTTTGTTTTATAAATCAGATCGATCAGATTCTCTGAACTGCGGCGCAAACAAACATGGCGGTGCCCTTCACGCATCATAGATCAGCTAACATGATCATTATAAAAGTTTTTAAACGACAAAACGCATTCACTTCCACATATTTGAGAATCAGAATATCAGGTAGTTGATAACACATTCAAAATATTCACACACTTGTTGGCTAAATAAGACACACTATATAAATGCGATGCACATGTCATACAGCGCTATTGAGGCTGTGATCTGTCAACGTGACAAGCATGACGCCTCGCCATGGAAACAATAAGGTAAAACATTGTAAAATAACGGTCACCTAAAAAAACTCACGGTGGGGTCTCAGAGAGAATATTTTGAACTTGCGTGCGAAAGGGTTAAAGTATCTGAGTGTGAGGAAATATCTCTGCTACTTAGCTACTGGAATCAAACGGGTCAGCAGAATGACAGTTACAGATGACAAGCATGCTGTTATTTCTAAAATGATTGTCCGCCAATCACACTGCATTGCCAAACCTAACTGTAGTATGAAATTCAATCAGAGGAGCCCATCAGTAACAGCAGTTATCCGTGGAGGAGGCGGTATTGACCCATTGTTGTTGAAACATGACATGACGGAGAGGTCTTAACATGTATCTGTACTGAGCACGCATTATTGATAGCCTCGTCTCGGTTAATCCAACACACATTGACAATCTCTTTGCTTAGCGTTGGTAGGTGGGTGTGGAAGTCTCATTCATAATAGTCTTGTGCTCGGAAAGTAAACATGCTCTGTGACAACACGGCAGACTGAACGGCAGGACTGTGTCTCTGTGATGAATGAGGATGGATCAGTCACTTCCTCTCCACTCCTCACCTCTCCATCTCCACTGTCGAAGAACAGGAAATGCGGTAGAGACCAGATTTAGCTCAATGCCTGGATGCTCCATCAAATTGAACAGATGCGGAGAGTGGGTAAGATGTGTGCTCCATTTCATTCAGTTTAATCTGGAGTCAAAAAGCCGTTAGAAACACAGGCCTGTAATAATATATATTTTTCTGCAGGAGGTTTAAAGAAAATGGCTTTTAAAATGCCATTTTATCTTGAACTTTTTCTTTCATCAAAGTAGAAAAAGCAAATATATATATATATATATATATACACACACACACACACAAACACACAATTTATATTTTTGCATTTGGCAGACGCTTTTATCCAAAGCAACTTACATTGCATTCAAGCAACACATTGACATTCTAATCAGTTCTTGCTTTCCCTGGGAATTGAACCCATGACCTCGGCATTGTAAACACCAATACTCTACTGGTTGAGCTTCAGGAAAGCTTAGTGCATTGCGGATTTTTCAAAACTATTCATGCGTGTAAAATATTCATGCGAGAGAAACGGTTTCCCAGGATGCCAGACAAAGAGAGAAACTCTCTCAGAGGCTTTGTACACACCCACAGGCACTCAGACAAGACACGTGATTGGTTCCCGGTGCGAGATCGACCAATGAGAGCACGAGTGGTTGTATCCAGTGAGCTGATTGGCTGATCCTGCTTCACAGATTGTCACCTATCGCGGGGGGTTCCAGTCCACTTTAACCACTATAAACGAGGGATCAATGTATATAAAATTGTATAATGGATGTTTGTCAGTAATTTTGCATCGCTAAAAAGTTTCACGCCAAAGAAATTAATAGAATTTTTTAAATATGCAGCCTAAAGAAAGGTGTTTTTACAAGAAGCAGGTCAACTCATATAGGCTGCCATTTAATATCACATGACCAACCGAGTAATACGGTTAATTCACTGCAAGATTGTTTTTTCCAAAGCCCTGCTCTGTAACCGATTCTAAAGATTGAATTGGTCGTGTCAGTCAAAGTGCTACAACTAACCCCTATTCTACACCCCTTGCTTCACCATTGAAATGATCCCTTCATAATGGGTCATTCTTCAAATCCATTAACAAAGATGGTTAATGTTCAATGGTCACTTCAAGGGAGTAATTTTATTTTTTTTAAAAATGGCCAATCCTTTTTCCCACCATTGACAGATATTACTGTAGTTTGAAACTTTCATGTAATGAATTGACAATCCATGTTTTTAATGTTATGTGGTAGAGGGAGCTATTATGCATCTTCTGAATGAACTACATCTTCTGCTCTGGGAGAGCTGATGGACTTGATCTACTTATGCAACTTAAAAAGAAAACCTGCTGGCAATGAAAGATATAGTTATTTTGTTGAGATATATTACACATTTTCATCTTTCATTTTACATGCAAAGTAATCTGTAAAATAAATAAATAAATAAATAAATAAATGTACATTTAAAAATTAAACAAATAATTGTTTCATGGGACACACGTTGAGTAAATTTGCTTACATGCAGTGTCCAAAGAGGATATTTTAGAGAGGGAGAACACAAAATATTTGATTACAAAATGGATATTTATTTGCAACCGTATTAACTACATTAATAAGAGATGCCGAACGTTGTAATCATGGAAACATTCTAAGTGAAGATGAGGAGGAAATTACATTATATTTCAATTCTCACATTGTGAAAGTGTCTTAAAAACTGAATTGATATGCAAGTGCCCTTCTCCTTCCAAAGTTTCCATTTCAAGAACTTTAACCTTCTGAGAGCATAGTAATGTTTACCAATGTAGTACTTTTTACTTTTACTTCCAGAAAAACCTTTAAAATCCATTTGCAAATGAATATGTTTTGAAGTTTGCATCACATAATTTTCTCCAAATGTGTGCGTTTTCCGGCGTAGGAAACTTGCTGGGTGACCTGATAAAGCACCTTGAGACACAATGGTTGGTTCAACAAAAAACTTATGTCACATTTCTTTTTGTTAACACTAGTCATGTTTAGTGTTTGCAGTACGCTATTTTCAAATACGATTGAGAACCACTTTCCGCATACTTTATTACTGAACCGCTACAATACATACAGGACAGCCAATAATAAAACATTACCAGGATTATGTCACTGTATGTTTGGATGAAACTGTGTGCACTTTTAGCACAACTGACTGTAAATTTCACCTTTCATCATTGTGAAATGTGCAAGAAATGATAATATAATTTTGAAGAAATGTCACCACAGGCACATTTTTCCAGTAAGCCTGAGCTGGAAAAGCACTGTTGACAAAATGCACTCTTGACTAAACCCCATATAAAGCTTTTTTTTTCTTTGCTTCTTTTTTTGTCTGAGACTCATCCCAAGTTATCCTCTACTCTCTGTGCACTCTGATAAACAAAACTATTTAGCTTAGAGACCACACAAAGCCAATGTATCTGGCTTAACAATAAACACAGCATACAATAGAGCAATTAGAAAGACAAGTCTCTTCAGCAAGTCCTCTTGATTGTCAACACTTGATCTATGCCTTGCACAGTCCCTTGTTTGCAGTATGAGAAGCAAGCACAAATTGAATATTATGATAAAAGCCATTTTATGCGTTCCCCTCTGTAGTCTGTTGAATAGCCTGCCTGTTGATGAGCAACTAGAATTGGCCATGCTAATTGGGTCCCACTCCGCTGAGCACGGTATATTCTGTTAGCCTTGAGCTAAAGTTGTTTAGATATCATATATATAAAGCCTAAGTGTGTGCTTTCAATATAGACATTGCTCTATGGACATTATATGAATTCTAATGAAAAAAGTTTGGTACAGTAGAATTTTTTTTTTAAGAGGAAACCCATGTCTGAGAATATATGAAAGCCAATGCAACCCCTTTTTTAAAAATGCATGAGGTGTTATGCCTTAAAAATATAAAAGTGCTTCTACCGTAAAAGTACTTCTTCGAAAGTACAGCTGGCTTCTAAAATGCAAATTCCCTTGAACTTTATGCACAAAACAGCAGCTAAAGAAGAAAAGCGACTTTATTCAAACTAGATTTTAAAAAGTACAGTTGGTATTTTTGTTGAAGCAGTGTATAATTATTTTTCAATAATAATACAAATAAAATTTAATTATTGAATCTGCTGCTGATTTGTATAGCATATCAGGTTCGATTTGGCAAGAATTTTGTCAGGACAGTTTCATTTAAATCTCTGGGCAAAACTGTCAATAATAAATTGAAAAGGCAAACATGAAAGTTATTTTTTTTGTTTCATTTTATTTACTCTTATTTCATAGATTTCATTTTCAAAGTAAACCTGTATAACAGACTGTCTGAGGATAAATGACTGAATACTGGTAAACCAGTGTTACGTATTAGCCAATAAACCAGCTTTTGAAAGAAGCTACTTCAGTGAGTGCGAGTCTGCTGTGGTGTGATTTTTATTTTTTTATTTTTATTTTTTTGACCGCCCCTCCCCTGCACAACAATTCGACTTAAATAGCTTTTGTTTCGTTTTTATATTGCTATAAATATTATTAAAATAGCTTCCATATCATGATGTGTTGTCTCTCACATCATCTGATCATCGGAGGGACGAAGCAACCGCATTGAAAGCTTCGTCTCTGCCTTATAAACTGTTGCTCGTCACCTCTCGCCTAAAGGCCGGTGCAACTTTACACACTAGAGCTTAGCTGCAGGTTTACCAGGCCAACCTGTGGAAGGACCTAGATCAGGGTTGGTGGTACAGGAGCAGTGCCACACCATGGAATTTACTTTCTGTGCCATTAAACAAACTGCTGCCTCGAATGGTCTATCTCTGGCGGCCATGACTACGAAGAGGCATCTCTGGGTGAAGCAGGTCAACATTGCTCTCATCTGAGATTCCTCCTCCACTCAATTCAAGAGTTATCATGCTGAGGCCTCCGCTTCTAGAACTTTCCACTTTAAAGGTGTTAGGCTCTCTGTGAGCCTCCTTGGCTACTGCGAGCGTCATCAGGTCTCATCAGGTTTCCTTTTTGAGGCCTCCAATCCTGAGAGCGTATCTAGCATAGCAATTGCGAATTGCAGGTTTTCTGTGAACTCTTCTTGCAAGATACCATGAGTGTGCAGCGCTATTAGGTCTCCTCTCGATTTAAAGAGTCATCATGCTGAGGCCTCCACTCCTAGAGCTTGGCTAAATCTTTGCTAAATTCTTAGGGTCTCTTGGGGTGTGCTTGGCTATGTCAAGTGTCATTAGGTCTCTGCTTTTCTGTATTGAGGCCGCCACTCCTCTGAGCTCCGCTCGCATTTGATAGTTGGTGGCCCTCTGTGAGCCTTCTTTTAAGCTGTCCTAAGAGTAGGACATGGTTGGGTTTCTCGATTTAGAGAGTCATAATAGTGAGGCCTCCGGCCCGCTAGGGTTTGCATAGTTTACTGTGAGCCTCCTTGGCTACTGCGAGCATAGTCAGGCCTCTTCTCACTGGAGAGAGTTTCCTTATTGAGGCCTCCAATCCAGAGAGCGTATCTAGCATAGTTTTGCAGGTTTTCTGTGAAGACTGAAGTCTTTTTGCAAGAGACCCTGAGTGTGTAGAGCTATTAGGTCTTATTTTGATTTAGAGCAGGGGTGCTCACACTTTTTCAGCATGGGAGCTACTTTTGAAATGACCAAGTCAAAATGATCTATCCATTATATTTTTACTTCACCTTTGTCTTTCTCAGCTCGCTTTTCGGTGGGAATTCAGTGTCGTATTTTCCATGAAGAGTCCGAAAATGCCGCTCCACATTTCCCTTCTTTGGTATTGCGACGGTAGACTGGCAGACGAGACAAACGCACTTTGAAAATATCATCGTGAAAAAAGTCCTCCTCCCATTCCGTATGAAAGTGATACGTTTTTTTCTTCTTACTTGGTCCAGCTCCCTCACTCATTTTTATACCCTATCTTACGTTTAAGAGGAAAAAACAGAGCGAAAAATTAGGATGTAACTAACGACTTGTTAGCTTTGCAGCGCTCAAGGGCGTTGTTTGAGCACCCACAGTAACCTAATTGTACAGAAAAAAATGACTGGTTGTCCTGTGTATCAATCAAGTGACGGAATGGCTGATACGCTGACGTCAAAACAACTCAACTTTATTTGTATAGCGTCAGTTCATGACAATGTCACCTCACCTTGTCATGCGATCTACCAATAGTACCTTGGAGATCGACTGGTAGATCGCGATCGACGTATTGAGCACCCCTGATTTAGAGAGTCGTCATGCTGAGGCCTCCACTCCTAGAGCTTGGCTAAATCTTTGCGAAGTTATTAGGCTCTCTTGGGGTGTGCTTGGCTATGTCAAGTGTCATTAGAAGAGAGTTTTTTTCGGCCTCCGCTCGCATTTTTGAGTTGCTGGCTCTCTGTGAGCCTTCTTTTAAGCTGTCCTGAGAGTAGGACGTTGTAAGGTCTCTTCTCGATTTAGAGAGTCTTCATACCCTCATACCCTGTGCCCGCAAGGGTTTGCTAAGTTGTCAGGTTCTCTGTGAGCCTCCTTGGCTACTTATGAGCATTGTAGGGCCTCTCCACAGTAGCAAAGTGAAATGTGAATACTTGATAATTAATATTTGTATCAGTTAATTAAATTAACTTGATAATCAATAACTCTGTTCTTCCAGCAAAAACATTTTGTCTCTTAGCTCTTACCACGTAGCAATGCAAACATTAGCAATATTCATTATCCCTGCTACAAGGAGGCTATATTGAATCTGACCAGTGTGTTAATGTGCAAGACAATGTATTTATTTTCAGAAAGGTTTCATCAAAATTGCTCTGCATCCTACTCTGGCCAGACTCCTTTAATTTAATTAACAGTGGGAGATGTAAAAGGCCTATGACAGTCTGTGATAGAAAGGGCAGGGGTCATTTGCCACGACCTCAAGAATTTGTCATGGAGATGGACTCACTCTGTGAAGCGTCATAAAATATTAATCACAGGTTCCTGGCCACCTCATTAATTCAGTGAGAGTGCTCAAGCACAGGACGGAGCAAGAGGATATGACACGTGATCATTAAGTGGTTATTCTTGCAGGTAATTGAAGGCGTAGAGTCCTTGTATTTGGATTGACTTTGCTTGCTTAAAATACATTTTGGCCAAGCCAGACATTTCCAAAGCCATTTTTAATTCTATCTGAGTGTCATTGGGGTAAAATGACCTTCATTTCATTTTCAGAAGTCTTTGACTGCAGTGAAGAAAACAAGCTTCAATATCACATGCACATATAATATCACACAAGTTCATCATTTATGTACTGACGATCCAGAGACCAAGGCTTTTTGAGGTTACACTTCACGTAATGCGTGAGATGCAAAACACAACATCGGATTTTCCTGTGTGCAGTGATTCGCTGACATTTACGTTGTGAAATTGCACCTATTATCCAGACATTAGCTTCTTCACCAGGGTAAAAAACTCCATTGGGCTTTCTCACTGCCTCGGTAAATGCACTGCTTGTCGTGGCATTTGGAACACTGCAGGTAATTTACATCCAAAGCCCTCGTCGTGACGGTGGCATAACACACAGGTGCTTAACGGCTTCTCCGTGATTATGCTCTCAAACAAACAGATGATCAGGTGGGCTGGAATGATAGGAGGTGGTGAGGACAAGGATGACATAAGCTACATAGGCTAATTTCAAAATTCAAAAAACTTACTTAGACAAACAACTGTGGCTGTAAAAAACCAACAATAGTTTTTCTTTTCATTTTTGATTCGTAAACTCATACATTTTGCTGTTTGCACTGGTTTGCACAAGTTCAAAACTCAGAATCAAGCTAAATTGCATATTTGATTTAGCAAATTTGTTGCTACTATTGGTTAGATTTAGAGTAGGTTTACTTTAGGGGCTATGTTAGTGCAATAAAGATTTAGCCTTTTAGCGCTTCTCACCAGACAGTTCATTAATGAACTGCCATGATTCATAAAACTGAGTGTCCATTTAGTGCCACTCACTGGACATTTTACAACATAATATGATTTTGCAGAAATGTCCCCACAGGCATTATGTTTTTCCAGTAAGCCTGGGTTGGACATAATAGCAGCTTCGATAAAGTCCAGGCCCAGTGTTTTGGGATTGAAGATTGTGTCACCTGTTACATTACAGAGGGCATTGAGAAGTGGAAGTTGACAGATATGGTACAAATGTCAACAGTAATCTTTTAATACTCAAATCTCTCTCAAAACGTCAAATAGATCTTGGCTGCAACATCTAGAAAGGTGTGTTGGAGAGAGCTGGCACGGATATTGCACTGCCTTGAGGCAGGTTGAGTGCTTCTGCAAGTAAGTGTGAATGGAATGGATTGAGAAGGACAATATTTCAATGGTTTTTGATTTTCCATGACACAAGGGTGGTGCTGTCAACTGCAAATACTTGACCTCAAATGAATCTCTTCTATGAGTTATCAAGCCAAGCATCAACTGTGAAGGGGTGAGAAGAAGTTCCTGTTTCTCTTGTCTCCCTACAAACATGATTGACTGACAGCATATTCTCTGTGTCCAGTCCTTGGGATATCACTGTTGTTTGTTTATATTATTGCAGATGGAACCAAGTAGCAAAAAAATTAAAGACATCATCTTCTAAAGGGTTCGACCTGGAGCTGATTTGAAAGTTGCCTCCGTCATGTAGTCTTCGGTTTTCTTTTTATTCTGTCTGGCAGTAGAGTCCTTAAACTAATGGATATTTGGTTATTGTGTTTTTCCAACAAGAAACCGCAGAGGAGCTTCAAGTGGTAATTGGACCTGTCATCCTATTTCAGGCAGCAGCACATTGATATTAAAAAGAGTTCACCCCTTTAGCATTTGGTCAAAGTATATTCTCCCACACTCAATCTTGGACACAAGAACGACACATCAGGAATATAAACAGCTGTCATCACACTAGCCACTCAATGGAGGGATACCTCACTTTTGACTGAAGGTTTGTCTTTGTAATTAAGTAAAAAGAGAGATTGCTGGCATGAGTGGGCTGTTTAAAATCAATTTTGATTGTGTGTATCGTTCTGCCTGAAAACAAGGGGGAGGAAAAGGATGACTAACAGAAAAAAAGCTACAGGAAGGTACCCCACTTTGTACCTAACAGACTGGCAAGGCCTGTAACCCATAACCCTTTTTGGGTCTGTACAGCTGATAAGCCTGTCAGAGATGTTCAAAAATGTAAGTAACAAACAAATTAGTCTGCTCACATCTACACTTGTGTAAGAGAATAGTATAGATTATTACATAAACTAGCAGTATGCTAGAACGCTGAGTGGTTATCTTGTAAAACATAAGTTAACTAAAAAATAAAAGAGAAATGTTTCATTTTAAAATCTATAACTTTTTTTAATATGCTATAATTTGTGCTATTATATTTAACTGAATTTAAAATGCATATGTCTCATAAAAATATCATTTAGATGACATTTAATCAGTGTTTTTTTAGAATTTTTAATCTGGCGCTAGAAAGAATACCTATTAAACTCAATAATACAGCTTGCAATTGATAGAATGAACTTTATAGAATAAAAGTCCTACTTTCCAAAATCAAAAGACCCAATCACATTAACTTAATCTTGTTTGATCACACAAAAACATACAGTGCTTTAGTGAAGTGATTTGGGCTAAAGAGGCTATATGAAATATATTATCTGTATTTCTAAATATCCACTAAAAATAGCCTTTACAAATGTGAATTCAGTAAACGTTAACATATTTACATATGTGTGTTCTCAGTAGGTTTTAGTTTCTTATAATATTCATATATTTGTGGCCATTTTTATATTTTCTTAAGGTAAATATGTGTGGATAAGTTTAAAGAGTGTGTGTGTCTAAATGGATACAGATTTTTGCTCAGCAAACAACAGATTTGCACATTTCAGTCTGTCTATATTGAAGTAGACAAGAGCTGGACTTGTATACATAATAAATATTTGCCCAAAAGCATTAACAACATGGACACCATGATACTGACTGCCTTATTGATACATAAGGCTTGAGTCTCATGCAAGATTATATACATTTGTGTCTGAAAGTATTAAGAAAGTCATGCTTTGCCTCAAGCTAACAGATCAGAGCTGAAGAGCAAACGAAAGTCTACTTGCCAAATCTCAAAAGGACTTATACATCCAAGAGTCCCTAACACCTGCCAAGTTATTTAGCACCAGCTGTCACAATCATGTCCCGTAATTGTGGGCCGTTATTACGCTCCGGCCTCAGGGTCATTCGTGTTTCTGTTCCTCAATGACATTATTTCTCATCTACAGGACTTTACAATGTTATGAGGGCTTATGCAAAATTCGTCTTATTGCCATAGAATCTTATTTAGCATAATAAACTCTCAACTGTTATCTAGACGGTTTATTGGATGTAGCTCTGTGGATCCATGCAGATTGTTGGTTGGATTTGTGGATAGCAGGGCAAACCTAGGGCCTCAATTTCCAGAGATCCCATTGTGACATTCAAATTCAGCTAAACCTCCATCCGCTTCTCTTTCTCTCTGCTTCCATCAGTATTTATTGATCTCCCTCCTACAGAACAGCTGACCTGAAAACATGTTATTAACAAGGGCAAATAAGACCGCTACGCTTTCCTGCCATTGGCCACATATTGGAGAAATTGCCATTTCTGATGGAATTCAGGGAAGTACTGAGTTTTAGCGATCATACAATTTATTTTTGTACATGGTTTGACATGTTTCTTGTTAATGCAATAAAAAAGACGTGAGCATAAGACTGTAACAAGACTGAAGTTTTTTAAAAGTCAAAGCACTAACCCATTTAATCCCATTTTAGTAGGGTATTAAAAAGCGTTTGTGCACGTTTATACTGAATTCTTATACTGTTTATGTTAATACATGGTTTAGTCTGTTGTCAGACTTCATATAACTGTGACCAGATCTGTCTATCTATCTGTACTTAATTATTGTGATATTTATGCATTTATAATAATTACTTTCCAATTTCCTATAATTGATATATAATTGTCACTTTATTAAATTCTTTGTGCCGTACTGCTGTGTAGGAATCCTAACATTAACTTTTCAGTTTATTTTGTTTTATATAATTGACATAATTCATCAATTTAATCTCTGGCTAAGAAAGGTTTTCAATGGGTCAATAAAGCAAACAACATATTTAGTAAAGATTCTACTGTCACTTTTTTCATGACAATGAAATGTTTTACATTATCCTCACGCATAAATATGAATTAAGGTATTTTATAAGGTATTTTTATAGTTTAAAGTCAGTATGAAACAAAATGAACACTGTTTCTTAATTCATGTTCCTGGTTTCATGCAAGAAATACTTAATCATTCAATCAACCAGTGGGTTTGTCTGGGTAGTTATTTAGGACTGTTTTTTAGGACTCACAGTCATATCTGGCTATATTCTTCTATGTAATGTACCTTTCCTGAGCGATTTGATTCACAAGGGCACTGAACATTTTAAACAAGTAACAAGCATTTAACTGCATAATTACAAACTTGAAAGTTCAATATGCTTTGTCAATAATGAACAATGGTGATACTTTAGAGTAAACCAATGTCTTTAATTCTCAAGAGCTGGCATTCAGGCACTCATTCCAAAGCAGCGGTTTGTCTTTCCTATTGTTAATGGCTCCTGAAGGTCTGTACATGATTTCCATTTGTTGATAAGTCAGTCCTCTTTGTGACAACATTGTGTAAAACTGCATTTTGACCAACTACTTTCTTTGTAGGTAAATGTCACAATACAAACTGATGGACAAAAACCAATTCCGAATTCCATGTTCTATTTTAAAAAACAACAACAAGAAAAAAAGCGTATGTTATTCCATCTTGTTGATAGAGCGCCACCCAATTGTCTCATACAGACTCTCAATTAAGAAGCTATTTTTTCATACACATCAGTACTATCCATTATTTTCCCATGCATACTAATTTGCATTATCCTCCCTAAGAATAGATTAATAAATGCCAAGCAACTCCATCGCATTCTAATTGCTTTCGTGACAGTGATCCTTGTTCGACAGCGCCGCATTCAAAGAGGATATTAAAAGGAAGCAGGTTATTCCCGCATCATGCTTATTTCCATCTCTCCTAATCATAAACAGACCATGTAAAAGGTCAGTTTTGTTAACTGATGGTTACCATCTGCCATGAAACATCTTACACCCACATGGAGACAGAATGCAAAAAAAGTCAGTCAATGACAGATAAGAAATACAAAAGGAGGAAAAAATAAATGTCATGTGGCCTTACCATCAAGTTAAAAGCTAGATTATCTTGTCCTTATATTGCAAATAGATATAGGCATCTTAGCATAGGTTTACACAATAATGTACTAAAAGGTTTTTCTACAAATGTTATCAAAGCAATCCCTGTTAACAAAACCAAACTTTTCATAAAACCATCAACTCATCTGATATTTTAAATTGTCTTGACCTTGACACAAAGTCATGAGGGGTGTTTTTAGAGCATGCATTGTACTTTGGTTGCACCAAATGACATTGACTTTGATTTAATGCTAAAAACTAAATCAATTAATTTTAATTAAGCAATTAAAAATATGCTCATCACGGAAGAGGTGTATTCACTATGTAATAATTGCATTTTGGATTTGAAAAATGAGCATCACATCATTGATCTCTCTAATAAAGTGATGAATGTTGATCAATTTGTGTCGAACTGAAACATCACATGAGAAATAGTTTTATGTGGTTGTTACGGACCAGTTAATGTGTGCACACACTCGTGACTCTTCACAGGTGCCTTGTGGTCTGAAACCTCTCAGGCCAGTCTTCTGTGAAGAGAATGCGTAGAACTAATGAAAAGAGACAGGGATGTAGACTGCCTCAGAGAACTACTGTAAACGGCATATTATGACACTGCAGAGCCACATGGCCCCAAGATTCTCCTAATTAGACCTGAGTATGTATTAGTCGGGAAGAGATGGCACACGTTATCGAATTTCTGCTTCGTCTTAACAAGAACTAAACCATACACCTTCCTTTATCACATCTGATTAGCCTGTTGTAGGACATGACAGATCTCCACGGTCTTTATTTCAGTTGAAGCATCAGAATTAGCTGCAATGTTCATGAGGGAATAATGAATAATTTTTGGGTGATTTTGGGCATTGCACCTTTGCCAGCATTGACACTTGTTTTTTGCATGAAACAAAAATGTAAATAGTTATACGGTAGTAAAATTTTCAGCTCCCTAAAATCATGGCACACGTTTTGATCTTTCCCATCTCCCCCTGGATATTGGTCTCAAATATTTGAGACAATATCACAAACCGTAATCAAACCTGTGGTTATAACAGCACTTTTGGGCACAGTTCATCTTGCGGGATGCGAGGTGGGTGTTGTGGCCTAGAAGCTTGATTTTATTGCAGTGGAAATCACCTGTCCCACCTACTCATTCCTTGTGGATTTGAGATATTATTCTTCTTCTAAAATGACCGTTCACAATAGATAATGCTTTACTATCAACTCCGTTATAGAGCTGCACATGGTAATTTATCTGTTTAACAAAATGCATGACTCACCAGCTGAATAATAAAAATACCAAATTCAAAAATAGTGTCCAATTTTGAATTGAGGAGTTCTTCAATTAAAAATAATTAACATAATTATAATAATAATTCTAAATCAATTCCCAAGGGACAACGTAGTAATCTCAATTAAAGAAAGGGGAGTGTGCGAAAGCGATAAATATTTTTCTAAAAAGTTGCAAAGCTGGCTAGCTGAAAAAATAATGACATTCTGGATGTCAATTGCAAGGCATGTTATTTTTGGGATATAATAATTTAAAATGCAGTCTATACAGAGAGAGAGAAAAAAAAACATCTGCAGAGTGGCAGAATTGTTTAAATATTTGAATACATATTTTTACGTTTATTAAAAGATTGTTCTGTCATGTCACTGTAACCTTGGAAATAAGAAAAAGACCTCCTGCAGCACATCCAAGGTCATAACAACAATAAATCACGACTCACTGATTTTTCTCTGCAGCCCTTAGCTTTCTTTCTCATTTCTGCACACTGACAGAGCTCTTGTTCCTGTAGATGTAAATAGTGTGGAATACATCATGTGACACAAGTTAATGCAATATTGAGGCCAACCGCAAGAATGTATCTTACTTTTCATCTCCCTGTCTGGCTGTAATACAATATTTCCAGATTGTTCTCTCCCCAAGAGCAACCAGCTTACCATTGATCTGAGCGGGGCTGATACAGTCTCTGCTGCGGCGTGTCATTCTAATGAACCAGAAACTGAATCCGGCTGCAGTGTGTCTCTCTCTCTCTCTCTTGCCCATCTTCTCTCTTTCTTATTGTCATTTTTATGTCATACTCATACTTGCACTCACAAACACTCGGTTGCACGCATACGGTCACAAACTATCATTTGAGATCATTTTCTGCTTTCATATTCTGAATGAAGTAGATTTATTTTACTCTTTTGCGTATATGTGTTTATCATAATTAATCTAAAGAGGCAAACAAAGACAGTGTTATTCCACATTCCAGCTACCACGGCTGCCAGTGAATGGGTGTTTCTTCAACACATTCTTCTGACTTTTCAGAACTCTCTTAAAATACATTTTACACTTTAAAAAAGTAACACATCTACTAACACTAATGAGAAAGAAAAAAAATCTGAAAAGCATAAACAATTCCATCCCATCTCATACTCTGTGGTAGAAATTACATTTTAATTCCAAGGCTAATTCCACAGCTATCATTTTATTGCTCTAAAATACTCAAAATTAAATGATATTATCACACTTACTATTTTAAGAAGATTATGTGCAATAATTATCTGCAATAAAATCTAATAAATTATATACTTTCAAAATCTTCACTGACACTTCCCAAATGCACAATAATTAAAATTTCAAACATTTAAAATAAACTTACACGAACTAAACTTTATTTGGGTAAAAATTGCTCAGTCAAAATCATTTACACTGTGTGAATCTTATTTATTTATTTATTTATATATATATATATATATATATATATATATATATACAGCGGAGTTCACTTATCTCGACTCTCGGTTAACTCGCCAATGCTATTATGTCGACATTTTTAAAGTGGAACCGCCAAACTCCTTATGTGTCTTAGCATCTTCTCATTGGTTACGTCGATTCCTTTATGTCGCTGAACACTAATATCTCGAGCACAAAAGAGGGACAAATTCGCCACTTCACATGGTTATCTCGTGACTCATGAACGTACCTAGTTCACTGCGCATGTGCTGAGTTCGTGTTGCACGTGAATCTCCAGTGGCTTCTCTCACAGCGCCGCGCAGCCGCAGAACAACTCACGGGACAGTGTTGCCAACTTAGCGCCTTTGTCGATTGTCTTGATTTTTAGAGCATGCCGATCGCTTCATCAAACGAATCAGCATATTGGCTGTTGGTTATCTCGATAATCGGTTATCTCGATACTTTTTTGCAACCCCGAGGCCGTCTTAACCGCATTCCACTGCATATATATATAAATATGGTTAATACATTTTTTCACATTATCATAATTTCTAACTTTTTTGGATTTTCACATTTTAATACTGAAAGTCTGGGTCTGGTACAAAGGGGGTGAAAACCAATAAATCAACAAAAATGAGTTTTGTTACTTTAATAAAAATCAAGCTCAAGGACACAAAGCTGCTCACTGCCCTCCCCTTGCAATCCAAAGTAAAGTAATCCAAGTAAAAGTTTATTTCCCACAGAGCTGGCAAAGTGATGTACCTCAGCAATAGTCTAAAGTGTAAATTAATACCACCCTGCAGCTTCACACCAGTTTTTTCACCGAGAAGAACTAGATTTCCCATTGGGAGGTGAGGCAACTTCCCAAGGCAATGTCACATCCCTGTTTTGGCCCATCTGTCAGGGACAGCCCTTTCTGTGCACCAGCAATGCCAAAAGTGAGGGCTTCACTTCAGCGTGGCACCTTCACAGATGGCACAATGTAGGCACCAAACCACATCTCAGGCTCCCACGTCCATGTGCTCCGCGCTGGTGGCTCTGGCCTATCTGATCTTCGTATCTCTGCCCGTATTCTTCGGAATTTGAGTCATGGCAGGTTACGTAGTGGCTGAGGGTAATGAAGACAGGTGACGCCAGTAGGAGAGATCTGCTTTTCTGTAAGCTGCTGATACAACACTTTGCAATAACGAGACCTAAATCACTTGCAATCAATTAGTGCTACCAATCTGCCAAACAGACTAGTTGATACTGTAGTTGATAATATGATTCATGAAATTGGCACGGGTTGTTGAATACAAGATACAATGATGATTACAACTTAAAATTAATTCAAAAGCATTGGTGCATTGCCTTTTTTAAGAAACACAGGGCCAAAATAATAATAATAATGCATAAAAAAATAGGAAAAATGACAAATAACAAAAATTCAGGTCTCAAATTTCTCTTTCAAAATCTCTTAGGAGAAGCTGGCAGGGGGAGCTTTTATCATATATATATATTATCTGTGTGTATTATATATATATATATATATATATATACACACACACACACACACACACACACACACACACTACCTTTTTTAAGCTGCCGTCTGTTTGGGTGTTGTGTGCTGCATGACAAACCTCAGTGCTGCAGAAGAAGTTCAACAACAAGAAAAGCAGTTCTATTCTCGGTATAGTGACTTACATAAGTCATATCACAGTGTATTAATGGAATATGTATTTAGGCTTTTGCCAGTTTACTAACTTCCTGTGTGTGTGTGTGTGTGTAGATTTAGATGATAACTTAAAAACTGAATTGTTAATTTTTAGGTGAACTATACTGTTAATTTTGAGCACAGATCATGCATCACTATACAATGGCCAAAAAAAAAATAATAATAATAATAATAAATGGTGCAACCAGATTTTGCAGAATGTAATGAAAATTTCCAAATAGTATTTTTATTTTAATAGACTAAAAGACTGCCCTAACCACTGTATGTGTATATAGGTTGTGTTATACATGATCAAGCACCAAAGTACAATTATTGTTAGGCAATAATTTCGAGATTTGTGTTTTACACCTTGTAAAGCAGGAGATGTAACATAAGAGTAGATGTGTTGAAATATTTTTTTTATTTTATTTGCACACAATTGGATTTAAAAAACTGGAAAATAACCCATCAAAGTGCAGGAAAACTGCATGAAGAAGACTTGCAAATGCAGATAAATCAGTCTTTAATAGAGCTAAAATCTAGCACTCAGATTCTAGCATCATTTTTGCATTGCAAATTCAACGCAAGAAAAAGCTCTTGTTTAATTTCCTGCATTTTATCTTGAAAACCTTGACAGACTGAAGTGCAGCTGTGATTGACAGGCAGGGACAGAACGCTTTATCCCATGCAGACATCGTTTACCCACAGTTGTCAGACACACTGAAAAGTATCAACAACAACAGACAATAGGAGAAAAGGCTGGTTTTAAACAGAGTATATAGCCAAATTACTAGTTTAATAAATAAGATAAAATAGGTTAGAAAGAATACAGTCTGTTAAGAAATCATTTTGAAGGTTGGCAGCAACACCGATGCTTCTAAGACACCCTGAAATTCGAATGACTATTTTAATGTTCTCAGTGAAAGAAGTCATCCAAGCTGGCAGACGAAGTAAAAGAAATGTTGGTTATAAATATGTATCATTCAATATAAAAAATATGTATTTGTATTAAAATAGTATGTGGATACTTTTTATTCTTATTAGAATGCCTAATTTAAATGTAATGCATGTGTGTGTGTGTATATACACTGCTGTAAAAAGGCAAAACACCTTAACTCGCTAGAGTGTGGAACGGACTTCAGCCAAATTAATTATAGGTAGGACACTGTCAGGGGACAAACCGGTGATGTTTTAAACGAAGCAAATGCTTATTAATTCAGGTGTATAATCTTAAAACTAGTGTATTGGATAAAAGCACGGCAGTGAAGGAGAAAATGACTCCCAACCCCACACACACTTTAAGAGTAACTGAAAGAGGTTAACGACTTTGCTTTGTTTGTTGTAGATGGTACACTGGAGAACTGGAGGAGGGAAGGAACTGGAGACAGGAACAATCGCCTGGTACACAAGGTAAGGAGACTTTTAGATGTGTGTGTGTGTGTGTGTGTGTGTGTGTGTGTGTGTGTGAGAACAGTCATTTGAATGGTGCTGGGGTGATGAGGTGATGGATGACAGCTGGTGATGAATAGTACTCTGCTGAGAGCGATCTGATTGACTGGGTAAGGGCGGTGCCTGATGATTCTGTGACAGCACCCCCCTCTCCACGGACCGCTCCTGAGGGCCGATGACCCCGACGCTGAGGTGGGCGACCTTCGCTGCGGGGTGCAGGTTTCTTGGGATGAGTCTGGTGAAATGCAGTGAGCAGTTCAGATTTTGGGATGTCTTGGAAACCAGCTGGAATATCCACCAAATATTCCAGCTTACCCCCTCGGTGTAGGAAGTCCAAAATCTGTCTTATCCTGAACACCCCCCCCCATTACTTCCACTGGTGGAGGAGGGAAGTGGGATGTCTCCACTCTCTCCAGCCTTTGTGGAGAAAAGGGGATAAGGTGAGTAATAGGGTTTCAATTGTGATACATGGAATACAGAGTGAATGGGATATTGTTCTGGGAGTTTCAATTGAAAGGATCTCCTTCAGGATCTCAAAGGGGCCTCAGTACCTGGGACTCAGCTTCGTGCATGGGAGCCGCAAGCTGATGTTCTTGTTTGAGAGCCATACCTTGTGCCCAGGTTGGAAGGTGGACCTACAGACGCCAGCATGACCCTTATGCTTTCGGATGTCTCCCTGTAGATTGTGGAGTTCTGAGTCCCATGCCCACTGGTACTTCAGAGGGTTCTGCGGACCATGGGAACAGAGTATGCATTGGAATTCTGGTGGATATGGCAGATTGTACAAAGGAAGCAACAGAACTCTTGTACCTTCTGTAGTGTTTGGGGGTGGTAACCAGAAGACAGACTCACAACGAACGGCTGGTTGGGATCTGGATGCTTTTGGAGCAGAGCTTGGTTGAATGCTTGTTTGAGGGAGATGAATACGACTTCAGCCTCCTGTGGCCAGGATAGAGGATTGGGCTTGCCTTGGAACAGGGAATTGAGAATGAAGATAATATACATAAGTAGAAGATGGAAGTTGGCGAATCATGATGGACCAATGGCAATGGGCAGATTTGGCCAGGATGCCGGGGTTAAACCCCTACTCTTGCGAAAGACATCCTGGAATTTTTCAGGATCTCGGTTTAATGTCTCATCCGAAGAACGGTGCTTGTTGCAGCACAGTGTCCCCATCACTATACTGGGGCATTAGGACCCACACAGACCACAGGGTGAGCACCCCCTGCTGGCCTCCTAACCCCTCTTCCAGCAGCATCCTAGTCATTCCCAGGAGGTCTCGCATAAAGGTACTTCGTAGCCAGAACCCTGCTTAGCTTCAGTGGGCAAACCGTTTTAGGCTACAGGATGATATATAATAGTGTCTATCAGATGTACACATCAGAATCATTTTCTCTATGAATACTATGAATCTGGAGATAATACTCTTTACACATACTCTTTTATTTGCCTTGGTTTATAATGTGGAAGTATACGGATTTGTACACAGCGGTTCTGAGTTCACTGCAATGCGTTTCAGGTTTGATGTTGGTATGCTGCTAAGCTAATAACACAAAATTCCACTAGAATTAAACCCTGCTCCGTAAGTAAAGGGTACACTCAAAAAGCAGGACATGGCAGTGAATTTGTACCACTTTAGGACTCATTACTGTGTAGATTGTGTTTTTAGACAGATGTGATTAACAATTAACCAACAGAACAATCATCTACTCCAATCAACCACTTCTAAAACATGCAAATACCTTTCTATCTTGTCATTCTGACTCTCACTTTCACTGTTTCCCTGCCTCTATAGAATTAAAAGGTACACTGCTGTCTTCTGTGTGAAAGTTTTGTGAGCACAGCTACGACATACAATCCTTTTCTTGCTGCAGTCTCAAAGATTTCAGCTCCTGCCTCTGAGGGCAGGTGTCTCTGACAAACACATGTGTTAACAGTCAATTATCCAGTCAGTAAAGCCCCCTAATTACAGCACAAATCAGTTCTATGCCTGGCAGTGAGATCCACCGAGCTCGGTGGGAGAGAGACATTTTGAAATAGTGAAACAGTGAAAGCTAAACATCTGATAGCATGAAGATCTCTCTGTCATATAGAGCTAATGGCAAACTATTCATGTAATGCAGCAGACTGTCACAAATAAGGGTTCAGTGTGCTGCTGTATTTCATGGATGCTGCCTCGGTTTGATGGAGTTATTCTGTTTGAAGGAGTGACAGAGAAAACAGGCTGACTGTAAAGTGAGCATAGATTGCATCAGCACGGATAAACTGTGAGTGAATAAAATGTAAATGCAGGTTTTTTTTAATTCAGAGAGAAAAAATATGTTCAAACACGGACAATGCATTTTGAAAAAGAAAACTGATAGACTTTGCATGGTTGGTCTCCAGATAATTACTCTTCTTTTTTTAAAGACAGAATACTGAGCAACTAATGAGAACTTAAGTAAACTTACTGACCCATGAGTGTGTGCTGAGGGGAATTTCAGATAGCAAGATAGTCAATTGTGCCATGCAAGTTGTGATTTGCACCACACATTACATTTTTTGCAGAATCCCTTTGTGAATTACATGCTAAAGCACAGAAAGGATGTGGAAATAAACAACACTATCAAGCTGCTAAATTAATGAACAGCTATTTTAACACACTGACCACATTCATTATAGTTGTCCTTCGTTTTATCAAAGTAACCTATAAACAGACCTTTTTGTTTTGAGAGAATGGACCAGCAAGGTTTCAAACTCATTTTAATGGCCATTATTAATTCACCATGAGGAAAATATTCATTTCTAAACATAATACAATTTTAATTTAGTTTGGTAGTATTCACCTAAGAAATTGAGCAAACAGAGTTCGATATCCTTCTGCAAGCACTTGAAAAATTCATTCTTGTACTACAGCTCAAGTCCTCGCATTAAATTGACCTAGATTGAATTGTTTGCAAGGGCTACTGAACAAATGTTTGACTCAGGGATACATAAGGAGGGTAATATTGATTACAAACTCAGAAGTAATATCTTACATAAATATTTGGGACAGAAAAAGATGCATTATGGGTCAAACAGCTCTTTGCTGAATGCAGTACTAAAGCTATACGATTTGGCCCAGACCATTCATCTTCTGAAGCACATAACTATGATTAACGCTGAAAGAGCATTTCTATATTATGTACAATTTACACCAACATGTGTTGCATTGAATTGAACGTAGTCACCAGAATATTATTGTAACCTTTTGCTTTCCACAGAAAGTCATGCAAGTTTAGAACAAAAAATACTCTAAAATCATCTATAGCACATTTTAGGTTGCACCTTTCTTTTTCATCAAATGAAAAGTTCACTTGGAGGACCAAAGGTATCCAAGTCTCAAACATATTTAGTGTCAACTGGGAGAACTTGACAACAAAAATGGCTAAAGCTGAGATGTTTCTGGCAGCCCCTCACTTCACGCTACAATAGATGTTTACAGACATTGCTCTGAGACAAGGACAGGATGACGGTAAAGACCCTCTAAGCCATGAATGTCCAAAGAAAGTGTGATTGATGCCTTTAGTCCAGTGAGAAGACAATGTCAAGCCATAAGAAAGTGGAGCAATGGCTAACAAAATAAAGGGAGGCCCAAACACACAAAAGAGGTCTGTGTCAAAAGGCAAAACTGTCACTTTATTTCCCTTTTAAAAATGAAGTGTTTATGTAAACAGTGCCTCAGACACAAAACTATTCTTCCTGCAAATATATCATTGCATCAGCAAGTCTTTATATGGGAATCAACCGTTCAACCGGTTTGTTCAAAAACACTGATTCATTTAGGAATTACACAGTTTTATTTATGAGTAAGTCACTGGATTATTCATTCAACCGATTTGTTCAGGAATGAAACATTGCTGTGTTCGATTCCTCATTCACTGTTCCTTACATTACTTGACTAATACAGTCCACTTGAAGGAGCGAATGAAAACAAACGTGTGAATTGCGAGTACACTGATTCTGGCGGTAGGGCTACTGATTTTGCACAGTTTATGCTTGCTGTTTGTTTGAATTGTTTGAAACTTAAACTGGCAGCTCCAGAAGTAAGATGAAAATATGTATAACTCTGTCATGGAAACTGTATACAACTTAATTAAACAATTGTATATTCAACTACAAAGGAATTTACACGCAGTCCGGACAGCGAGTCAGATCGGTGAACTTTCACGGACTGTAACCGGTCTGGCCATGAGGCTGGACACGGTGCTGAGGACCAGAATTGATTGAACTGATTGAACTGACTGATTACGATCCGGACAAATTACCGAAGATCATCAAATTGATTATTTAAAAAAAATTTGTTGTTCCTATCTCTCGGTTGGGAGGTCAGCATGACAGCCTGGTCTGCTCTTATCTTCCTTCAGGGACAAAGCCATAGAACTGAACTCGAAAACATCTGATGTTTTGGCTACATTCTCTCTCATCATCCGCTAAACTGCATTCTTGTATTCTGGAGGTGTGTGGCAGCGCCTGAAATGGCTGCGGCTTGGAAACTTCATTTCGTTATACTTGTATACTTGTACATGTGTAATGCCAATAAATGTGATCTGTCTATCTATATATCTATCTATATATATATATATATATATATATATATATATATATATATATATATATATACTTGCATGAAATTAAGGCGTGTTTGAATGAGTCATTGAATCATTCATCCAACCAATTAATTCAAAAATGCTGATTTATTCAGGAACAAAACAACTGTATTTACGAGTGAGAAACTAACTAATTTATATTAATTTATATTTTTTACCAATTAGATTGACTTTAATAATGAACCCACTGAATCACTCACTTAATTGATTTGCTAAAAACACTAATACATTCAGGAACAAATCACGACCACTGTTAGTCAGAGAAGTGCAATGGTTCTTTGACAGTTTCGAACCGTTCACTTCTGGAGCAACAACAAACAAAATTCTGAATTATAATTGTGTATAAAAACTAAGTTACTCAGTATTCCTTTCTTATCCCTTTAACTGATGAATTAAAGCAATATCACATTCACAATTGTTTGTTTCCAAATATCAACAACTGTATCGGGAACAACATCACTCTTTGTAATTTGATACTGTTGTGACTAATCACTTTTGACTGCCAGTGACTATACTTATATCTGTTTTTGACTGGTATAACCTGATATATGAACGTAATGGAAATAAGAAATAAAAAAATGTGTCAGGATTAGATAAATGTTCAATGACGTCCTTACATCAGTCAATAAAAGTTGTAATAAAATCACAACACAACTCCAGTATGTCCTGTACTTTTTTGGATGTCTTTGGGAAAGGAGATTATATATGTTATTTCATTCTAAGTTTAGCCAAGAACTTTTGAAAAAGCATCTTCCAAAAAGATTATGTCCAGACTTTGATATTGGTTTTATGAAATCATTGAATCCATAAGTACCTGCAAGCTTATTTTGCAGTCATATCTTATGCGGAGCTTGGGTTATCTTCTGAAACTGTCATGAGACTCTTTTTTTTTTTTTTTTTTTTTTTTTTACCTTTTTACCTTTTTCTGCCCAGGTTTCAAATAAATATCCTGGTATACTCTTCACGATTTGTTAATTGTCTATGATATGCCTTTATTGAGGTTGAAATTATTTTAAAAAAAAATTTAACAAACATTTAGAGAGAGATGTAGGATTACTGAAAGCCTAAACAAGCATCAAGCCCAAAATAATGACCATCAATTTCTAGTTTCTAGGGTGTTCAATCTGGTTGCTAGGTTGGTGTTTACTGTTATGGTTTTGCTTGGTGGTTACTAGGGTATTGCTAGGAGGTTGCTAAGCAGTTTCTTTCTGAACCAATTCAAAATGGATCATTTGGTTTCTAGGTATAGTTCAACAGTTGTACCAGTCACCAGGTGAAAAGGCAGATCAATAGTTAGTATAAATACTGATGTGTTGACCAGTTTAGTTGACCTGACCTCTGTGTTTCATTTGGTCCAGATAGAAAATAATGTCTGAGTCTCATGCATAGGCACAGTCAACATTGTCATGGTCAGTACTGTCAAAATTGTTTCATTATTTTTGTCTCGGTTGTGACCTGATGATCTGTTTGTGGGAGTGACCTGTTCATTTTATAACAAGAAACATGTATTAATCTCAACAGTATGGATTGCACAGCTGAAAGAAGCAATTGAAATAGTTTGACATGAGGGGAATTCATTGACAACAAAAACAAGCCCATTTGTCCCACAAACTCAGACTGCAAAAACAGACAAGCCAAGGCTATTTTTTTTCTGGTTCTGACCTTCACAGTGTCTTAGATTTGCTTTTTCTCCATAGAGGCTGAACTGCTTTCAATTAAATGCTGTATTTTTCTGGCAATAGCCACAAGGCTTCTTGGATAAGAGGGTTAAGGAATCAACTTTTGTCATCAACAAAAAGTGTAAAAAAAAAAAAAAGAACGAAATTTAAAAAATACTAATAAAAAAGAAATGACCTACCTAATGTCCTCCTTCTAATAGTCAAGTAAAATGCCTTGGCATTTGTGAACTGATTTATGAAATCAGTATTGGAGCCTTGAATTGATTTTTTTATTATAATGGTTATCTACAGATTATAAAAAGTCTATGTCAGGTGATTGTTTCAAATTCAATTGTATCTTTCCAATCAAAAAAGAGTTGAAGAACATGTCAGACTAACACATACTGTGTGTGTCTCTTGATGCTGTTCTCACTCTAAATAAATGCACTTTTAAACAAAGTCTCAGCTTTCAAAAGCTGTTTTAATGCTCTTAAATGTGGCATGACTCTTGTCTCTTTATTATTACAAGTTATAGCACAAAAGCATGAATAAACATCTGAAAGAGACAGTAGAGCCTATAGTAAATTTGTCATTTCTCATGTAATATCAGTCACAGAAAAGCATCAATAAGACTTATTAACATTGTATTATTTACCTCAGGAAAGTTAGTTTACAGTTTGTAAGCTATAAAAATACTAAATATGTACTTGTTTACTGTTAATTATGTATGTTTGCATGTCAATCAGTAGAGCATTGGTGCTTGCAACACCAAGGTCATGGGTTCGATTCTCAGGGAAAGCAAGAATTGATTGGAATGTCAATGTGTTTCTTGAATGCAATGTAAGTCGCTTTGGATAAAAGTGTGTGCCAAATGCATAAATGTAAATGTAATGTTTGAATAAATCTATAATGAAAACTACCTTATATGTGCAATTGAAATGACTGAATACAAAAAGTTTCTTTCAGTTTTAATATCAGATCTGAAAATAAATAGCAGTTGAATACAATAGTAATACTGCCTTCATAATTCGTCAAGTCATCAAACCAGCACAACCATCAAAGTCGTTTTTGAGAACCGCAGAAAATTATGAATTATTATAAATTATTATCGGCTTATGAGTCAAACGCAGCATTTTACCTGTAACACTGAATGTATTTCCTTATTCAGATCAGGCCATATGGGCAACCTGTGCATTATCAGCCATCCAGAAATGAAAATCAAAACGCATCTGTTGTCCAATATTCAGCAATAAATGCATAAATGTAACCGCTGGAGTTGAGGTATAGGGCACGGCATGCAGGTTGTGATAAAAGTTCAAAGCGAATGTGCAATTACAATATGTTCACTTACCAAAATCTGCAAAAGTGGTAAGTTAGATTCTTGGCTCTCACTTTGCATGCTTTTCATCTCTATAAATATGTACCGCGGATCGCAAGTGGGTGTCTAATTGGCTCGCATTTGATCCCATCACTCTAAGTAGGACTTGGTGCTATTAATGGTGTTCTAATTCTGTTTTCCTGCTCACATACATTACAGAAGACAGCCTTATTTTGATAGAGCATTGTGAAAGACTTCATTAGTCTAACGGCACTACATGGTGAATAATGGCGGCTGCCTTGACCTTGTGCCGCGGTGTCATTTTGAATTGTAATGCCCAAATGTAATAGGGCTTTACAACTGATTGCTGAGAGGAACTTGGTCTGTTCAGCTGTAATTGATGGCTCCTCCTGTGACTAGACTCCTCAATGCTTGAGTCTGGATAACACTAGGGTTTATGGAGTAAGAAAGAACTTCTGAGATTTTAAGCAGTGTAATTTGAGAGTAAGAAGACTTTTTCCATTAGTTCTATTAATTTACTTAAGTGCATGCAATTAATTCAAGCAATGACTTAAAGTCTTATTAAGATTTGTAAGTAGTATGTCAATCTTGTATTATTTCTTCTAAAACGATATTCTAACAGTACTGCTTCAAAGAAATCAATCAACACTTTAATAGGGCTGTTCAATTAATTAAAATAAACCCAAATCAAGATATGACTTACTGCAATTATCTAAAGGTTTCTGTTGAATGAAACAAATCTCTGTGTGGCTTGTTCCCGAGTGAAACATGGCACTGTGTTCTTACACATGAGCAGATTATTACCAGATCATGTATTCTTGACATTTTTTGTAATATTAGAATTTGTATTATTTTATTGCAATAATCTATATCAATCCTAATAAATCACAAAATATTGGCCAATTTATTCTGTCCTGCAAACAAGTATGGCAAACCGGAAAGAAAGAACAAAAAAGAGATTTCATACAGCCCCTATATTCTAGTATTTTAAATATTAAATAATCTGACCTTTGTATGTTAAGGCAATCTTAGATATTTGGTTACTTGGGCTGTAAAATGTTCTGTAAGATATCTATGAATTATTAATTACATGTAGTAAAAATAATAAGAATAATATTAGATATTTTATATTTTTAGATCTTAGATATTTGGTTACTTATTAGATCTTATATATTTGATCTTACTCATTAGATCTTTGGTTACTTTGGCTGTAAAATGTTCTGTAAGATATCTATGAATTATTAATTACATGTAATAATAATAGTAATAATAATAATATCCCCAATGATATTAAGATGGCATTTGATTATTATACACCTATATAAAATCGTTTATAAAGTCATACATTTTTTGAAAATGAATGGAAAAAAGATTGCATTTCTTAGAACTTGCCACATGTGTTTATACATGTATTTGTATTTTTAATAATTACATCATAGACGGATCTTTTTTAAAGACGACAGTGGGCTCAGACTCAAACATTTAGGTTGGTAATGGTGCATGCATGGCAACAAAGTTATACAACAACTGTAAGAGTGATCTGCTCTGCTGAAGCTTGACAGAATGTATAGTGACTTATGGAAGAACCATTTAAAACCTTCTACAGTGAGAAAAGTGACAATTCAACAGCTCATAAATGCTCGTAATAAGGGCTTGGTTAAATCCAGCAAACCTATTGACTCACCCAACAGATGTTGTCATTGTGTTCAAATCAACACATGTCTGTAGGTATTCATGGAATAATGACGTTATTATTAATGCATATTTCCATTTCTCATGCTCCGATTTGGTAACGGGTGGTGGGGTGAGATGGGGTTGGCATTGGTTTGTATGTGTCAGATGGGTTTCAGAATTAATTCAAGAAAGATTAATATGAGAAAGCCAATGACTCATAGCACTGAAACATTTCTAGTCATAAAAGACAAATACTTTTCCCCAATACGTGTCCCTAACAAATGTGCTCTTTTTATGTTTATTCATTTTGTTACATATGAGCGAGTCCTCATGACTCCCCACCCAGCTGGCATTCAAAACCCATTCATGGCAAAGTCATAATTTGCTGTAATATAGCAACTTACTCTCAATGAACAACTTAGACACTGTTAGAACACTGTTGTTGTTGGCGGTTTACCATTCAACTCAGAAAATGGGAGATTAAAACTTTCTTCTTGGGAACGTGCAACAGAATGGCATGTGCTGTTGGATTTCCAAACTAAAAACTTGAGATGAATAAAGCTAATGTTAAACATTCACATTTGATCAATTAACTTGTAGATACGAGTTATGAGCTATGAAGTTTCCACATCGAAACAAAACCAGATTCAAGAGAAAAAAGAGAGAGAAAAAAGAGCTTTCCTTTAGTTGAATCACTTGAGCATTGGTCTTTACAACACCAAGGTCATGGGTTTGAACCCAGGGAAAGCAAGAACTGATTCAATCTGTTCCTTGAATGCAATGCGAGTCCATTTGGATAAAAGCGTCTCCCAAATATGTAAATGTAAAAACAGACATTATCCTGTTTGCTGTTTTTACACTGGCTAAACTAAATCGTTGTGCATCCTTGCACAGTTTGGAAGCCAAGAAAATGTCAATGTTGACACCCAAACACCAAAGAAATTCAAGCCGTTTGTTTCTTTATACAGTAAACCACCTTTTGAGCATCAGTAAATGGAAAGCCGAGGGTTGAAGACGAACATAATGTGTGAATATCTGATATTTCACTTTGAAATGCAGCATTGGTGAGCGGTAACATTTTGGCTGGATAGCATGGCGGTGTAAAACACAACTACTAAAATTGCATCCTCTCAGTCAGAAATTAGTATGTTCTTTGTAGTATGAATAGAATTTGGACGTTACCACCAGATAGCACACATACTACTCATAATAGAAAGCATCTGCTGTGTACATACGTTCTAAATCGTAAACAAGACATTATCTACTTGTGCATTTAACTTCTGACAGCCCATTTTTGTAGTTTTGTGTGAAATTAGCTTTTTCCCTCCAATAAACACAAAGGGAATAAATGTAAATAGCAAAATATGTGTTAATGCAATACTTTTCTGTAAGCAATACTTTTGCAACAGTTTTGACCATGACTTTAGTAGGGACGAATTCAATTTTAGATCCAAAACCTAGTGAATTATTTTGATGAAATTAGCCAGTCAATATTTATTTAAATGTAGTGATTGGCATTTATGTTAGTTTGTTGTGTAAAATGTAAACCAGTGCACTTATTGGGGGTCATTTCCCCCAAGTACGGCATTACAGGCCTCTTTGGATCATGCCAATTCATTGTTCAGATGGTGTTTACTAGTTTGCCAATATCATGCTGTGGATTTAATTTGATGACACTGCATACGCACGCATATAATATCATGCAAAACGTGTTGCTAAGAGAGTCTTGTTTCCTAAGGGACAGCATGTGTTTTGTTTGTTTTGAGCAGAATTCAGCTTTGTGCCACAGGGTTTACGACTCAGCAAGACAGCTCAGGGTACAAAGATGTGTGTTCCCCAGGTTTGCCAGCATGACCTACAAACAGTATCAGCGGTCTTACCATTTCAATTCAATCCAGTCATTGTGAAGAGCTGGCATGAGACTGGGGACTAGTGCTCAAGAGCCTGGAATTCACATTCGACAAGGGATAATGGGCACAGGTGCCACCCGTTAACTTGCCCCTTTCTGTTGTCGATCCATTTGCATATTTTCATTTGCCTCATCAAAGAAGGATTTTGACCCCTTTGCAGGGTGTTTTGCAGCAGTGGCTGATTGGTATTCAAGGATTGGAGAGGAATTAAATGAAGACAGAACCTGTTAGTCTCAGAATAATGTTTGTTGAGTCAACAGATGGCAGACGCAAGCACTCAAGAATTCGGATTGTGCCTAAAATACATTTTTAAATGTGCAAACTGCTTCCTATTTTAATACTTTTCCAGTGCTGGTTGTCCTGTGATGGCATTTCTGAAGTGTCCAATGTGACAGACACAAACAGACTTTGACAAGGGAACCATCTGTGTTTGTCGCATTTGTTTGTCCGCTTTTGCATTGAGAACACTTTTAAGTTCACATTCTGGAATTTGGCCTTTGGCGCTGCTGGCACGTTGTGACTGTTGGAAAATGTCCCAGTGGACACAGAACATCGGAATGTGATCAAACCCAAACAGAAATGTTCTGGCTTGTAAGTATACTAATGGCAAGTGGATTTAAACATTAAAATCATAGCTAAAGCGACAGTAAAACTTTTTTTCTTTTCTTTTTCGGTGTATGAGATTCATGTGAAACACAAAAGAGAAAAGTACTCCGTAAACCTGAAGCTTGTTGATATTAACAGCTGGGAAGAAGAAAAAGCGCAATCATGTTCAAGTCAGCCCGAATCAAAGGGGCCATAAATCACTCTTTGACATCAGTTATTGTTAGATGAGTGCAGGGATGCAGATGATATCAAGTCACTGCCATGGTGACGGATGGGGACAATACATTTTTCAGAAGGAGAGGTATGTGCTTGTAGATTAGACTAAACATTTAAAGACATAAAATGAGAATATAACACAGATAGTGTTGAGCACCATGAGACTTTTTGCAAGCCTTAATGACAGTCTTGGAAAACAGGTCAATGACATGTTGCTCTTTTTTTGTTGTCTTGATCAATTATTTTATGATGAACATGGGGTTTAGTTCTGAAATAGTCATTTTTGGGGTCCTGATTTTAGAGGGAAAAAAAATGAAGCATAAGAGTATTGAATAGAACATATTATTATGGCATAGTATTTTAGTAGTAGTTCTGTATGTGGTGTGACAAATATGGATTGGAAAAAACACTTAAATTATATGAAAAGAGGACCCTTGAAGAGCCTGAAAACAGTGGCAGTGTTATAATAGTAATCTAAAACAATTAATGTTGTTTATTGAAATAAAGCTTAAATAAAATTAATATTCAATAATTTAATTCACACAAAAAAACCCTTAGCAACTAAATTAAATAAGTTTATATATATATATATATATATATATATATATATATATATATATATATATATATATATATATATATATATATATATATATATATATATATATATATATATATATATATATATATATATATATATATATATATATATATATATATATATATATATAATTGTATTTTTATATTTTTAACAGGCGCACCAGATGGTAATTTTATTTGTAAACTTTTGTTGAAAAGTGAAAAGCTGAATAAATTCTGACTTTTTTTTTTTTTGTCATTGACCTAATTATCAATTTTTTGGTCAGAATCCTTCTCGGCTATGATATCTCTAAGAGCAGTATTTGAAATATGTTCAGATATGTAATATTTATATAACACACAATGCATTTATTCGCTAAACTTATCAAGTTGGCCTCAAACAATCAATACAGAATTCATTTGAAAATATTGAGAAAAGAGACTCAGACTTTGAATTTAAGCCCATAGATGTTTGCATAATTGATGTGATGATTACAGAACTAAATGGCACAGTACAAGGCTTTGAAGGACAGAAGGTTGGAAAAATGAGTTAGGTTGTGCCCATTGGCTTGAATATTTCATTAATATAAGCTAAAACTAAATATTTTGAAGACACGCACTCGAAATTGCAAAAAGTCCATCATCTTCCCTGCAGCAACACGAAATGATAAGCTTTTCTTTCTCACTTATGCGAGACAAACCTCTCTGGAATTGCGTTCTTTCTGAATTCAGATAGAGCCTTGTTTAAACAGCATCTTCCATTTCATGTCTTGGGTATTTAACCATGGAAGGCAGACTTGAGATTCAATGGGTACAAGAGAGGTTTTGGGTGTCTTTCAACGTGGTACCTTCACCGGAGCTGTTCCGACAGAATCCGAACCCCTAAGTGGATTACCCTGCACACGCATGAAAGCACGTAAGAATTTCTTCATAGCAACAAAACTTCAAAGAAGAAGAAAAAAATCTTTAAATATACTTAAAAGGGACACAAATGAAATAAATAATGTGAAAGGAGAATCAAACAACATTGACAATGGGAACTTTCTGGCAGCTTTGAATGTGATTGTTCTGGCAGCGGCTTCTTTCGAGATGAGCTGTCAATTTGCATATGCGGACGAACGAGGAGGTGTTTAGCATTTGAATGACATTTGTGTGCCAGGTGAGAGAGAGTGAGCTTTAACAGAGATGAGCAGAGACAGAAGGACATCTGAGTGAAGGGTGTAAAAAAAATCTAAGTCAAATCCAGTTCCTATGAAAACTGACCAGAGGAGACCTTGGTCGGATGGTCGACGGAATTTCAAATTGCTTTCATGAACGGGACGGACCTTAGAATGACTAGACTATAAGCTTGAAGTGACATCTTTGGAATGGAGGACGACAACAAATTTTGTAGAGCTCAGGGATGTTATGTACCGAGCGATCTTTGATTCATGCAAGCTTTGGGAATCAAACAAATATCATCAAACCCGATCCACAAAAGGGAAACGAGTGTGTGCATTGAATGTTAACTGTCATCAGGAAGTCACCAGTGTGTTATGAACCACAGATCTTCAAATCCCGGTTGGTGTAGCAGAATTAGAATAACATTGTTCTCTGTGCACCTGTGATGCTTTAAAAACCGGAGGAACTCTATTCAGTTAACACGTCCAAGGTCACCAGATTGATCACTGCTCATACAAGACCTTTTTTTCTACCAGTGCTGTGACCCAGATTAACATCTGCTGATGCCAGTCAGCTTCCAGGCCCTATTCAGTTGCTGAAGGGCACAAAATGAGTCTTGGCTCATTTTCGACAGCATCATATTGCTATAAAGTTGTTATTGCTTTCTGGGCACATGGTTGATCGTTCATTGATATGCACAAATCATTCATGCTCCTAAATGTAAAAATAGTAATGTTGTCTTTTGATAAGTCTGCTAGCTGTTATTATCAACTTCCATAACCTAGATAGAGGCATGCAGGACCAGCCCTATTAGCACTGCACTATTAAAAAGTAAAGATTAAAAAAAAATAAGTTCAGCCAGCTGAAATATCCAAGTTGATACTTAGTATGAGTTTATGAGTATAAAATTTGAAGGCAGCACGAACAATAATGTTCTTAAAAGGACCCTTTTTTCCTATCGCGAATACCCAAATTCGACTATAAAGAACTTTTTTCTGAAACGGAAAGTTTTCATGGATATTAAAGGTTCTTCATGGAACCATGGATGCCAAAAAAGAACACTTTATTTTTAAAAGTGTAGCTGGCATAAGCTGCATTAGCTTGGAGATTCGTGAAGCTGCTCTTTTCAACAGAGGAACTGATCAGTTTGAAATCCTGAAAAAAACTAAACCGTTTAGAGAACTAAGTTTGTATCTTCAGTTTATTGCTCACATCCAAGTCCATGCTGCTAAATCTTCACATTTTCACATCAAAATCAACAGCGCCTCTAACTCAACGACACTCTTTTAAACATTCAGCTCTCTCCTCTGACACTGTTAATTATCAGATCCTCCTATCCACCCTCTCGTCACTGGGCATCACAGAAACTCCACTTTACTAGTTTGAATCCCATATCACAGAAAGGTCTTTCAGGGATGCGTGGTGCGTGGGGATCTCCAAAGAATATCACAACTGATCACTGGGGTTCCTCAGGGTTCAGTTATTGGACCCATCCCCTTCTCCATTTGCACTACATCACTGGGGCCCTTCATACATGCACACAGGTTCTCTCTGCCATTGCTATGCCGATAGCTCTACCTGTTATTTCAACCAAATGATCCAACAGTAGCTGCGTGAAGCTGGCGGACATCTCGGCATGGATGAAAGAACATCACCTGCAGCTTTACTTGGCAAAGACGGAGCTTCTCGTCTTCGCTGACATTCTGTCTCTGCAGCACAACTTCACCATCCAAATTGGTAAATCAAGGAGTAGCCCATCAAGGTCGGCCAAAAATCTTGTTTTCAATGAGCCCAAAACATGTTACAGCCCTCTTTTTCTCTCTGCATTGCTCGCATCAAGTTCAAGGCAATGATTACAGATCAATTTTGAGGCTTGAAATACAAGTTCAAGGCTTGTTTATAGATCTACCACAGACTCATCACCCTCCTACTTCCACTCGCTGCCATGAGTCTACAAACCTATGATTGACAAATGAGAGACAGTTCGTAGTACCATCACAGAGAGCCAAAAAAAAATCACTTATTTTCGTTCACTGTTCCTTGCTGGTGGTACGATCTCCCCGCCTCGATTCGGATTGCACAATCCCTGTCAATATTCAGAATACATCTGAAAACTTATTTTTTGCTCTGAGCACTTAACATAAAAACAAAGTGTATAACAATAAAAAATATATAGTTTAAATTCTATGCTTTCACTTTCCTTTAATCCCTCACTTTTCTAGCTTATACTACTTCAAGCCCTATATGAAACTTTGTGTTGTGAGCACTTCATGTGTACATCTGCCTCTTCACGATGAATCACTTACTGTATTCTGTTGCTTTGGATAAAAGTGTCTGCTAAAGGAATAAATGTTTGAATCTAATTACATTTTTAAAAAATAAGTTATGTTTTTATAGCACTTTTCGTTTTATTAAACAAAATATTATTAACTTGCTACAAATACAAAGCTTTAAAGAACTATTAATTCTCGTAGATTTTTGTGCACTGATTTTTCATTCATTAAATACACTGCAAATTAAATCACCTCATGTTTATTGTTGAACTTCATGATCTGACGCATCTCAATTCTCTGAGGAATTAAGTTAACTGAATGAACAAAAATAGCCTTTTTTTCATAATGAGCAGTTTTAAATGAACGAAAAATTACAAAATAGATTTTATTTAGAGTCTTGGAGTAAATTGAAATCGTAATGAATAAAAAAAAAACATCCCTGATCTAAATTTGCAATGAATTGGTTAAGTAAATGATTCAATGACTCATTCATTACACATGACCTATATTGTAGCCACCTATTGGTGCAATGATGTAAAATGCAGAAAGGGTTGTTGAATGTATTATATTTGCATATTCTACCCGACTCATCAATAAAGCAACTCATCAACCTCCCATTATCATTTGCATTTGTTCCTGTTGGACAAGTCCATATGGACAAAACTGCCTATATATTGTGCCTCAATCTTAGATTCAGCATGAATGTCCAGTCTGAGGAGGCGGCAGCAGGGGAAACAAATAATAATAATAATAATAAGTTTTATTTATATAGCGTCTTTCCAGAGCTCAAGGACGCTTTACAGTAGACAGTTGACAGGGGAGAGAAAGTACAAGTAGACTAATAGAAACAATAATAGAAGTATACAGAGAAAAAAATTAAATCAGGTACAAAAATACACACAGGACATAAGAGGCAAACATTCAGAGAGATAGTATTAGAGAAGTAAAAAATCAGTTAAACAAATCATGGGTAAAGCATTCAGAAAAAAGGTGAGTTTTGAGTAACGATTTAAATTCAGTGATATTGTTAATATAACAGAGTGAGCGTGGGAGAGAATTCCAGAGTTTAGGAGCAATAACACAAAATGATCGGCCCCCCATGGAAGAGAGGCGATGCCGAGGGACGACAAGTAAACCAGAGTCGGAAGAACGTAGTGAACGGGTCGGAGTGTAGGGGACGAGCAAATTACAGAGATAGGGAGGAGCTAAAGAATGTAAAGATTTTAAGGTAAGCAGAAGAATTTTGAATTTGATACGATAGGCAACTGGAAGCCAGTGAAGATTGTACAAAATTGGAGTGATGTGAGCAGAGCGCTTGGTGTGGGTGATTATTCTAGCAGCAGAGTTTTGAATGTATTGTAATCTAGAAATGGAGCTTGCAGGAAGACCGATGAAAAGAGCATTGCAGTAGTCAAGGTGTGATGAAACAAATGCATGGATGATGGTTTCAGTGTCTTGGGAACTAATGAAGGGACGGAGTTGGGCAATGTGACGTAGGTGAAAGAATGCAGATTTAGTTACAGAGGAAATATGAGACTGAAAGGAAAGAGTAGAGTCAATGATTATACCTAAATTTTTAACAGTAGTGGATGTTTTGATATGTGAACCATCTTTTTCACAGGTGAGATTAGCAGAGATATGGCTAGTGAGTGCAGGAGTTCCAATGAAGATAATCTCAGTTTTGTCCATGTTGAGTTTCAGAAAATTTGAATTAAGCCAATTTTTTATTTCTTTAACACAGGCGGAGATTTTGTCTGTTTGGGGGTGTAGAGTAGGTGTACAGATTGAGTATAATTGAATGTCATCAGCATAAAAATGATAGTTAAGACCGTGACGTTGTAGAATCTGACCAAGTGGTATGATGTAGATTATGAATAATAATGGGCCGAGAACTGATCCCTGGGGAACACCTCGCTTCAGGAGGACCATAGGTGATCTGGAATCCTTAACTGAGATGTAAAATTGTCTGTCAGAGAGAGATAGGAAAAAAACCAAGAGAGAGCAGAACCAGAAATACCCAAATCAGAGAGACGTGAGACAAGTAATTCATGGGACACTGTGTCAAATGCAGAGCTGAGATCAAGTAATAGAAGTACAGACAGAGAGCAAGAATCTAAAATCTTACAAATCTGTAATACCCACTAGCAGTCAATATTACATACTGCACCTTTAACCACAAGCCATTTTATTCATGACTCTAAAACCACTTGTCAACAAAGTGGCAGGTCAATTGAGAGGCAGTAAAAATAACTTTGTGTGAGGAAAAACTGATCAGCAAACCTTTTATACTTGAGTAAGTTTCAAAATGATGCATTTAAATTGTATAGCGTCTCTTACATGATTACGGTCGGGTGCTGCCATTGCATATTCCTCAACATCTGTAGCACTGCTTTCAGTTTGGAAAACCAGCTGGCTGCCACTGCTGGATTTTCAGTATATTATGCTTTGTTCTCTTGCTCTGCTAGCTTTGGCAGCTAAGTCGAAATTATTTTAACTGCACCATCTCTGTTCTTGAATTTTCAATTTAAAGAGGCTAATGACAAGCACTGTACACACAGTGGGATGCACTTTGATGTATTTTCAATGTGCATGCTTCACAACCCAATGACTGGAACACCTCAGTCCTCAATATTAGGTGAAAAATAATTCATGGATGATAAACCCTGACAGGTGTTGAATTAAGGGGAAATTTCACTTGCTGTAACAGTGGAATATGCTTCAGATTAACTTCTGCTTTTAGGAAAACTACAAAGGCTAAAGATGAGTGACAGAGGAAACCAATTTCCTCAGGGGAGAATTTTCCTACGTTCTTACTTCAGTGAGATCATGATTTCCACATGCTCTCTGAATAAGTACAAAATTTCCACTTTAATGTTACAAATACAAGGGAGTGAGGTGTGTGTAACATGTCTGATGCCAAAATATGGCAATTAAAGTTAACTTTTTCTGAACATTTTGTTGCCATTCCAAAAAATATTTGCTATTCTCCCATTTTAGAAATGATCTCAAATAAATGAACAAATAACATAATAAAGCTGCATATACACATCAACTTTGGCACCTAATTTATGTGTTGGCTCTGCAATGTAAACATCTGGCAAAAGTATGAGACAAAATCCCAGTTTTGCCTGACATTCCTATTGGAATATCGTGTAAGACTGGAAAACTGGTAGATGCCGAGCCACCTGGCTTAGGCCACGTCCACACGAAGCCGGTGCATTCCCTATCCGATCTTTTTTTTTTTCCTCGTTCTAAAAAAAAATTCCGTAAACACGGCGTCGTCTCAAGAAATATCAGCGTACACATGAAACCACTAAAGCCGACTGAAAACGGTGTAGTATATATGCCAGACCAGTATGGGGCGCTGTAATTCTGCCACAGATACACTATACACGGAGAAGAAGACTCTGTTATGCTGTTACGTGTGACGCATAATCATCGTTTCACAAAATATATGGATTAGCTGTACACACAAAACCGCTAGGGTGGTTACCTGGTTTCAATAAGTCAAAGTCAAGTCAAAGTCAGCTTTATTGTCAATTCTGCAATATATACAGTGCATACATATAGAGAATTGAAATTCCGTTACTCTCAGACCCAAGGCGAATACAGTTAACAAAAACAATAATTTAACAGTAACAGTAACAACAACAACAACAACAGAAGATGAAGATAAAATACAATAAAATTGAACTACATGGATAAAGTGAGTTATGGAGGTAAAGTGGCGATGGCAAATAGTGCAAACAATAGTAAATAGTAATAGTGCAAATTACAAATTCAGGCAGTGCAAATGTAATAGGAGAGAAATGCAAGGACAACATAATGAGGTGGATGAATAAGAGAATAACTGATGGTGGGTAGGGGGTGGGGGGGGGGGATTCAGAGATCAGGTCCTTGGTGCAGAAGAGGGGAGAGGTGGCAGAGTCGGGAGAGAGTTCAATGCCCTGACAGCTTGGGGTATAAAGCTGTCCTTCAGTCTGTTGGTCCGTGCCTGGAGACTGCGTAGTCTCCTCCCTGATGGCAGCAGACTGAAGAGGCTGTGGGATGGGTGGGTGGGGTCCCTAGCAATAGCAAGGGCTTTTCGGGAGAGGCGGGTGTTATAGATGTCCTGGAGGGGTGGGAGAGAGACACCAACGATCTTCTCAGCTGCTCTCACTATGCGCTGCAGTGCCTTGCGGCAGGATGCGTTGCAGGCGCCGTACCACACAGTGATGCAGCTGGTCAGAATGCTCTCGATGGTGCCTCTGTAGAAGGTGCGCATGATGGGGGCTGAGGCTCCGGCTCTTCTCAGCTTACGGAGGAAGTATAGTCGCTGCTGCGATTTCTTAATCAGTGCTGTGGTGTTGGTGGTCCAGGAGAGGTCTTCCGTGATATGAACACCCAGAAATTTGGTACTCCTCACCCTTTCCACGGTCGCACCGTTGATAGTCAGAGGAGCATGCTGGGTGTGCATTCTTCTGAAGTCAACAACAATCTCCTTCATCTTCTTCACGTTCAGAGAGAGATTGTTGTCGCCGCACCACCTGGCCAGGCGGCTCACCTCACTCCTGAAGTTTGTCTCATCGCCGTTGCTAATGAGACCAACTACAGTCGTGTCGTCCGCAAATTTGATTATTAAATTGCTGTTGTGTGTGGGTGTGCAGTCGTGTGTAAGCAGAGTGAAGAGGAGTGGGCTCAACACACAACCCTGAGGGGTTCCAGTGTTCATGATGATGGTGCTGGAAGTGTTGCTGCCGACCCGTACTGCCTGAGGTCTTCCTGTCAGGAAGTCCAGCAACCAGTTGCACAGTGAAGTGCTGAGTCCCAGCTGAGACAGTTTGTGAGTGAGCTGTTGGGGGATAATTGTATTGAATGCTGAACTAAAGTCTATGAACAGCATTCTGACATAAGTGTCTTTATTGTCCAGGTGCGTGAGTGCTGAGTGGATGGCAGTGGTGATGGCATCATCGGTCGAGCGTTTTGACCGGTATGCAAATTGGTAGGGGTCCAGGGAGGGGGGGAGGACAGATTTAATGTGGTGCATGACTAGCCGCTCAAAGCACTTCATAAGGATGGGGGTAAGTGCGACTGGGCGGTAGTCATTGAAGCCGGATGGAGATGAATTCTTTGGGACTGGAATGATGGTGGTCGCTTTGAAGCAGGTGGGGACAACAGCTTGACTCAGTGAGATGTTGAAGATGTCTGTGAAGACATCGGTGAGTTCCTCTGCACAGTCCCTCAATACACGTCCAGGAATGTTGTCAGGACCTGGAGCTTTGCGTGCGTTGACCCTGCTGAGGGATCTTCTCACGCTGTCCCTGGGCAGTGACAACAATAAATAGCAGTTTCAGTCTCCCAACACACCGGATCCATGTGGACGAAACACCAATACGAAAAAAAATGTATACATATACAGTGAAACGCGTGTCCGTGTGGACGGGTCCTTAGAGGTAGTCTACTCTTGAGAAATAAACATTTGAACTAGGGATGGGCGATACCAGACTTTTTAGATTCGATACGATATCGATACTTTTGGGTATAATTTTACCGATATCGATATCGATACCGATACCGCTTATTTCTTAAAAGTGTATGTGATATTTAAAAAAAAAAGTAATATATATATATATATATATATATATATATATATATATATATATATATATATACATATAAGACATATTGGCTATTAAAAAAATTATTACAAAAGTAAAATTGACAACAAATAAATAAAAATGTTTAAAATAATACAGAATTTTACAAAAAAAATGGATTAAATAAAATACATCATAACATAAGGATTAATATAATAAAAAATACTAAAAACAAAAATTGTGCATATTTGCACTGTATGAAATATTTCTTATTTTTAAACAGGCCATTTATTTCTTTATTTTCAACTTTGTACATATTTTTTTCCAATTTAGCAATGTTCAGAAAGATATTTCAGTGTCTTTTCATTTTGAATTGTTAATAAAGATTTCCTAATTTTTAAGCTTCAGATTTGTGTTTAGGAAAAGCAACATGTTAACATTTTTTTATTTAAGACGATTTCGCCTCTGACTAATTGTCTCTCCTGCCTTGGAGAACAACCTCTCTGCTGGAACAGAGGTTGCGACAATTCCAAGGTATTTTTTATCACCTTTTTTTCTGCCACTGAAAAATAGCACCACGCTACGCTTTCTTTCTGCCATTCGTGTTTCTCACAGTCATCACGTGACATAGGTGAGCTAAATGTCAGAGGGGGATTTCAGTTGTAGCACAAACATTAAACAGAAGTACCGAAAACACTTTTTGCAAAAATTGATGCAGAAATTATTAATTTAATTTTAGTATCGATATTTTTGTGGAGATATCGATACCAAGTGAGTAGCTTGTGAGTATCGATATTTCGATACTGCAGTATCGATATGCCCATCCCTAATTTGAACTCACTCTTGCAAAATTAGCATCCCCACCCAAGATGCACCACTTGGAGAGTTCACACCTCACCCTAACTCTCTTCATAACCCTTTGTTCCCCTTTTTCTCTCCCTCACCTAAAACACACTCAAAATCCATGCAATGTTAAGAGTGAAGTATAAGTGACTATACATGTTTGGTATCATTTGAAATGTTTCAGTGCGACTGGTAGAACAGTCTCATCCCCACAGAAGTAAACCAAAAGGAGATAAAGGTTGTAGAGTTTAGAGATCTTTTGCTTACTGTGGTGGGTGGGCCTCTACCAGGGTCTTTCATGCAAATTATCTTCTGTTCTCAGTAACCAAATTTCCATTTTTAGCTCATGTTTTCATTTGAAAGAGGTTTCTGTCCTGGTCTGAGTATTTAAAGAAACGTTTCAAGTCTTAGCGTGATTGGTAGTCGGATCATGCAGTCAGATGTATTTCAGAACCACTGCATTATGTGTTTTTCTGGTCAGGCATGCATCTTTTACTCCATTTCTGGGCATTCGATGTTTTGTATTGAATATGTAACTGATATGATGCATTTACCTGATTAATAATAAATTGTTACGTTTGGTTTTATTCTGACTTACTCTGAAATTATTAACTCTAGTAGATTGCGTTACATCCATTGTTACCCCAAAATCTGTGGGGGGCTAAATGGAAATGTTATTTAAATCGTGACAAGTATAGGTGACAAGTAGTATTAAGTAACATTATCCATAATCTCTGACTAATGATTGGATTGAAGACCGTGGTATCCGTGTAAAAGAACGGCTGGGGCGAGACTTGGGAACTGAATGAACAAGTATAATAAGAGTACAGAGTTATATAGAAAAATCAAGTGTCTCTTTAATAAATTATCATAGAAATGACATAGGTCATATTAAAAAATGGAGTCAGACAAATGTTAAATGGGAATTAAACTACTTTGCCACATTTAAAAGACTGCTGTAATGATCCTTCACCCGCTCATCGGAAACTTTCATTGGACCGACTGGACCGGCCCTACAATTTATACGGATTTTGTTGACTGGTGTAAATCCATTGTTTGGCCGATTTTCTTTTTCAATTTGCTTTGAAGAAGATTAAACAATTGTTTTTTCACTATTACATAGCTTTCTAGAATACTTCATTTTTGATTGGTCAGTTGAAGCATATTGTGTTTTTTTGTATAGTTTTGTTTTTACAAATAGTTTTTTATAATTATTATTATTATAAAACATACCAATACAATACAGTATATCCCTCGTTTATCGCGGTTAATGTGGACTGGAACTCCCTGCAATAGGTGAAAATCTGCAAAGTAGGATCAGCCAATCAGCTCACGGGATACATCCACTCGTGCTCTCATTGGTCGAATTCACACCGGGAACCAATCACGTGTCTTGAATGAGTGCGGTGGGTGTGCACAAAGCCTCTGAGAGAGTTTCTCTCTTTGTCTGGCATGCTGGGAAACAATTTCTCTCGCGCATCACGATAAAACAACGCTGCTTTCTGCAATATGGCTGCCGATATGGCGGTACTTTTGAATTTTTATTTTTCAATAAATATTTTTGAAAAATCCGTGATGCACTGAGGCCTTTTTTTAAAAAAATTTCTAACATAATCAAATCAATTCAACTCAAATCAATTTCATTTCCATTTCTTTTAGTTATTTAATGAGTAGCCATATAAAAAGAGGGTAAAATGAAGTGTCAGATGGTCATTATTTCTAAATATATCCCTTCAGGGTGATAAAACCCTATCTGGTTTATTTTGTGATGGCTTTGCACCATCCCTTACATATCACAGTAAAGTAACATTGTTTCACCAAACCTCCACCTCTTTTCTGTGTTCCATTCAGGAAATGCACATTCCAGATGTGTAATGGAATAATTAGGACGCATTCAGGGACCTAATTCTCTGCATGATTTCCTCTATATTATCTAAAACAAGCACTGATTAAGAAGAAACACTTTCATGATTACACCGGAAGACTAATTGAAAAGTGAAATACACAATGAGTAAATTAAAAATTAGAGAAAGACAACATGAAAGGTTGTACAGAATTAAAGCATGAAATATAAGCCAACAGGAAATCATATGATCATGTGATATAATCATATTAGAAAACAATTGGTTAAGTATTCTTTCTTGCTGTTAAACATTTTGTAGTATTACGATTATTAATTGCTTCTTTTGTGAATACAAATTTTCACCCCGTTTCATTTCAGACTCACTATTATAAGGCCTCTGGACATTAAAGGTAAAGTCATGGCAGCTCTGTAAGCAAAGCTTACTTCTACAAGCAAATGGCTAATGTAGTCAAGCAAATTTTTTGTAAAGCAATTTGTTCTAAACGTCCCATTTAGAAAGACCACACTCCAGTCTCTACAAAGATTAAAGAGTGCATCCATCACATTTTCCTACCCACTTACTGACTTCTGAACACAATTAGCATCTTAGCATTATTTATTGAGCTGATAGTGAAGTATGGCAGTGCTGTGGTGAACTCTGACCCCACTGATGGCAGGATAAGTCTTTAAATGAAGGTGTCCTTGACTGGATTCACACAATCCTAATGGGAATAATTACCCCCTCTTGCTGTAATTGACACTTTATGTGAGGAGCATGGCAATAAGACAAAAATAACAAGGAGCTGCTAAAACTGTCAAACCAAAAGTCTCCCTCTCCCACTCTATCATGCATACTAATGGTGCAAGGTGCAAACAAACAACAAAGGATGATTTCTTCATTTAAAGCAGAGAGAAAGCTGATGGATGGACAGACAAAATAATGGGCAAATACTGGATACATGATAGACTGACAGAAAGACAGATAAACTAATAAATGCTATAGAGAGACAGAAAAATGTTGTAGAAAAACAGAGATAAAGTACGATAGACAGACAGAGATGCATAGCTGGATGGATGGACAGATAGACAGATTGATAAGCAAGTATATTTCGCAACCCAAGCAATGCAAAAAGCAGGTAATTTAGCATGCTCTATGAATTGTAGGCAAATAGCTCAGACCTTTCCTCATCCAGTTTTAATCCTTAACCATATTAAAACAGGCTGAGAGGCAGAAACTGTGGAGAATAGCCAGGAAAAAAAAAAATATTCAGATCAAAAGGATTAAGTAGAGAATCAGAAGTCACACCCTGTCTCCTTCCTTATTACGTATTAGATGCCAGACACTGAAATCTTAAGTGTTATTCACGCTCAAGCCTGTCACTGGTGATTTAATAATGCTGGAGGAGAATAAAAGAATTTAAATTCCAGTGGCAGTCATGCAGTAAGAGCAAGGAAAAGAAACAAAATATCATTATCTCACTCTTAGTGTCAGATTACAAGCGACATTTTGCACGATGTATTACAATCTGTTGCTCCTGATACGGATTCTCTGAAGGAAATTGGGATCAATGGCAGTTTACTTCAGATAAATAGAAAATTGCAGAGCATGAACAAACCACAACAAAGATTTTCTGTTATGTGCACGCCTACAGGAGATGCATGTTTTGTAATTATGCAGTTACCAAAGGCACTTTGAGAAACTGATTGACAGTTATAAAACAAAACAAATATGACACCATATATGACCATATTGAATTATGTAGAAGATGTGCAGATGTGCAATAAATACATTCAATTTATTGCTTTTTTTCATGCACAACACAAGTATAATTCAAACTTATTTATAATTACACATCATCAATAAATGTTAAAAATAAACAAATGCTATTTTTGAATCAAGGAAACCTAAGTTGCTTCAGTCCAGTAAATGTGTATCTTACCATTTACTTTATAAAAATCTAAGCAAAAAAAGCCTTGATTTAAAAAAAAAAGTATGAACTGTAAAGTATTGAAGTTTTTTCGTGATATTGATAATTTATAGAAATTAGCCAATTAAACATGATACAGTAAGTTCTTATATTCAATAAATATGCATTATACTTAAGTTATAAGCAAATTAATATTTTATAAATTTGATCGCATTGCGCTTTCTCAATGAATTTATAACCCCAAAGGTGCGACGTATCCTGGGGAATACAATCACTTACAGATAGATTTTTTTTTTTAAAGGTAAAAAGTTAATTAATGCAATTTCAAAATAAACTAAGCTAACACTCGTAAATATGTGAAATATATCAACTTTTATCGAAAGGTAAATGGATTTCCCACTACCAGTGGTCATGTGGGTTTTAAATGCTTCCCATGAGCTAAACAAAGAATGTATGAACAAAGTCATATCCTAAATTGTCTAAATATTCTATATTTTTCTCATATTCTAAAGTCAAAATCTATATTTATGCATTTGGCCAAAGCAACATACATTGTCAATGTGCATTTTGAATGCATTCTAATCAGTCCATGCTTTCCCAAGGAATCGAACCCATGAGCTTGGTGTTGCAAGCGCCACACTCTACTGTTTGAACTACAGAAAAATACAAGAAACACCCATTCTGCATGAAACCAGGAAAGGAGACCTAACATTTGCAGGATGCATCACCTCTTTAAGGGTTAAACCCAGTTTAGTTCCACTCATGGTTAATTATTGTCTTTGCATTTGTAAAACTGTTGCGTTCTCACTTTACCTGTCTTTGTTTTTTTTTAAACACGTTTTGCTGCATTTGAATCATCTTCTTACCTGCTCACACCATAGGAGTATGATTTTTATAGTACAATTATTAGTTGTTTGTTAATATCGTACTGTACAGGCTGTTCTATTAGCTTTAATCTGAGTATATCTCAATCTGAATGAATGACTCACAAACTGAATTAATTGCTGAATTCGGAACAACATATACTAGTTCCAAATTCAAGCGTCACTCAAACTGAGAGGTGACTTTCTCTGCTCATGGTACTTGCAGATACACAGATGCATATTTTCTTGTAAAGGCATCCCCTCTCCGTTAATATATGCAATTCACAATTCCACAGCAGTCACGCACATGGAAATGTGAGTATTGCCGGAGGGCATGCTCATCCAGACTATTAATATTTCTACTTTTCTTGTGCCACTTTCATGTCGTCAATCAGAGAGGTCACCATTTAATCCTCAGTTGTCTCACCAGGTTCAGTGAGCACGCTCCAAAACACATCACCTCACCAGCTATTTGTGTCTGATCACTGGCGAGTGGAATTGGAAGCCATGGCATATTGTGCATCCTTTATCATTTCACACATGAATTATGGATGCTGCTTGAGCTACTTGGTTTCCGAGAGCCTGTGTCCTTCATACGGACACATCTATTTGGAAGGTAGAATATATGTTTCATGACTCTGTCTAATGTTCCTGTAAGTCTTCTAGTCTAGGAAGATAGAGAAATGATCTGGTGGGAAAATAGGGAGCCATATTTGGACCCAAATGTTGATGGATATAGGGATACAAAGCTATCTTTACATGACTACTGAAAACAGATTGAGCATCAGTCATGTTGCTCCCAAATGCTTCAGAGTTTCTTTTTTTATGGCTGTAGGGAGATACTAGTAACAATTTACATTCACCTTCCTAATTCAAAGAAAATTGTTTATAAATCAGACTAAATTATGCTTTTTAAAAGTGTAAAATGCAGAAAGTTTTCTGTGATGGTAGGTTAAGGGTTAGGGGATGTACAGTTTGTACAGTAAAAAATAAAAAAGCTTTGTCTATGGAAAGTCCCCATAAATCATGATACACAACGTGTGTATGCATTTATGTCTAGCAGATGGCAACTTTACAAGTATTTTAGAATACATATTTATATAAATAGGCTTACTATATGCAGTATATTTAGGTTTATTGTATTTATATCTACAAAAGTTTATATATATATATATATATTTAAAAAAGTAATTAAATATAAATATATATATATATATATATATATATATATATATATATATATATATATATATATATACACACACATTTGTTTTTTTTTATATAATATACAATAATATAATGTGTTTTTACACACACACACACACACACACGCCCTTTTTTACGATCTAGAAATTTGTTCATACTCAGAAAAACATATAGAATTTGTGTCTTTGTCAGATTCAGATTTCAGCGAGGGAGGCCGCATATTAATATTCAGCAGTGTGCTAACCTGCATGTCATGATGATCAATGAGCTTTGTTACTGGAACATGATCTTTCACACCTACAAGCTGTCCATCAACACTTTCATAGCAGCATAACAATTAGGAGCAAGGCGCCCGCAGATGCATTTTGTCTTGATTTTACATCTGGCGAAATAGTACTACTGAACTTACAACACTTACAAGCAATTTAACATTTATTTTCTCAAGAACGTAGTTAGATAGGAACTCTAATGCTGATTACTTAAGTATTCTTCTCATACATTGGTAAGTTATGAGTTGAGATACTTAATTGTACGCACTACTCATCCACTGTTGGATCTTGCTGCTTGAATTTAATTAAAATTAACTTAAGAAATTATGGAACAGATTAAGTAATGATATAAGAATCTGTGAGTATTAAAACAATTCTAGAATTATATTTGGCTGCTATATTTGACTGGCTTTCATTAACGAATCAAACTTTTTTGCTTAAGAGAAAAAAGGGATTTGTACTTTCTGTGTTACAATTACAGCTTCTTTTTTTTGTTAGATATTGTATTTAAACGCTTTCGGAGTTAAATGATACTTTGCATCCCCATGCAGCTGCAGAAGCAAGCAGAGAATAGAAAGGTTGGAGATGAGTTAGTGCTCTCTGGACCACAGGGCATTTATATTGATGCCATCTATTATTGATGTGATTTCGCCTTTTTCCGTTTTGGGGAACTGAATAGCTGAATGAAATGCGAGTAAGTGGTGTGGAGGTGCGCACATCATGTATACCGTATATCCATACATATATGTATTTTCTGTCTATATATTGAAATGAAATTGCCCTTTTAAACACGGGATTAAAAGGCCTTGGCTATTCAGAATGCATATACTGGTTTTCTCTGCTTGCTGTCTTGGTTCACAGACGTGGCACTGCTTGGTCTAGTTTCATCTATTCAATCTCTGAACCGTAGAGGACATTAAAACACGTCAGATTGGGAACGATCACAGGGCAGAGACCAGACACCAGAGCGGCCCGAGCATGAGGGCACATACAGATGATACACAACTTGTGCATTTAAAATGAAAAGGAATGCTCAATTTGTGTGTGCTTTTGATAAAAGTTTAGCTGAATGTCTTGTTTATTTGCATATGCTGTCTGCTTTTTAGCATAGGTCCCCCACTGCAATATAGGCTCTTTGTTAATGTCACTGGATTTTGATATGTGGTTCTCAATGTCCGGTTAAAATAATTTGATGCATAACTGCTGCTTCATTAAATAGAAAGTATGTAAAAACATATTTTCTAACTATTGCCAAAACACAAGACAAAACACTTGCACCTTGGAATTTGCAACTTTATCTTAACAAATGTGTAGGCTAATTACAAATATATTTATGGTATGTTTTCAAAATGATTTCCCACTCACACGGATCAGTAAAAATTATAAAATTAAAATTAAAAAAAAACTGTATGCCAGTCCGGTAGTTACTTTTAAGAAAAAACTACGATCCTATAGATGGAAAATGTAATATGCATGTGCATGACATCACCATTTTTCACAAATTCTTGTTTTTATAATTTTGAAACATTTGCATTTTTAGGAAACCAAAATGCTTTGTTGTGTGAATGAATGACTAAAATGCATTAAAAAATATATATATTTTTCAACTAAAAAATTATGTATATATATTATATAAATGCATATAAAATGTGTATGCATTTATAATATTGACTGATTCATATTATGATTCTGATTCTGTTATTTCCTTCCCATCCCTCCAAAATTATGTCACTTCCTGGAAGAATACTTCAAGTTTCTCTTGTTGGTTAAAGGACATAAAAAAAAATTCAGAATGGAAATTTAAATTGTACATTTTTTTTGTTAAAGGTGCAGTGAGTGATTTCTGAGAAATGCTGTTGAAAATTTTAATCAACACCCAAACAAACTATTTTGTGACTATTTTCTAGATATCTGTTCTGTGTATGTGCTGGAATAAATAGTCCTTGCATTGTAGGTGGTGTGTACACTCATTATGGGGGAGGGCGAGGAGAGACAGTTGTAGAAAGAATGTAGAGAGCCGAGGTATTACCAAAGAGGAAAAGGTCAGATGAATATAATTGGAAAAAGAAGGGTCATGATAAGGCAAGAGCTGGGATTGGAAATGCTTTCCAGAGCTGCCGAGACATTAGAGAGTGGGAAGGCCTGAAAAAGGACAAGGTTTCTGCTCAATCCATAAGCAACATTGGTTTTGCAATATTTCACAGGAACAAGATGCTATGCGGCAGCTATTAGACACTGCTTTATTTTGGGAGGGAAGAGCAATGACGAGACAGGTGTGTTTGTTTCAGCGTCAAATATAAGCAGGGTTTCACCTTTCATGAAATCACATATTAAATAATGTAAGATTAAATATATAAATTGTTCCCAACACTAATCTAAAAAAATGGGCAGATTATGAACAACTTATGAAAAGAAAGGAGGCATATATACACAAAAAGAAGGACAATTATTTAATTTAAAACATGCGTCACAGTGTTATGCTGGCACAATGCATGATTAAACTGTATATAAATGATGCACAAGAGACATACAAAAGTGGTGCAACTGTTAAGTGCTGGAAATTATGTCAAATTAAATACTGGAAAATATTTAACTCATCAACATTTGACTAATATTAACAAATTGTTTTGTTTGTTCTACCAAGTTCATTTAATTTGGTGCTACGTCAGAAAGTCTTTTCAGAATTTGTATCATATCGATGTGTACAGAAGAGTGTCTTGATTAGAGGGAAGTGCTGTGAAACATACTGATGCTGTCTCTTAAAGCGGCATCAAACTGACTAGCTTCTCTCACTCATCACAGCAGGTGGCCATTAGGGCCCTCACCGAGAAAAATCTACTCTACGCACACAAGACTTTCCACTGTCAGCAGTCGGCCACTCTGGAATAAAAAGCTGCCATCTTAACATCACTCACTACGAAAGACCAAAGAAAGGCAGTTTGTTATTTAGGACATGCATTTTGTGAGGCAGACTTATGATGGCAGTTACAAATGCTGCGAATGTCAGAGTCGGTGCTGCTTTAACCATCACAACAAAGCTTGCAGTACTGTCAAATAAATGTATTCGCTAAACACTTATTTTACAATATTTAAACATTAATTATAACTTAATTATTTATGCATTGTCAACTAAATAAAGCTAACATTACTCAATGAGAAATTGGGACATGTTATTGCTAAGTTTCATGCTTCCCCCCCTTCTCTCAAAATCTCATTCACTCTTTGTTTCCAGAAAGTTCTCGTTTGTTGTCATAGAAACTCATTGATTGACTGACTTGCCAAGTCTCTGTTTCCTTTTAGATCATTAGCTTGTGTAGAGTAATACCTCGAGATATGAGCTTCTCTACATACGAGTATTCCAAGATACGAGCAAGCCTTAGGGCAGATTTTTGATTCTAGATACGAGTAAATTTTAGAAATACGAGCACGCATTCTGACGCCATGGATAACGCACTTTCACTTCAGTGTTCACTGACTTGTACGCGTCGTCCGTGAGTAGCTGATTTTCTCTCTATTTTGTTCATTTTTCTTCATAACAGCGATGAGCTCTAAGAAAGTGAGTGGTAAGGATGGTAGTGAGAAGAAGAAACGCATGATGACCATGGAAATGAAGCATGAAATTGACGAGGAATATGGAGTGAGTGATCTAGCAGCAGGAGCACCAGGAGCAACTGTCGACTGAGTTGATCGAGCAGACGATACGCAGGTATTACAAGAGCTCAGTATTGAAAAGAAACACCCTGATAAATTGTCAACTAGTCGTGCTTCGGTGCTTTTTGACGACGTGTGCCTTACTTATTTTTAAAGGGAGACAGAAACAAATCTCCTTCGATAGGTATTCCGTTAAAAGGTCTGCGCTAAGTGAAAGCGATGGTAGTCGGGAAAAAAAGGGAAGAAAACAAACAAAATAATAATAGAAAAGTTACAAAAAATATGTAAGCTAAGTTCAGTTATGTTAATTTACGTTTACATAAGTTACATAAGTTGGTGTAAGTTACGAAACGGAATCAAATGTCGATGTACCAACCCCCTTCCTCCCTCCCTCCTCCGCACCTGCTGCTACTGTCTGTCTACTGTCTATAAAAACGTATAATTAAAACCACATTTTATTTGATATCACACAAATCCTTATCCTGTAAACATGTACTATAATTGTGTGTGATTGTGTGTGTTTATACCAATAAAAAAACATGTTTTCTTCTGTTGTTACGGATCTGGAATGGATTAATTTGTTTTCTGTTATTTCTTATGGGAAAACATGACTCTAGATATGAGCAGTTCGAGTTACGAGATCCACCCTGGAACGGATTATGCTTGTATCTCGAGGTATTGCTGTATATATATTTCCCTGTGTTTTCTTGATCCTTTGTCTTGTATTGTTTTTGTTTTACAAAGCAGTTTGCTCCTTTTGTTTATTATACAAGTTATGTCTGCTTTCGCTAGCTCTCTTTCTCTTAACTGAAATGTGATGGAATATCACAATAGCAGCTCTTATCTTAATATCAGGGAGGATGGCAACTGAAGGATTTTGTTGAGGGATTTGATGTGTCACCGTATAAGTTGAAATGCAAGCACGTTGGAAATGTGCTTTGAGAGCAGGGTTGACAAAGGTCACCTTCAGATAATGCCAAAGGGGAACACCAGTTGCATGTTACTGAACAATATCCGAGTCAAATGACTGGTTCGCATTTAATTATGGAGGAGGAAACCTGCTCCTCACTGTTCATGCCTATTCCAGCCTTTCCTGCCTCTAATCATCCACTGGACATCACAACTCCAGAGCTAAGCCTGCTATGAGCAACACCCCCTACAGACTTTAAGCCAGAGCCCACCACAGATGTCCATTCCAGAGGGAGTTTTAGTAGAGTATGAGGGAAAGGAGGGAGCTCCATGCTCCCACCACTTAGGGTGTGCTTTGCCAAGTCCACAAACCATTGTCTGAGGATTTGGAATAGATTATTTCCTAATGTCTGGGTTTCTGATGCTCCAACCCAGTTCCAAGTCTTCTGCATGTCAGTTAGTCCTGCCCTCCACCAAGTCTCTTGTATCTGCACTGGTCCCACCCAGCTCCAGTTCTCCATCATCACTGATGGTGCCCAGCACAACCTCCCCTTCCTGCGAGGCAGACAGGCAGTTCCTTGGCTCTGCGTGGATCCGCCTCGGGCCTTCCGTTCCCCAGCTCCATCATAGCAAGGAGATGCCCTGGAGATACAAGTGGAGTGACATTGAACCTGTCAATCCACCTCAGCTTGTCAACCAGTCTGTGCCACCTGGGACACCATTGTTCTTACAGCTCCACCAGGCTCCCTCGTCCCTTCAGTTCTGTTTTGGTCAATTCTGCCTACACGACAAACTTCCCGGCCTTTGGCTGTGCCTCGTCCTTTCATCCATTCGAACTCAGGACTCTGGCTTCTCTCCGGCTCCACCTTGGTCATTGGTCCCACTGGCTCTGCCTCAGTCCTCTGGCACCTTGGATCCACAGCTCCACCTTAACCAGGCGTCCAGGTCCTACAGTGTCACTCCGTCTGTCTCTCCTCAGCTTTGCCTGGGCCTAAAGCTCCCCTGAGTCCACTGCTGGTCATCGGCTGTTTGACTCCATACTGGCTCCTCTCACTATCGTTTCCATCTTGTGAATTTATCCTGGCTGTCCTTTGGGTATCTCTCTGGCTCCTTCCTTAATTGTTAATCCTTCGAAATTAGTTATACAGTTTTTACATATTTATTCATATTTGTGCATGTATATAATGTTCATTTACACTTCTAAAATGAAATGTTTGTTTTATTCAAAAATGTAAACCCCAAACCACTTTTATAGATTTTATTTATTGTCTAATGAATGCCCTTTGGAATCTGACCTCATGACTTACAGCTAAGTTAATGGTGATTTGTTGAGATCAGTAAGAATAATTTGTCTTATTTACTATTAGAAATGGGCTAAATCTGAGAATTTTTCACCGACCGACTCCCTGGATTTCTGTATGTCTGTTAATAATACAAATGGCCTTTTTTTCTCTTGAATACTCACAAACGCTCTTTGTTGGAGTCACGGGAGGTAATTGCATTACCTGAATGCATAATTTAGACCAGTAAACTGAGTCCCTAATACCCATCAGAGGAGAGACTCCTGTATTATTAATAGACATGCAGACACCTTTAGGGATGAATCAAGAACATTTGAGGGGTTTTGTTAAGCATTAATGTTACTAAAGACTAATTAATTGCCGAAGCCATCACATTTATCACTACATAATGTTTAATTGTACTTAAAAGTACTTAAGTTTGATAAAAAATAGTTCGCTTAGGGGTTTCAGCAACTTAAAGGAACCATAAAATAAAAATGGACAGTACTTTTTATCAATGCAATTTTATGGATTATTTATTAATGTTTCTATGAAGCAATGATGTTTATTATATTTATATGTGTGCAAATATTCATCATTATTATAATTTATATTCATGCGCCTTCATAATCTTTAATCAATCTTTTCGAATGATGATTATTGAAGTGAGGGAAGGACAAGCTTCCACTCAGATGAGATCGACCAATAACAAACCAGAAAATTCCCCATGGACAAATTTTCTCATTCGAGAAGTTGTTTTACTCTAATATATACACACGTCACATTAAGAACGAAAAGATTATTGCAACTTGCATTTCATGCCATCTTTAAAATCTGATTTGAATTTCTAGATGTGAATAATTAATCGTAAAGGTGAAAAAAAAGATTCTGCTTGTGTTGATCCGGAATAGTTATATTTGAGTAATTTTTTGCTAGCAGCTCTGGTCGGACATATCCTCGGGTCTGTGTGTCCAGCCAAACCGTCTTCACATTACTGTGACAGTGTCACCTGTAACGGTCGGCTGGCGAAAAGTGTTTGAGGAATGAAGATGGGCAAGATGCCTGCAGGTGCTCAGTGGGAAGGAGGTGTCAGAATATAGAAAATCTTCCCTGTTGGTAGATACAAACAGAAATAGCAGTTGGATGTTGTGGTGTGAATGCCACAGAGGCAGCATATGTCCTCAGAGCTGCCTCTGGTGTGATTAATAAGCCATTAAATCACTCTGACTCAAACATAAAAATGAATGCTTTCAGTCGTCAAGATGCCTTCTTAATTGGGCTCTTAAAAGGGAATAATTATTATAATTGCTGCTGCTTCTTGTGGCTCTCACCTGAGCATCAGTGCTGAGGAGGTAGAGAAAGCTCTCTGGCCAAGTGTTCGATTTTCTTCCTCTATGCACGGCATGAGCCATTTGTGTTAGTGAGATTGACTGACCTGTCTGGGTAGAATGAGGCAGAAAAAAGAGAGGGAAGAGTTCAGTTCTTTTGGTGAATGGAGGATTTTGTCTGTAATAACTGGAGGTGACATCCTACAGTTAAGGGAGAAATTGTGCAGGTGAAAATGAATACCTTAATAAAGAGATGAGCAACGCATCGTTTGCCGATCGGAATTTATTATTTAATTCAGTTTTCTATGATCTTACCTTCAGGTCTTGATCCCTATAAATCTTTCTTTATTTTCATTGAGAAATTCTGATTTACTGCTATGGATGTTCAAAAGTTCATTTTCTGAAAATCGATAGGCCATTGGTTGTCTGATGTATTATCCAAAAATTATGATGTTATTTCTGTATGATTGATCTACTAATATATATATATATATATATATATATATATATATATATATATATATATATATATATATATATATATATATATATTATCTACTATATTAAAGCATTTATTATAACATTCTGATTTAGCTTAATATTTTAAATTTTGAGTTTAGTTTATCTTTTGTTATGGATATCTTCTTTTTATCATTTTAATTAATTTTACAGTTAATTAGTTAACTTAAATTTATATTACAGTTTTTGAGTAATTTTAGTACTTAATCATTTTTTATTACATCTAGCCAAGGCAACATTCTTTAAGTTTAAAGTTCTTTAAGTTCTGACGTAATGCTTTTTTTTTAATTTCAACTTTATTTCAATTAACAGAAATTATTTTGAATAACAACAACAATACTGTTTAACACATCTGTAATGTAATCATTATAGGGACAAAGTATTCTAACACCTGACCATTACACCAAAATGGACTGTAATGACATAGATGTGGATTTGGTCGGTACAAAGTCAGGCCAGGAAACATTCTCCTGTCATCCGCCCAACCCAGACTCACCCATCAGACTCGCCCAAAAGAGAAAAACAATGATTTGTCACTCCACAGAACAAGTTTCCATTACTCCAGAGTCCAGTGGCTGCGTGCTTGATACCACTCCATTTGCTTGATGATGTGAGGCCATGGAAATCCATTCCATGAAGCTCCCGCCGCACAGTTTTTGTGCTGGACGTTTTTAACTCTTCAGCTATGGGATCAGCTGGTCACTGTTAAAACATCTTCCATCTCAGAAATATTGCCAGATCGTGTCCAATGCTGTTGTTTACTGCTGCTGAGAGACTGATCAACACTGCTGTATTTTCTCGTATTGATTACTGTAATGCCTTGTTGGCTGGGTTGTCAAAAGCTACCTTAAACAAATTGCTGGTAGTACAGAATTCGGCTGCTAGAATGCTTACAATAACTAAAATAAGAGTTCATATTACTCCCATTTTGGAGTCTCTGCTTTGGCTCCCTGTTAGGTTTAGGGTTGATTTTAAAATTCTGATGCTTACAAGTCCTTACATGGGATGGCACCTCAATATTTGAGCTTTTAATTCCCTATACTCCAACCCGTGACCTTTGTTATTCTGAAACTGGTATTTTAACTGTTCCATTAACTCATTTAAGATTGATGGGAGGTTTTTTCTCTACTAGCTCTAAAACTTTGGTATTCTTTACCGATTGAGATAAGGCAAGCTAAATCTCTTGGCATTTTTAAATCTAAGCTTAAAACTCTTCTTTTTTTAGGGTAGCTTTTAATTGAATAACTGAAATTTTCATTGTACTTTTTTTTAGTTTTTATTGTTGCACTTGGTGACCCCACTCTGTGACTTCACATGGTCTTCCGATTTATGGTTAAGTTGCTGATTTTCCTATTTCTAATGCTTCCCATTTCTAAATGCCAATTACAGTTGACTGTGGAATATCTGTCTGGGATGAAATGTACACAAAGTGACTTGTTACAAAGCATTTTTTCACAAATGCTTGATATTATACATCTGTGGCAATGGGAGTGACTGCAACACCATTTTACATTTTTGCATTTGGCAGACACCTTTATCCAAGGAAACTTACACTGCATTCAAGGTACATATTGACATTCTAATCGGTTCTTACTTTCCTTGGGAATCGAACCCTTAATCTTGGTAATGCAAGCACTTCTGTTTGAGCAACAGGAAAGCCTCATAATGATCAGACCATAATAGTGTCCTAAATGTATCATCTTATGTAAAGGTATCATTGCTTAGCTTTAATAAACTTTTATTTATGAGTCTCATTTACATCTTATGAAAAAAAGCCTGGCATTTTCCTTTGAGAGGTGTAATTATAAAATCAGAGGTTAATATTCAGGAACGACTTTTACATTTATTTATTTGCAGTAAGGTTATTAAGAGTTATTGCGTTATTACAGGAGGCAATTATATAAAAACGTTGGTTAGCACAGTTGTGTGCCAGCAAAAAACAAACAAAAAAAAACACCCCAAACACTCAAGACCAAGACCCTCAATCATAAAATATTTGTAATGCAGGATTTCATTGGCAAAGATGAGGCTGGCTTTAATGACATAGCAGAACAGAACAGCGATGGCAAAAAGGATTTCCCAAAATCTCATTAAAGCGCTTAAACCATATTGGTGTTTCCACGCTCCCTGGAAATGTCCCATATTCTTTTTTCTCCTACTCTTTTAGTTGGTGGATATGGCTGCTCAAGAAATTTTTGAGTGAGTCTGTCTGAAAGTCTGACAGGCTCCAGTGGTTTGAAATGTCTGTGTACCGTGAGTTTAGAAAACATGCCTCTGGTGAACACCCTGCCACGGGAACATGACAGGAATACTGGGAAATCTAATGGCTTCTAAATGTTCTTTCATGGACTGCAGGCTTTGAAGATGATTTACACTAGATACATCACCAGGTGTTTTTATAAACCACCTTCCACACGTAAAATGTGTGATAAAATGTCCATATTCATCTCAGTGGGTCATAAATGGATTTTCTATAGCTGCGTGGCCCCTGAAGTCGTGTTTCAGGGTGGTGCGGATGGTGGAAGCAACTTGCGAAATCAACTTTTGTAGCCTTATAGCCTCACAAAAGTCTTTGAAAGGAAAGATAAAAGATGGATAGACAGATAAAAGCAAAGGTGGATACAAAGACAGAATTTAGAGCTTTGAAAAACACATGGATTTCTGCTTTTGAACTTTGTTCTTTGTTTCAGTTAGCTGCCAAGTAGATATCAGTACTGTAGGCACAGCCGCTCTGGATTTGAAGACTTTCTTCTTTGACCATCCACCATTTTATAAAGATTGAAACAAAATGTCAAATGCTGAACTTCAAACGTCATGCGGACAGCGGTAGCAGGTGGTGGTGTTGTTTAGAAGAGAGCACATCCAGAATCTCTCACCCAAGGGCTGCATTTTCTTTCTGATGGTTTGATCCAAGGTAATGGAGTCCATGGAGTATTAATGTACTGACATGCTGCTTGTCCAAGAAACAAGTTTATTGTACTGATTGTTGCTTTATTTGGGTTTTCAAAACTTGTAGTCAATAATTGTGTCATTTAAACTCATCTTTAATCACCAAATTACATAAATGCTAATTTGCCCCGCCTCCAATCCAGCATCCCAGCATAGAGGCACATCCCGTCTTTCGGATGAGATGTTAAACCGGGGTCCTGACTCTCTGTGGTCATTAAAAATCCCAGGATGTAGAGTAGGGGTTTAACCCCGGCATCCTGGCCAAATTTGCCCATTGGCCTTGGTCCATCACAGCCTCCTAATCCCCCCCCCCCCCCCCCCCCCATACTAATTGGCTTCATCTCTCTGTCTCCTCTCCACCAATAAGCTGGTGTTTGTTGAGCGTTCTGGCGCAATATGGCTGCTGTCGCATCATTCAGGTGGATGCTGCACATTGGTGATGGTTGAGGAGATTCCCCCCTACTATGTAAAGCGCTTTGAGCTCTGGAAAAGCACTATATAAATGTAACATTTCTTCTTCTTCTAAATTTCTTTCACATTCGGTCAACTTTACTGCACTATGGCAAGTGGAAGTACTGACTTTAGCCAGAAAGTGATTCAGAAGAATTGGAAGAGTGAATTGTACTGGTTCGAATACAAGTTGATGTGTCCAAATGTCATGCGTTTTATCGATCATTCACTACAACGGTAATTAAAGTACCTCTATAATGCCGTTTGATAAATGAACTTAATTTGTTGTGCACCTTAGACTTTATAACTTTGCAGACCATTTCGATTCATAGATGGCTATATTACACACTGCATGAAAGGTAATATTTAAAAAACAAACATAAGGGCACTGTAATATGATTCACCTTTAGCTTGACTAGGTTATCAATCTCGAATAATGTGTTGCTAATGATACATAAACCATGTTCACCATCGTAAAATACGTTATTCACCCACTATATTGCTACAATTACCTGTTTTTTTCATATCAACAGAGTAATATACTGGAGTAACTTGGCTTCTCTTGAGACTCAAGACCAGTAATGATATTCTAAGTCTACCCGCACATTGATGCGATTGGTTACAAGGTAGTTTGTGACCGTGTCAATCTTTTTATTACTGCAGTTCCAACTCTTTCACTGGCAGTATATTTTTTTAAGTTTCCAGCCTTTTTCCTTTTCCTTTCTTTTTTATCATCTTCACAAAAATGTAATGGCCTCCGGAATATTTTGTTGTATGAATATCTGAGCATGCAATATATAAAAAAGAAAGAACAGTCTACTTTAAATACTTTTAGAGTATGTCACCGTTTTTTTTTTATAAAGAAATATGACAAATGAGTGTATTATTGTTTTTTTTTTATATCAGATTTACCACCGTTAAGAAGAAATTAATTACTAAAAAACAATTCCATATGCATTCAAACAGTTGTATGAGTGGATTGCATATTTATGTTTTTTTTATTTTTATAAATAGACAAAACAATGGGAGAAAGTGTCATTTATATTACTTATCAATTCTGTTTTATTTACCCTGTTTTTAATGCTTTCTGGCTCATTTTGAATTATATATCTTATAGAAATAGTTTTAATGCTTAAACTTAACTCAGATGTGGTTCAGAAATAGCCATGGGATTGTAAAGGGAGACAGGTTTGTGAAGAAAAGGAGATCTAAAATGTTTTGTACTTTTATCATTCCCTGAGGATGACTAGTTGCACCATTCTTCAAAGTCACAAACACAGGTGATAAACAATGAAAAACATGCCTTTTCATGTAGCCTTCCACCAAAAAGAACCCCTTAAACTTGTTGGTTTTAGCCATTCTAACTTCCTGCTAGACAGAGCAAAGACAAAGACTTTAGTGCCGTTTTATCATTGCTAGATTTTACAAGGACAAACATGTCGATCACATTGTTTAGTATGCTGTGAATTATCGCTGACAACTCAAGACAACTAAATACTCAAACTCTAAAGACAACGTAAGTTTTGTCCTACTCGGTTTTGTCAAGGTAATTAATTTGCATATTGTTGGTCCATGATTTTTTTAAATTCTTAATACAACATGAACAACAGCCTTCCTGGTTGCAACACCAATTGACATCCAAAATAAAACCTGATCTCAAGGCTACAAATAAAAGCCACTGAGAAATTTGTGATTAGTTTATTTTTCAAAGATTTTAAGTTTCACACAGTATGTCTTTGAAAAACACTGATTCATTCAGGAATGAAACAGATGACTGGTTTAATGAGTGAGTCACTGAATCATTCACTCAACCAGTTCATAAAAAAAAAATGCTGATTCATTCAGGAAATGCATTTAGCAGAGCGATTATAAAGTAATTGTTTCTGACAAGACACACTGAAACACACTTAGGTTAAAAACTTAATGACATTGATTGTTTTTGAGAACATCATTACACAATGTGATGGATTTTTGTCTTTGATGATGAATTGGTTGCTTTCTGTCTTCGGTGTGGTCTTGATCTCATTATAGTTCTCTGGAACAGAAATCATGCCCCTCACTTTATTTCTGTTAAATAATTCTCTCACACACACCTCAGACAAATTATACTCTCCATACTGTCAGCTATTTTTGTCCTCAAGGTTACAGCATGATTTGCCTGAAAAATCAGGAAGCACCAGAAAGACAAGTATAAATCAATGGTGGATTATTTCATGGTCGGGTAACTACAGATGGCTGTTATATAATATCAACGTGAAAAATATGTATAGACTTGCTTAGAGTTGATGTGTCATAACGTAAAATGCTAAAGTAATTGTTAGACATTTACTCATGAATATGCTAAAATCATGTTGTTCATATTAGTCTCTATCATTCTCACATTGTGGGATAAAATTTTATTCATAAGTGTTTATTCTGAAGTGTTGAGTATGCTCTTGGTTGTACTTTCAGCCTTAAAGAAAGTTTAAAAAGCATAAATCATGAAGACAGATATTTAGCTAGTTTATATTTAAAATGGTATCGTGTTGCAAGTCACATAAATGATGCTCAAAGAGACTTTGATACAAGCCCTAACTGCTTGCCTTCCACATCACTGTTCATGTGCCAAATGTCCTAGATTTTCAAGGAACCGCCAACTTTTCAGTATATTTTTGTCAACTTTTCAGACAATCTTTATTATACACTCACCTACAGGATTATTAGGAACACCTGTTCAATTTCTCATTAATGCAATTATCTAATCAACCAATCACATGGCAGTTGCTTCACTGCATTTAGGGGTTGTTCCTGGTCAAGACAATCTCCTGAACTCCAAACTGAATGTCAGAATGGGAAAGAAAGGTGATTTAAGCAGTTTTGAGCGTGGCATGGTTGTTGGTGCCAGACGGGCCGGTCTGAGTATTTCACAATCTGCTCAGTTACTGGGATTTTCACGCACAACCATTTCTAGAGTTTATAAAGAATGGTGTGAAAAGGGAAAAACATCCAGTATGCGGCAGTCCTGTGGGAGAAAATGCCTTGATGCTAGAGGTCAGAGGAGAATGGGCAACTGATTCAAGCTGATAGAAGAGCAACTTTGACTGAAATAACCACTTGTTACAACCGAGGTGTGCAGCAAGTATTTGTGAAGCCACAACATGCGCAACCATGAGGTGGATGGGCTACAAAAGCAGAATTTGAAGTAATCAGAATGAGAACATGGATCCATCATCCCTTGTTACCACTGTGCAGGCTGCTGGTGGTGGTGTAATGGTGTGGGCGATGATGGGTCAAACACAGTATTAGTATGGTGTTCCTAATAATCCTTTGTGTGTGTGTGTGTGTGTGTGTGTGTGTGTGTGTGTGTGTGTGTGTGTGTGTGTGTACTTTACTGCATTAATGAGTTTAACTTTCAAACAAATTCAGCTTTTTGCTTTCTAAAAGCTTTCAAATAAAGGTTGAAGATTGTGTACAGAAAAAAAAATCAAATGAAACTTGAATTAGAGTCACGTCAGTGAGAATTTACTTTATTGTGCACAATCAAATAGTTTTGTGTTTCCCATGGGCTGGGCATTTATATAGTCTAATACTGTTGCGGTTCAAGGTAGTTTATCAAAATAGCTCATGTTCATGCTTATTTCCATCATGCCCTCTGGCATTATCAATGGCATTATGTAATGCATTTAATTTTGCACATTTTAATGCGCTTAAATAACAGGTGGTTTCTAGAATGTTTTGCAAAGGCTGTTACATCATATACATTTGTTCTATAAGAGTTTCAGTCCACTGGGGTTCTAGCACTTTTGCGACTTTGTAGGCCATCGCCTTTGTGCATTCCATAAATAATATAATTGTGCATCAGTGGTGTAGATCACCGTTTTTAAACAATTTACTGGGTGCCACTCAATACTAAAATTAATGCTTCCTTGTTTCCTCGCTCCTGCCTCCTCCGACCCGTGATCTAGCCAGATGCAGTTCAGAGTTAGCTATCTTGAAGGACATGTCAATTCTCTCCATGAAGAGGTGAGGAACGAGGAAGCTTGCAGATGAGCTGTGTGAGGATACATAGTTGTATCCTAAGTGGAAGCTTTTCTTATTGAAAAAAAAAAACAGACACGCATATAAATATAAACACGCATATAAATAATACACGCATATATCTGTTACAATAATTTGAATTTATGAGTTACCTTTCACTTTATGCAAACCATACTTTTCATTTATCTTGCTTTATAATTATTAAAAAATTTTAGCAGCCAAACGTTTTCCACATGCTAAACTTATATAATGTTACAATTTAAATGTAAAAGCACATTGTTCTCACCCATCGAACCTTTTATCCATTCTGAATTTCATCAGAGCCACAAAGTGCTTTTCTTTTTGTTATTAACTCCATGGAGAAAAGGGGAGTCATTTTAGAATCGCTTGTACAGTCCGTTAATTAAACCCTGCAGTGTGTTGAAGACTGCGGCTAACTCTGAACGATGTGGCTCAGAGGATTTGAGCAAGGAACTCAAGATCCCAAGCGAGGCCAAAAAGGATTTAGGTTTCTTATCGGAGTGCTGCGGGTGTCCATATCCAAGTCTTCCATTGTGGCATTTGTTCTCATCTGGAAACTCAGAAAACCCCAAAGGCTATGAACACTCCATCATAAGAAATATATTGTGAATGAAGAAAGCACGCTATAGACAGCAATATGGTTTGATAAATGTACTGAATTCATGATTGTGAGATGTTTAGAGTAGCAGTTTACGCTGCAGATTTCTCAAACAGCTACTAATGCCAAAGTCTACAAGTATGGCTGTTTTACATATAGCTGTGAGGACAATGCTTGCCAACAAAGCTGGATTATGACCTTGTCACAGTAAAGCCCTGGAGTTTTACTGCTGTCTGGGGGAGATCAAATAGGACCGCCTCAGGCTCCTGCTGTTTAACTGTAATATACAATCAAACCTGTCAAATTCACTGCAGTGGGATTTGATATTAATGACAAATGCTGAACTTAAAATGATTGCACCTTAAGGAATTGCAAACATTTTCTTGTTTACCGGTATTTGTTTTTGTTTGATTTTTAACACTTAAATAAATGCATTGTTTTCCCAATCATTATTACATATTCAGGCTTTTAGCAACCCGGATCTATAGCTAACAAAGATGAATCTCTCCCTGTTGAGATTAAAAAAAATATCTCCTGATATTAAAAGACCAGCTATAGAAGAATAAAATGAATCATCTTGGAGTTTGCAAGGGTTCAGTTTGAGCTTAGGTTTTATACCATCAATACTGAGCTCGTCAGAACAATTCCCAGTACAGTAATACCTCGAGATACGAGCGTCCCAACATACGAGTATTCAAAGATACGAGCAAGGATACTGACGTCAATGCCGACGCACTTTTCATGTCACGTGTTCTGACTTCTGTACGCGTCGCCCGCGAGTAGCTGATTTTCTCTCTGTTTTGTGCATTATTCTTCATAATAGCGATGAGTTCTAAGAAAGTGAGAAGCAAGGATGGTAGTGAGAAGAGGAAATGAAGCATGCAATTGTGAATATATATGAGCGCAGTGCTCGCGTGAGTGATCGAGCACGCACTTATTATCGCAGTACATCCACGATGTGTACCATCCTAAAGCAGAAGGATGTTATCAAGAATGTAAATCCTTCCAAGAGCGTGACGATTATATCAAAGTGGATAAAGGAGAAGCAGATCTCCCTCGATAGAGATTTCGTTAAAAGGTCTGCGCAAAGTGAAAGTGAGGGTAGTCAGGCGAAAAAAAAGTGGTAAGAAAGGTGATCAAAAGTAAAGAATACAAATCGGGAAAAAAAAAATAATAATAGAAAAGTTTTAAAAAAATAAGTAGGTAAGGCAAGTTGTTAATTTAAGTTATGTAGTGTTCGTGTAAGGTACAATACACAACCACCTCCCTCCCTTCTCTACTACGGTCTGTATAAACTTATAATTAAAACCACATTTTATTTGATATTACACATGTATCACACTGTATACATGTACTATAATTGTGTGTGTGTGTGTGTGTGTGTGTGTGTGTGTGTGTGTGTGTGTGTGTGTCTATACCAATAAACTCTTTTTTTTCCATTGTTACAGATCTGGAACAGATTAATTTGTTTTCTATTTCTTATGGGAAAACATGATTCGAGGTACAAACAATTCGAGTTACGAGCTCCGCTCCGGAACGGATTATCTGGCTCATATTTGTGATCAAGCATATTCTCAAAAAATATTAAATCAATATCAAAGCTGCTTCAACATGAAGTTACAGTGACACTTGCTCTGTAGTAAATCTCTGAGCCATTTCAAGTTGCCGATGATGCTTCCTAGTCTTTTGTTTTCTGAGTGAAACATCTCTTCATCATAGTGTTTCAGATATTGCCACCTTGTGGAGTAAAAGTGAAGGTTTGAAGGTTTTTGAGACTGATGCTAAGGATTATGGTAACAAAGTCATGAATTGAACCTTTTGTTCCACCTCCAAAGTCGTATATTAAACCCGACCTGATTATTACAAAAGGCTGTACTACCACAGTGCTGGACGTCTTAATAATCTCAAGGTATCAGCTAGAGGAGCCCTGGCAACTGAAAGTTCAGAAGCACAGCTCCGTGGAAATACAAAGCTAGTGCGGAAATGGATAAATTCTAATCCTCCAGTGATAATCTCATCTGAAGGATTGATGTACGGACCCTCAGGAAGAGGGCTAAGAAAAATCGGAGACCTGTATCTCCTTACTAGCTGCTACGACCTCTACTCGCGAGGGAGAGGATCCGATGCTGCAGCAACTACTGACTCTGTTAAGACGATGTACCTTGTGGCTGGTTAATCGAATACCTGCTGGCTGGGGACAGTCCCATCTCCTCGGGTCACCTCCTTAGGGTGCAAATGTCATAATTGGTGTGAATTAATCCTGAAAACACTGTCAACATTTCTCAAACTTCTCAACAGTCCGAGTCAGCTGGACAATAAAATCCTGGAATTACTTCAACCCAGAGCATTTGAGATCTAATGCAAGTCTCTATGGACAAAAGCATCTGCCAAATGCATAAAATGTAAATTGGATGTCAATTTGAGAACGTTTGCATTTGCTTTGTTTAAAACACCCTTGTGTTTCCATGGAAATGGTTCAGTTATGCATTTTAAGATTAAAAGGAAAAGATTTTTGTCTTCTTTTTTTTTGTCCCCCATTAGTCTCTTTCAAGGGTACAGGTTAGACTTGCTACAGTCTACAAATGGATACATATATTCCTTCACACACACATTCCATGGTAAATTATCGTTCCCATCTGACTGCATTGCAACACAGGAATCACATCTGCTGAATCTGTAAACAAGTGCGCTGTTCATCAGACACAGTGAAAACGACCAGAAAAGGCCTCATATTTCTCAGGCTGATTATATCAGCTGTGGCCTCAAGGCAGATCTGAAACAAATGGATCACGCAGCCACAAGGGCTATCGATTTCAATCTCTATAAATATACATCTCTCTCTTAAATATTTCAAAGCTGTTTTGCAATGCAATTCATGCTTTCAAAAAGTATGCAACACATACTGTAGTTCTTTGAACATTTATTTATATACACCCACATATAATATTCTACTCATGTTAAGGATGTTGTAGTGTAAATTTTGTTCAAAGCTAATCTTTACAAGCATGATAAAGAATTTTTTTTTAACTCTATGAATAAAATTTGTTAAGCTGATATAGCTTCTTCTGCAAAAAAATCGTTTTTGCTGTTGTTGTTTAATTCAATCTGTTCTCTCTGCTTCCTTGGTCCATTTCTGTCATCAGCAATGTAATGTGTTGAGCAGTATCGAATTGCGGAATGATAGACGGAAAAGGTTTTTGATAATTTGCTTCATTAATGTTGCTGACATCGAAATGGGTGAGAATAAATGACAATTTTACTCTCACTCTGCCGTTTTATCAATACAGAAAATATGTAAATAGACTATCTTCTAAACAGACCAGCATGAATTTCCAGACTGCTTCAGTATATGCTGGTTCAGAGCTGTTTTATACCAATAATATAACAGAACCAATAATGCAGTCAGAGTAAGCAATTTTCACCGCCTCCAATTTTTACACTTTTCCCTCTTTCTCCTCCTCTTTGTTTAAACCTCACGTCTTACCACTCAAGCGGAGAGAAGAAAGCATTGCCTGAATATCATCAGCAACACTAACAATGATGTTAGCAAGCACACACTATTCTCGACGTACAATTCCTTTTGTCAATATGACAAACATACCTAAATTGACAGTTGCGTTAGCTCAAAGTCTTTCAACATCCTGTATGATTCAACGTGATCCTGTCAGCGCATGTTTAAAGTGACAGCTGTTGTCTTCATCTATGGCCTACTGCATCTGTTTTCCCAAAGTGTGCCAAGTCGAAAACTGAATTTGACTTCAGGGCATCTGATTTAACTCCACCTGTGCACAGAGTTGATCTCATCAGCTGAATTACTGATGAAAATGTTGCAGTTTCCTTTTGCAGTTTTGGAGCAGCAATGGAGGAGCAGCAGTATTGCAATCAGTCTCTCAAAAGAAGGAAGTCAATGTCTTTTTGAGATTTAAAACACAGACTTTGGGCACCAGGTCATTTTAAACAGTTGAAAACAGGGAGAAAAGCACACAAGGTAAAAGTAGAAGAGTAGAAGAGACAAATACTCAAAGCTGTGGTACCCCTTAATATGGTGATCACCATTTGTGTTGTAAAAAAATAGTTTCCTATTACAAAGACAAGATGCCGTTTCAAATCAAATAACTTCTCAATTACGTATGTAACCTTAGTTCCCTGAATAGGAAATGAGACTGCATCAAAGTGCTGTGGGAATGCCTCTATGTGACTACTTCGAGAAGCACATGTGAAATCAGTCCAATGGCATAACAGAACGTAATCGACCAGGAAACTACAAACCACACCTGAAAACACAGCGCGCTAGCTTCTGATAGGCTGAAGCAAGACACAGTGAAACGCAGTGTCTAGTCAGTGAACTAAGGTTGCATACATAGCTGAGAAAATCCCTTTGAAGGGAACTTGTGCTGCATCAAAATGCAGTGGACCCCATATCAAGGTTATAAAACCTGATGAACGTGTGCAGCAAGGAAAAACATTTCAAATGGAGGGAAACACCTGGTTGAGTGGACTCAGACTGCCAAAGGAGTCTAACCGACTCGTAAGCAAGCCTTGACTACCCACTTGCTTATAGTTCCCTGTCAAGGGAACTCAACACTGCGTCGGAACGCATATGGGAACGCATTAGTGTTATTGTCTCTTGAAGCGCAATTGAAACCAGGTGTGCGAGTGCACGTAGCCGAGTGTGACGTCATGAGCCAGGAGTATAACTGCACGCGGCTCAGCTTAGTGTCTTCAACAGCGCTCGAAGCTAACGTGTGTTTGAGTTGCTCTGCTGGCTGTAAGTTAATATATTTCACTTACCTTGGAAGAAATGGCGGATTCACAGTCTTTCAGGCGTTGTGTCACTCCTTGCCCGCGTTTTATCACGGGTAAGGACACACACGCTCTCTGTGTCTTTTGTTTGGGCGAAGCTCATGCACGCTCAGCGCTCGAGGGCACTGAGTGTGCAGAGTGTTTGCAGCTGCCGCTGCGCACTCTTCGCTCACGCCTGGCAGTCTTCGAGGGGACTGCTCAGGCTTGCGTTCCTCGTGGGTCTGGTCCCGCTGCAGCTGAGGCTCAGCGGCGGCTGCACTCATGGGGATCGCAGCTGGATTTAGCAGCGGGGTTGGAGACGGGCGAGCCCTTTTCTCCTCCCTTACCTGCTGAATCCGCGCTCACTCAGGATTCGGAAGCGCACCATGCGGTGATTACTTCCGACTTGGGTGATGACGCTCTGCTGAACCTCTCTAGTTCCGAGGAACTAGAGGTGGACGTAGTCAGCATTGATGTGGATGAAGCTGAACCGCCATCAGCTTCACCCGCGTTTGAGGAGCTGCTTGAGGTTGTCACTCGGGCAACGGCGAGGCTCGGTCTCGAGTGGCCAGCTGAGCCCAGGGACGCTCGCCCTAAAAGTCGGTTAGACGAGCGTTACCTGCCTGCTCGAGTGCAACCTCAGCGTCGGGGTTTGCCGTTTTTCCCGGACCTCCACACCGAGGTGTCGAGGTCTTGGAAGCGGCCCGCCTCCCATAGGGTGCATAGCAGCGTTTCCGCTAACTATGCTACCATTATGGGAGCCAAAGAGCGCGGCTATGGGGCGATGCCTAGAGTGGAGGAGGCGCTGGCTAACTACCTCGCCCCCCACTCATCGCCGCCCCTTAAAACCCCGACGCTGCCCACCAAACCCCTCCGGGTTACTTCCACCATGGTGGGCAGAGCATACTCCGCGGCTGGTCAGGCTGCAGCGTGTTTGCACACGTCTTCACTGCTGCAGGCCTACCAGGCGGAGCTGCTCGCAGACCTCGATGAGGGCGGGGGAATCGGCCCTGAGGCAGTAGCCGAGCTGCGCAGGGCCACCGATCTTTCTCTGAGGGCTGCTAGGGAAACGGCCGGTTCTATCGGTCGCTCCATGGCAGCCCTGGTGGCCACAGAGAGACATCTCTGGCTCAACCTGACTTCTCTCAGAGAAAAAGACAAGAATGTTCTGATCGACGCTCCTCTTACGCCTCCTGGTCTCTTCGGCGACGCTGTCAAGATGGCCGTCGAGAGATTTCAGGAGGCTGCTAAGCAGGAAGTAGCGTTCAGGAAGATTCTTCCCCGCCGCTCTCGGGCAGCTGGGCTTGCGAGCCAGCCGCAGCCCAGCAGCAGCTCCTCGCACCGCGCTGCTCAGCGGCAGAGTGTGGCTTCTCGCCAGCCTCCCCAGTCGGGTGGCGGCGCTGGTCGCCGCACTCAGCCGCAGCCCTCTGGCAAAAGGACAGATCTGAGGGCTGTCCTTCAGGCCAGGAAGGCTAAGAGCAAGAGGCCCTGACACACTCCGGTCGCGGCCTCGCAGCGCTGGTCCTCCTCGAGGGGTGGACCAGTGCACACCAAGCGCGGTGTACGGCTCGGGGTCTCGAGGGACCCGGGCCGTGCTCTACGCGGGCAGTCTTGTCCAGTCACGCTCCTCTCGGGCCGTGCTGGGCAGGTTGCCCCCTCTGAGGAGGGTCCTAGAGCATCCGCCCCGGCGGTCCTTTGGTTTCGGCCGGGGCTCCGGGGTGGCAAAATATTTATATCCAGAGGTCGGTCTCGAGAGGCTGATACCCCTAGTAGATTTCCTGGCGGCGTGGCAGCGCCTCCCAGGTATCTCTCGATGGGTCCTGCGTACCGTATCAGAAGGATACGCTGTTCAATTCCGGGTTCATCCTCCCGGCTTTGCGGGCGTATTACCAACAGTGGTGAACCCCGAGCAGGCTCTGGTCATGGAACGAGAAGTAGACTCACTGCTGAGGAAAGAGGCCATAGAATATGTACCCCTCTCAGCCAGAGAATCAGGTTTCTACAGCCGGTACTTCATAGTTCCCAAGAAGGGTGGAGGCTTACGCCCTATCTTAGATCTTCGCACTCTGAACAGTTTTGTCAGGCGACTGAAATTCAGAATGTTAACTCTGAAGCAGATCGTAGCTCAAATCAGGTCCGAGGACTGGTTTGTCTCGATAGATCTCAAAGACGCGTATTTCCACGTCTCCATCCTTCCTCAGCATCGGAAGTTCCTCAGATTCGCCTTCGGGGGGAAGGCTTATCAGTACCGGGTTCTTCCGTTCGGCCTGGCTTTGTCTCCTCGCACTTTCACCAAGTGCGTGGATGCAGCTCTAGCTCCGCTCCGATCCCGAGGGATCCGGATCTTGAATTATATCGACGACTGGCTCATTTTGGCCCAGTCTCGAGGGTTGGCGGTTCGGCATCGAGATGTCGTTCTCGCACATATGAAGGAGCTCGGGCTGAGACTAAACGCCCAAAAGAGTGTACTCTGGCCGAGGCAGAGCACGACTTTCCTAGGCGTTGTATGGGACTCGGTGTCAATGTCGGCACGGCTTTCCCCCGTGCGCATTACATCAATCCTATCAGCAGTCAACGACATAAAGCTAGGCCAGCTGGTCACTGTCAGACACTTCCAGAGAGTTCTGGGGCTCATGGCAGCAGCCTCCTGCGTGATACCGCTAGGTTTGCTTCACATGAGACGTCTGCAGTGGTGGCTCAAGTCCAGGGGGTTTTCCCCGAGGGGGAACCCTTCCCGCCTGATCAAGGTCTCAAGGCGCTGCCTGCGAGCCTTGAGTCAGTGGAAGAATCCCTGGTTTCTTGCCCAAGGACCCGTACTGGGACCAGTCTGTCACCGCGTGACGCTGTCGACAGACGCCTCCCGCTCGGGTTGGGGGGCGGTCCTGAGGGACCGCTCAGCCCAAGGTTTATGGAACGAGGCCTGCCTCTCTCTGCATATCAATGCGTTGGAGATGTTGGCAGTTTGGAGGGCGCTTCAAGCCTTCCTCCCAGACCTCTGGGGCCACCATGTGTTAGTCCAGTCGGACAACATGGCGGTGGTATCCTACATAAACCATCAGGGGGGTCTCCGCTCCCTTCGGCTTTCCAAGCTGGCCGGGCGGATCCTCCTCTGGGCTCGGAACAAACTCTGCTCCCTACGGGCAGCTTATATTCCGGGGTCCCAGAACACGGAAGCAGACTTCCTGTCGAGACAGGGGCCGAGGCCCGGGGAATGGATGCTCCACACCGAGGTGATGGAGCAGATATGGGAGAAGTTCGGTCAAGCCCAAGTGGACCTCTTTGCGTCCCACGAGGCGACCCACTGCCCTCTGTGGTACTCCCTTTCTCCTCCAGCTCCGTTGGGACTGGACGCAATGCAACAGGAGTGGCCGAGGCTACCCCTGTATGCTTTTCCCCCAGTAGCTCTGCTCCCGGGGGTTCTAGAGAAAGTTCGCCAGGACAGGGTCCGTCTCACCTTAGTTGCCCCGCGGTGGCCGGGCAGGGTGTGGTTCTCGGACCTGGTGTCCCTCCTAGACGGCACTCCTTGGAGGATTCCCGTCAGAGTGGACCTTCTGTCTCAGGCACAGGGCAGGATCCTTCATCCTCGCCCGGAACTGTGGAATCTGTGGGTCTGGCCTCTGAGGGGGCCCGACTCATAGACTCGGGTCTCTCGACTGAGGTCGTTGAGACCATTCTCCACTCTAGAGCCCCATCCACGAGGAAACTCTACGCCAGGAAGTGGGCCTCCTTCACTTCCTGGTGCGGTAGCAAACCTGTAGACCCAGTGACCTGCCAGGTCGGTATCGTCCTGGAGTTCTTACAGGAGAGGTTCGCCGCTGGGCTGTCCCCCTCCACGCTTAAGGTGTACGTGGCTGCCATCACGGCTTACCACGTGCCCCCGAGTGGTATACCCCTGGGTCGGGACCCCCTAGTAGCTCGTTTCCTCCGTGGCACTCTCAGGCTGAGGCCTGCGGTACGCTCCCGGGTTCCTTCCTGGGACCTGTCCCTGGTACTCCAGGCCTTGTCCCAGGAACCCTTTGAGCCGCTTGAGGACATCTCAGAGAAATTTCTCACTCTTAAAACGGTGTTCCTCCTAGCCATTTCCTCATTCAAGAGGGTTGGCGACCTTCAGGCCCTGTCAGTGGCCCCCTCCTGTCTGGAGTTTGCTCCTGGTCTGGCGAAAGCCTTCCTCTCTCCCAGACCAGGGTATGTTCCGAAGGTCCTCTCGAGCCCAGCTCGTCACATTGTACTGCAGGCCTTATGTCCTCCCCCCGTTGATGATCATGACCAGGACAGGAGCAAGGTCTGTCCAGTGCGAGCACTGGACGCCTATGTTCGCAGAGTGGCTTTATGGCGTAAGTCTGACCAACTCTTTGTATGCTTCGGGGCTCCTAAGGGAGCTCCAGCATCTAAACCTACTTTAAGCAGGTGGATAGTTGAGACTATCTCACTAGCTTATGAACAGACGGGTCAGCAGTGTCCTCTGCATGTCCGCGCCCACTCTACCCGGAGCATGGCTACCTCTAAAGCTTTTTTCGCAGGGGCTCCCCTTGCCGATATTTGTGATGCGGCTGGCTGGTCCTCACCGCATACTTTTATTAGGTTCTACCAGTTAGACCTTAACCCCGCTTTGGGAACCTTGGCCCTTTCGTAGTGAGCTACGTTAGCTTGGCATACTCCGTTCGCTGAGGCGGCGTGGGTATTCTCGTTCCCATATGCGTTCCGACGCAGTGTTGAGTTCCCTTGACAGGGAACGTCTCAGGTTACTTACGTAACCCTAGTTCCCTTAGAGGGAACGAGACACTGCGTCTCGTAGCCTCAGCTCCATCGCACGCCGGCTGTTTCAGACACTAGTTAAGCTGAGGCTGCTAGTCTGCCGCGTGCAGTTATACTCCTGGCTCATGACGTCACACTCGGCTACGTGCACTCGCACACCTGGTTTCAATTGCGCTTCAAGAGACAATAACACTAATGCGTTCCCATATGCGTTCCGACGCAGTGTCTCGTTCCCTCTAAGGGAACTAGGGTTACGTAAGTAACCTGAGACGTTTGCTTAGACGCCAGGGACCCCTTCTTGGGAGAACCAAAACACACAAACAGCAGTTCAATTCTCACAGGTAAACTCTATGGCCCTAACAGGACAGACTAGATTCAGTTATTCCTAGTCTGATGTACAGAAAGGAGGAGGCGAGAGGTCCTGGAGCATGATAGATCTTACAGTATTAGAAACATAACCTGGCCTTGGGTAAAGAAAAGGTAGACAATTCCAGACATGAAGGTGAGACAGAGAGAGCTTGTAAATCTCCAATTCTCTAGAGAGATGAAATGGCCAGAAGTGAGAAATTTAACAGGGACCTCCTTGAAGGGAGCCATGGAAAGGCCTTCAAGTACTACGGCTATGTCCCATGCCGTAAAGCCTCTGCATGCTTCAGCCTCAAAGTGCCATGAAGGAAATGAGTAATTAGCAGGTGTTTTGGCAAACTCTCTCCAGAAGTATACAGGCAAAGCCTTGGTCCCGCTTGCACCATGGCATCAAGGCCAGAGAACCAGAGCGGGCAATGGAGTCGTTTCGAGTGAGGCGAAGAGGTGTATCTCTGCTCTGCCGAAGTTCTCACACAGGATGTTTGCTCCCTAATTTTGATACAATGGGATGTACATAGCTTTTAGCGAGAGTTATTGACATGGAACTCCCAGCACTAGACCCTGGGAAAGAAGCCAAGGTTTTTCCACATTATTAGAACACGAAGGCATCGTCATGTGACTTTGATTCTGCTGAGTGGGTTTTTACACTCGGGGAGAAGCCCTTGGTTTTGAGCCACCACTGTAATGGTCTCATGGACAGAAGGCCAGAAGGTATCACGTTGGACCTATATACTATAATACCCAGCAGTATCTGGAACGGTCTGACAGTAGCTTTAGCTAAACCTAGCTTTTGCTTGTTCGCGGCTGAGAAGATTGAGGAAATACAAGCTGTGGCAAGACAGACCTGCATGATCCCTGAATCCCATATTACACAAAAGAATGTACTCCTTTGAGCAGGAAGCAGCACTCTTCTTGGTACCCCAGATTTCAGAGTTACCCCTTCAGCTCTTAATGGCTAGGTGTTGACGTAGGGGCCTTCACGGATGATGCCAACAAAGTGGAGAGATAGCTCATAGAACCCTCTAGAACTCTCTAGTCTAGAGTCTCTAGAACCCTAGCCATCACCCCCAAATAGTGTTGCTTAAGTCCCAGAATATTCTGAATAGGTGGAAGTTGAGAGTAATTAATAATTGGGGAGTTAGCACACAGAATAAATTGGTCCCATCCATGACCCTGACACATTTTACATTATTCATTTAGCAGAGACTTTTATCCAAAGTGACTTACTATTTGAGGAAAACAGAAAGCATTTCATCATGAAGATACAAACGTATATAAGAGTGCTTACAATGCAAATTATAGTATTGGTAGCTACAAGCCTGAACAGTAGAGGAAGGATTTTTTTTTTTTTTCAGTAGAGGTGTTGTGTGTCATGTTAGGAGTTCACGGAAAAGTTGAGTTTTTGGCAGTCTTTTGAATATTGCCAAGGATTCTACATTCCAGATAAAGGCAGGGATGTCGTTCCACCAATAAGGAACAGCGAACGAAAATGTTCTTGAGAGTGACTTTTTTGTCTCTGTGAGACAGGGAAAGTATACTTGGTTGTTCAGCTGGCCATAAAACTTAATTCCGTCATTTCTGAGACACAACCTCCATGAGCTCTTCAACTGGTCACTAACGGTCACTAATTTGTTTTATTATCAATATTAGTTTGGGAGCTGTAGTGCAAGTGCCTTTAACCGAGGTGGAAGTAATCGATGTGCTTCCAAATCTGAGATGAGGTACAGAACCTGGCAGGTAAATGCTGAGAAAGAAATGACCCGTCTCAACCCCCTCTGCCAGATACGTTTGCGAACCACGCGACCTGATTCGCCGCTTTGTCTCGGCAGAAGCGGGACCCAAGCCGCAAGGAACGCGAGCCGTGACACTCTCCTCAAAGCAGGGTAGAGTCGCGAGGAAGGCGAGCCGAGGCGCCCTCCTCAAAGAGAGCGTCCGGCGCGAGCGTGGTATTTTTTTAACGCCGTTCATAATGCTTGTAATCACATTTTATCTAAGGGCTGATTTAGACACAACACAAAGAGTGTGTGTAGCCCCAGTTAATTTCTTATCAACACACCTCTTCAATTCTGTTTACAATGCCATTTTACAATGTGTTTGTATAGTTCTTTCTAAACTCCTGTCTAACGGAGATTATCTAGATGAGACAGACAACAGATTAGAACACACGATTTACACAAAACGCCTGCTAAAGTAGCAGAGCCAGGGCGCTGTGTTTTCAGGTGTGCTTTATAATTTCCTGGTCAATGACGTCAGCTGCCTATGACGTTCCGTCACGCCATTGGACGGATTTCACTAGGCGTTCCTACAAAGTGACGCAAAAGGGAAAGATAATTTTTTTATACTAAATTATATTAAAGCCATATTTTAATTAAAATTTGAAATGATTTGTGCAGGACCTTTCACAATAAATAGAGCTGAATAAATAAACATACATTTTTATTTGTGAGCTATTGAGTGAGCTAGACCGTAAATCCATTTAAAATGTTACAAAAGATAAGATACAAAAGATGTTTTTGTTTGCTTTTTTGCTTTCTATTCAGATAATATAGAACGGGTATCACAGTTTCTACAAATATGTGAAGCAGCACAACTGTTTTCAATATTGATAATATTTCTCGAGCAGCAAATCAGCATATAAGAATGATTTCGGAAGGGTCATGTGACGACTGGAGTAATGATGCTAAAAAATCAGATTCCTGATCACTGGAATAAATTCTATTTTAAATTAGATAAATAAATAAAAACTTTCTTTATCAGTGCTGGGGAAAGTTACTTTTAAAGGTAATGTGTTACAATATTGTGTTACTCCATGACTGGGATTGCTTGTTTTTTTTATATAAGTTCAACACAGCAATAATAGTAAACAAACAAAAAAATGCAAAAGTGCTGTTTTTCTGAAGTCATTTTTGATTATTAATATGGATTGGATAGTTGAATTGGATCATCAACAATCAGCAGCAAAGACCGCTGGTTAATAAACTGAGATTAAATGCATAAAGTATATTTGTGTTATTTAACATTTAATTATTGCATGTTTGAGTAATATGCTGAGTTTGCATATCACTGTTTTCATTCATTCTGAGGAATATTAAAATTGTACCTTCTCAAATGTATGACATTATCAATTTTCCCATTACTCCTTGTACTTTCAGATATATCTGTTGAGCATGTAAGCTGGATGAGAGTGTATGTGTGTTCTCGTCTGTGTTAAAACCTGCCCTGAATCTGTCTTCACTGTTGTCAGATTGTCAGTCTGCCACCCCCACCCCCCACGCGGCACATGACACTAAACCGTCCTTGTATTGAGCAGTGCTCGACAGAATGTCTCCATTAACAACTTGCAAAATGAACAACAACCCTGATCTTAACCCTGGGCGACAGTAAAGTGCAGCCAACAAACAAACACTCAAGTTCATGAGTATGCGTATTACAAACCGCACTCACATACTGAGAATAGCGTTTTTAACATATTTTATTTTAATTACTGCACATCTATTTTTTGAAAACACAAAATCTCATCAGAGAAAAGAAAGACAGGCCCTGAAAAACACAATTACTTTTTCTCATCCACTTTGGATAATTACATTAAAGTTATTCAAATGAATAAGTCTAATGGATAACTAAACGGTCTCTTTTCTTTTCAAGCCAACGACAGAGGCTTTTATAGCCTTAAGACAGTTGTGACCTTTGAACTTCCTGAAATGTTTTTCTTTGAAAGCAAATTCATACAGATTTCGATCTATATAGAAGATGATACAAGCAGATATTTCTTTCAATTAAATGTTCAAAACATAGCCTTGTGGCATTGAAGCAAGATTTAATTGTCAGAAATTGAAGAGCAGTTATAGCTGAGAAGTTCAGCAACCCTGCTCTCATATCAGTTCCACTGTCTTGCCTCCCTGCCTAAACTGACAGGGGTGCGAATGAAGGTGTAAAGAGAATGAAATTTATTATTTATTAATTTTATTGAAGGAGAGAAAAGAGAGCTGTTGATATAGTTATGATGTGCTACTGCAGTTTTTCAGGGAACGTATTTTAATGTGTTTTTGGAAATTATTTCCATATGGAAACAAGCGTTTGATCCTCTTATGAATCATATTCATCTGTTAAACATATTGGTTGCTGAATATTGCCATAGGACCAGTTTAAAAATGGCATAAGTCATTGATTCCCCAGTTAGACTTCAAGGTTCAGTACAAGTTAAGCTCTATTGACAACATATGTGGCACATTGTCGATTACCACAGAAAGTAATTTCGACTTGTCCTTCTGTTATATTAATAAAAGCAAAATGGCCATCTTGACGTAGACTTGTGAGCAGCGTCCGAATCACATTTTCTCTGAGTAAGCACTTCTTTTGAACAAGTAAATAATTCACAACCATTAAAAAAAGTATGTTTGTGTTGTCAATGTCAGTGTCAGTCCACTGTCATTCACAACTCCTCTCCTATGGCCTCATGGAACAGCAAGGTGTGCATCAGATGTGTAACTCAGGTTCTTGCCCAAATTAGTAGTTAATCTGGATCATTTTTGCCTACTGTTTTACTGTTCATATATATTTCTTATTTTGTATAGATATTTCTTATTTTATGTTTGTTATTTGTACACTTCAGTCTATCACCTATGTAACCACCAATGATTAGTTAAAGCCTTTCTTTGCTTTTCTGTATTTTTCCATAGAGTAAGGATGAATATTGTCTGCACGTCTCAACAGATAGAATATGTTATCAGAATGTTTTGGGAAGTTTCTGTTGATAGTTGGAGCCTGAGCCCTATATTATGAATACTACTATTTTCATGTAGTTTTTTGCCTATCTGATAGGGAAATCAGATGCAACTGTGGTCTTTTAGTAACATTCATGACTCACTAAACTCTATGGTTTCTCATTTCTGGTTATGGTTTCTCCCCTGTGAAGCTACTGTGTGACTTGATGCACACTTTAACCATTCAAATGCTTTAACAATACAACTTCCCATTTCTGCTTTAAAACCCTTAAGCTATAGCCATGTTTAATTCTGATTGAAAACCCCCTATTGGCTGTTAAAAAGATAGTTCACCCAAAAATAAATACCCTCGTGTTATCCAAACATAAAAGACCTTCGTTCATCTTCAGAACATTGTTCAGCAAACACAAAAACAAGGTCAACCAGACTTATTTTACATGTGACTACAAACCTCTTGCTGAAGCTCGAACTTGCTTTTATAATGCACAATTATGAACCTCACTGCTTCTTGAAGCTCAAATGTGCTGCGTAAAATGAGAATGAACCTCATTGGTTCATTGCATGCCAAACGAACACGCCTGAGTTTCTGTTTACTACAACTGATGTGTGTGTTGAGGAATGTTTATATGTGAAAAAAGCCTAAATTCAGTGTGTTCCTCATATAAAGAAACTATCTCTTCAGAAATTTAAGCGTAACCATTCAGACTTAACCGCTCAATTCATATGGATTAGTTTTACTCAATGAACTTTTTGAAGCTTCAAAGCTGTCAATGGAAGGACCGAAAGCTCTCAGATTTGATTAAGAAGATCTTCATTGGTGTTCTAAAGATGAACTAAAGTCTTAGTTTGGAACAACATGAGGGTGAATAATGACAGAACTTTAATTTTTGGGTAAATGAACCCTTAAGCTGTTTCCAGATGCAACTTTCGCAATTGGCCCCCTAGTGGTGGTCGTAATTAACTTTCCTGTTGTGGCTGTGCCAACTGATATTATGCCATACAATACTGTTGATGAGCTTAACTTGTTTTGAAGCCATAACATTCTTAACATGAATGTAATGAGATAGATGGGGTAAAAAAAAAATCACAGAATTATTCAATGATTGAATGCGTTGGTTTGACTTCATTGCGGATTTGTTTTCTTAAAAATAACTCCTGTGTTCGTATTGAACCACCTGAATGTGAGATTAGCTTGACAAAACAAGAGCTGTCAAATGCACACTTGCATTGTGTATCATTGTGAAGAATTGTTCAGCTTCGGATCGCCCCCACACAAATCCTGAGTTCGATTCACTCATGTTCCTGACTTAACCGCATTACATCAGATTAACATATCTGATGCGTTCCGAAATTCCGCTGGCTTTTGCCAAGCGATGCTTTACTAAACAATACCATAGCTGCTCTCCATTGAAATAATGTTAATTCAGGATAAATCCACTTTTGGAGAGCATCCTTTTGGCAGATTAGAGTCCTTTAAAACTGCTGGAAGGATTTTAACTCGGGACGATTTGAGCAATGGTGGTTGCTGTTCTTTAATCAATATAAACAAGTAACCAAAATGTAAGTGCACTTTCCAGAAGTTTGTGCGAACACCAAGGAACACCTGGCCTGATGGTACATCACCATTTGCAATGCCATAGAGTCTCTCGCAAAACAGATGACAGATACAAGATGATAGTTATTATGGTTTTCAACAATTCGGTGACAGCTACCTTTCCTATGATTACCAGCTTCTTGTGCAGTATCCCACTTATCCCCCACTGTACATGTTTTTGCTCTGCCTACGATGAGTGAATCATTCTCAGACCAAAAGGCAGACTTTTACACAGAAAATGTAGTCTTGCACATTTCGCTTTGGTTAAGTGCAAAGAATATACAGAAAAAGTTTTAAGCATTAAAATGGGCAGCAGGTTTAGTGAGACCATGAATTAAGATGTACAAGAATGCAAAATGTACAAATGAAAAATGACACTGAAAATAATCAATTTGAAGGTTACACTTTTAATGCAGTTCTACAATTTTGTAGGTCCACTTTTGATATTCTACTCACTCACTGTAAAACATTAGGTTATGACATATGCATTTACTTTATTGCTTTAACTAATCAAAATTAATTTTTTGTTATGTTTTTTATAAGTTCATAAGATTCAACTCATTTAAGTCAGTGTAATGTAATGGAAATTGAAATTACTTCAATATCTAAGTTGATTGTACTCAATTTAAGGCAGCAACTTTTTTTACAGTGTATAAGTTAACTCTTATTAGAGTATTTGTAGACCGTAGATTGTTAGGTGTTAGTGTTCAGGTTAGTACAATTTGACATGTAGTTGCATAATTATTTGTAGTCAGTAGAATGTCTGTTGGACATACTGCTCAGATATTAAGTAGATAATCTACTAATACTCTAGTGAGAGTAAGTTGACATGTAGTTGCAATTCCTTGACATCAAAAAAGACATGCGACTTTGCACAATGACATGACATAATTGGACTAACCAGCAGACTCGGCATTCCACGGCATCTGAAATGTTGTTTTGCTCATCCTGAAATGCCTCAACAAAGTCTGTCATCAAAGTGGTTTAGTGTAATTACCTTTCAGAAATGTAATTACCTTTGCACGACCATTCCCAAACAGCAGGCATCCAAAAGCATGATAACTTCATTCCGTTTCCTCTGCGCTCTCTATATAATTTATAACATATAAAATTATTTTATACAGTGACTTTATTTGCATTTAAAAACTATTTTGATCTCACTGGATGCAAATGTTTTATGCGATATTCCAATTTTATTTTATCCAAGAAGTTAAATTCGCAACTTTGGGTAGAAACATGGCAATGTCTCCTCACGATTGTGTATAAGGAAGGGTGCAGAGGCGCACATATGACCTGAGATGCAGATAATCCGCACACTCATATAGCCCGCAGGTTTTGGGTAAAAAATCGTTGGCATAATCCGCACCCATACACTGATGAACTTTTTTGTGTAAAATCACATTTCAAATTTTAAATGTTGCTCGCATGACGTCAATTATCCATAACTGTTCAGGCTCGGTACACAGTCCTTTTTGCGCAAAATTTACACAATAAGAAAACAAACACAAGTCAGAGTCAGAACAGAAAATAAAAAGCAGTCTCTCCCTCTCTCCTCTCTGCGCTGTGCAGCAGCAAGTCCCTTTAAGGAGCGTGTTGGATGAGATGAGAAGAGCCCGCCCTCATGGCAGCACAGCCAATCACGTCTTCTTTCACGATTGATAGGTCAGACAGCCTATCAGCGCCAGCTGTCAGAGTGAGTGCAAGCGCCAGAGATAACAACCCTCGCAAGAAAGAAAAATGAAAATGTATTGATGTAAATGATGTGAGTTATTAAATGAGAATGTACATTCTCATGTTTTTGGTGTCTTTTTACACAACAGTGTTGCCGCCATTTGTTTGATGAAGCGATCGGCATTCATCTAAAAAAATATACATACAGTAGAACCCCGACTTACGAAATTAATCCGTTCCGAGGTTGGCTTCGTATGTCGATCTTTTCGTAAGTCGGTCAGGCTTTTACATGTAAATTGCCTAATCCGTTCCAAGCCCTACGAAAACACCACATTTAATTTTATAATAAAGCTATGCTTGTTCAGTATGGTATGACAAGCATATCCCAGCGTCATACTTCTCAATTATCTCCCTTTTCGTCTCCATGGAGAGCATCCTCTTCTTCTTTCACTTTCACTTTCATCGTGAATTAAAATGGGAGAGGAACGCCGCTACGCAGAGGCTGGTGAGAGCGATGCTGACCAATAGGAGAGCAGGATGCTGCAGCGAAAGCTAGTGTCAGAGCCGGGAGCAGTGTTGCCAGATTGGGTGGGTTACCAGTGGATTTTAAGCTGTAGTTGGGCTCGAAATCTTCAGTCCAATCTGGCAACACTGGCCGGGAGAGCGGGACGATTGGTGCGAGTTTCCGGGTCAGTGGCGCGCGAATTTCAAAACAAAACTCGGAAATCGTCGCCTCGGCCGAGATTTCGTTTTTCGCATCTCAATCATTTTGTCGTTACTCGGGCGGAAAAAAACAAAATCTTTTATCGAAAGTTGAACTTTTCGTACGTAGAGCGTTTCGAAAAGTCGGGGTTCTACTGTACACTGTACTGTGTATATATTTGCTAACAACAAAAGGCATATGTATAACCACCAGAATAAAAACCACCTTCAATTCTTGAAACAAACCTTTAATTCTCCAACATTGCAAACACAAAGATTGCTCACAAAATCACAAAAAAGTTGTTGGATGCTACAGCGGGTTATCCCTCAGACGAGATCAACGACAGTGAGTGAACCGTCATTGGAGTGAGCGGACCACGATCCACGTGCAAGGCAAACTAGGTATGCAAATTAGTCACGAAATAACCATGTGAAGTGGCAAATTTGTCCCTGCTTTTTGCTCGAGATATTAGATTTCGGCAACATAAAAGAATTGATATAACCCACAAGAAGGGAGATGCAAGGTAAGGTAAGACAAATAGGGAGTTTGGCGGTTCCACTTCAAAAACATTGACATAATAGGATTGGCGAGTTAACCGTGACTCGAGATAAAAATAAACAAAAATTTGAAATGTTGCCTTGACAAAATAACAGTAATAAATTAAGTTTAAATGAAAGTACTAAAAATGCTAAAACTGAAGCTTAATAACAATATTTTAAAGCATTAACTATTAAAATTACATGCTAAAATTACTATTGCATTTAATTAAAATTGATTAATAACTGATTATTAATTTTAAACATTAATAAATAATATAATGCTAAATAAATAATACTAAAAGAACACCGGTGTACATATGTCTGTCTGAATCCATTCTTGTTTCCAGGAGTCTGACCCCTGCTGACCTCTCATCTGGAGGCCCCTGACAGTCAGAGACCCAGTGGTTGTGGCTCCATTGTCCCACTCCTTAACCTAGATTTAGGCGTAATAGCAGTTTGGAGATTCCATCATATAATAGCTTGAAAATATCTTGACGTGGCACATGCGTCTTATTTGAGAATTGTGAATCGTCCCCGCTGGGAAGTATTAACTGAGATTAACCACTCTTTGCATAGCTGAGGGTCATTGTTATCTAATCTTACTTCAAGTTTAGTGTAATTGGTCATTTAACTTGCATTTAGTGTTATGTTTGCTATCTAAAGAATTAAGCCTAATTTATATATTTTCTGCTAAGAAATAGATTAATCCAGATGCACAGCTGGTATCACAGCCTGGCCAAGCTGGTTAGGTTGATCTGTTTTACTGGTTTTGTAAAGATTTTGGGTTCTTGTCAGCTGGTCAGGCTGGGGATCAGATAAACTAGAATAAACCAGAGCAATCAAGAGAGTAAGATCTTTTAAGAACAGTAACTACCAACTTTAGGCTGATTTAAGCCTAATTTCTATTCATTGTTTTGCATGTTTTCAAGGTTCCATTAGTTAACATGAACTGCAAATGAAAAATACTAAATCATTCATTATTATTTTAGTTAATGTAAACAACATGTTAACAAGGATTAATAAATAATCTAGTAAGTAAAGCTTAGTGCTAGTTAAATGTTAGTTTTTTTAAAGTGAGAATCTGTTTGTGACCTCGAGCTGAAGCGAACTTGGGTTTTGCATCAGGACAATGATCCAAAATATACCAGCAAGTCCACTTCTGAATGGTTGAAGAAAAACAAAATGGAGACTTTAGAGTGACCTAGTCAAAGTCTTGACCTGAATTCTATTGAGATGCTGTGGCATGACCTTAAAATGGCAGTTCATGCTCGAAAACCCTCCAATGTGGCTGAATTACAACAATTCTGCAAAAATGAGTGGGCAAAAATTCCTCCACAGCGCTGGAAAAGACTCATTACCAGTTATTGCAAACGCTTGATTGCAGTTGTTGCTGCTAAAGGTGGCTGAACCAGTTATTAGGTTAAGAGGGCAAGCACTTTTTCCCACAGGACCATATAGGTTTGGATTTTGTTTTCCCTTAATAATAGCAACCTTCATTTAAAAAGTGCATTCTGTGTTTACTTGTGTTATCTTTGACTAACATTTAAATTAGTTTGATGATCTCAAGTGTGACAAACATGCACAAAATAAGAAATCAGGAAGGGGGCAAACTTTTTTCCACATCACTTTATATATTAATTGTAAGTTGAGGTTAGTTTTTATTATAATCAAATATTCAAAATGAACAATGAAATGTACAGTTTTGCCATCTTAAAATTTACTTTTTGGCATTCAACAAACTGGATTTTCTAGTATGTTATTATTATTATTTTTTTATCTCATTTGGCCTTGGTTTACAGTAAACAAAGAGACATTGTAACTGTAGGGGATTTACAGTTAAGACCCGAGGACTAGATATGTTGAATGAAGAGCAGGAGTCAGAAGTGCAGTCAATAGAAGACATTTTAGTGAAGTTTAGTTTGCAGTTTCATCAGCAGAAGCTTCAGGTCTCACAAGGAGTTCGTAGGCCGCCCCACATACAATAACATTGTTACAGCAATTATACTCTAACAGAGGGTGCTAACTACGTCAATGATGACATTAAATTATTCTGATTGGCTAAGAAAGAAAGCGAGAAAGAAAAACAAAACTATTAATTTTCAACACAAGAGCAGACAGTCTGAAGCATATCTTCGTTGATCACATAGTTGACGGGTTCGTGACGTGTGTCTTGTCGAGAACAACAAGTCATTCCGTCTCCTGATGGTGGACCATATTAACACGCACGCACGCACGCACACACACACACACACACACACATAGCTTCTCCAAAGCTGAACTCGGCTCAACTATCAACAGAACCACTTCCCAAAATATTCTGATAACATGTTCTATCTGTTGAGGCGTGCAGACAATATTCATCCTTACTCGATGGAAAAATACAGAAGAGTAAAGAAAGGCTTTAACTAATAAAAATACCTAACTTGATTATAAATCAGTCTTTACAACTCATTCAAATAAGAAAAAGGAAATGAAAATATGAAAAATAAGACAAAGAAGCATATGAAAAAGAAGTAAAATAAAAGAATATAGGTACAAATAAGAAAAATAAAAGAATACATATAATACACATATATATATATATATATATACACACACACACACACAAGTGGCAATGGATTTCCAAATAGTATCTTTCATAACAAAATACACCTAATGCTAAATTAGCTCTTTCTTCATAAAGAGCAAACAACCCTCTCTTTACTTCTTTTCATAAGCAGCTGATTTAAAAATAAAATAAATCGAAAAAACTTACAGAAAGCAAGGAATGCAATCACTAAAGACAAACAATTGATCTATTTGTGTTTGTCTTGTGCAAGAAGCAAAAGCTTAAAATGTATTCTCCTTGTGTCATAGAGTCAGATCATCCAGTGTGGTTTGATCTTCAAAAAAATGCCAAAGCAATCCTGGAGTGCAAAGCGAGGTCATCATAACACATGAAAGGAAAGGCAGAACAGTATGATACAGTGTATGTTGTTTCTGCATTCATTGTCTCTCTCCTTTTGCTTACCCAAAAAAAGCATGATTCTGAATTTGGCCTCAAGGATGTCGTTTTATGAAAAGTACTTTGATAAAAACATAGAAAAGAATGTGTTTTCTCTGTAGCGCAGTGTGGGAGTGCAGCCGTGATGTGATGTTTTGATGTGGTAGGGAAGGGTACAGTGTCATCTGCCTTTTGGGCTCTGATTGTATGCCTTTATGCGTTGTTCATTCTTAGCCTTGTACAAACATATTTGTATACATTATGTAATATTGCAGAGAGATTTTCTTTCCCTTTAAGGCAAAAATGAATCTATTGTATTTTACAGCATTATCAGATGCACACACAAAAAAAAAAATGTTTTGGTAGTGCACGCGTGGGTTGTGCATTGTTACACTGTAAACGTTGAGGATGTTCTGAATCCAGACAACAACAAAAAAATCGAAATAAATAACAACAGAATAGCTGAAGACCGAAGACTCTGGCTGCAGTCTCATCCCTAGTGACTCCTTAAGCTAACCCTGTTCAGCTGGAAGTACACATTAAGTTTTTGATGACTGCAAAAATAATATTATTATTTTTAAACATACTAATTTCAGCAAGGGTGTGACTTTAAATAAAAGATTTAACTTGAAAATGTTGTCTATATATATTTATTATTATATTTTTTTTTATTATTATTCCTTTTTAGGAATATTCACATACATTTTTACACAGCTATTTTGGATGAAAATAACCTTTAAATGTAGTCAATATTTCATCATATTCATTTGAATCTGACTAAACGTTTTCAATGGTTCTTTTTAGTTTTAGTGTCTTGTTATGGAAAGAGTGTATTCACAACTTGACGTAACTTCAACATAAGTTCACTTGTGCAATTATATTATTTTGTGTATATGAAATAGTACATTTAGGTTTTTTGAGGTTTGGGGTGAGGGAGATTTTGTTTCACAGAAATTAATACATTTATTCAACAAGTTTGAATTGAATTGAACAAAAGTGAGAGTAAAAGACTTTTGCATCGTTACAAAAAGACTAAGACTAAATAACACTCAAAAGATACAATAAATAGTGTTCAAGTGAACTTTCTATCCATTAAAGAAATGTTTCTTGAGCAGCAAATCAGAGATTGAAGACTGATAATGATTCTGATATCTCAGCTTTACCATCACATGAATAACTTCACAACATGACATTTTATATATATATATATATATATATATATATATATATATATATATTTTTTTTTTTTTTTCTGATTCTGATCAAAAAATAACAACAAATATTTATATTTATAATATATATATATATATATAAATATAAATATTTGTTGTTATTTTTTGATCAGAATCAGAAAAAAAAAAAAAAAAAAAAAAAAATATATATATATATATATATATATATATATATATATATATATATATATATATATATATATATATATATATAAAATGTCATGTTGTGAAGTTATTCCTGTGATGGTAAAGCTGAGATATCAGAATCATTATCAGTATATATAAATATATATATACTGATATATATAAATATATATCAGTATATTATATATATATATATATGTATATATATATATATATATACATATATATATTAACAGAAAACTGTAACAATATTTTACAATATTGCTGTTTTCACTTTATTTTGATCAAATAAAATGAAACCTTTATGAGGATTATACTATAAGAAACATTTCAATCTTATCAACCCCAACATTTTGAACAGTAGTGTATGCTATAATTTTATATGTATAGAGACCTTTGATTTCATTAATTAACACTTCAGATTACAAATGTTTTCATACATTGTTCAGCTTCAGCTCATGCAAAGGAAGCGGTTTAATCTTTTACATTATTAAAAATGACTGATATCCTGATCCTTATCCTGATTCTCCTTTTTTTTTAAAGCATAAAAATAGTACATTTATTCGTGCTCAATATCACAAATCTTTTTAAGTCATAGTTAATCTTTACCTCTGCCATAGTTTATAATCAAATATGGTGTGGATGCCATAGGTCTAAATGCTGAGTAAATAATGATGAATTGTTTTTTTTTGAGTGAAATATTCCTTTAAGACTGCAAACTGACAGAAGAAATCAACAAAAGAATCTTTAATGTTCAATAACCTGAAAGCCTCAAGCCGGAACTCATGTGTAGACTGGACCTGTGTTATTCATTCTGCCTATGATGATTACAGTTGGCTCACTAAGCAGAAAAAAGGGGTTCATTTATAAATTATATTACTTTCTATTCAATTTCATGGTTGACATTGAGCAGTTATAGATGAGTTACTGGCGGCGCTTCTCTCGCTCTCTGCAGTTTCAGAGGCAACACTTGGTTTTCTCTTTCCCATGTCACAAAAATCACCTTTGTCCACTCATCTTCAATTTAGAACATAGGCATTGGAAATGGATTCTTTTGAAAAAGTATGACTCGCATTTTTAGTCTGGCCAGTGGAGAAAGAACAGGTCGTCATGGTCTCTCTCGTTCTCTCTCTCTCTCCGATTTGTAAGTGAATCCAACTTTCACTACAACATGAAATTATTCACACCAATGTTTTTTTACGTTGTAAAGATGCCAAAAAAAAGAAGTGTCCACAAGATGAGTTCTAACATCTGAGGATACATTTAATCTCGTCAGTTCTTTGGGATTTTATTCTGTTTCTCTGTGCTTTTCTCAGATCAGAAAATGAATTCAGAGCTGCTTTGTGAAAGATCAGAAAAGAGGTAAGAAACATCTTGCTTTGACCTCCACTATCACTCATATCTTTGGAATAATTATTGTAATGATTTGTAATGTTTTTGAATGAATTTATGCTCAGAGGGGCTGCATTTATTTAATAACAAAAAGGCTGCAATAACTGTAATATTGTTAAATAGTATAATCATTTAAAATAACTGTTTTCTATTTGATTATACTTTCAAATGTAATTTATTCCTGTAATGTAAAGCTGAATCTTCAGCAGCCATTTCTCCATGTCACATGATCCTTCACTAGCAAATCAGAATATTAGAATGATTTCTTGAAGGATACTGGAGTAATAATGCTGAAAATACAGCTTTGTATATTTTCAAAGTATAAAAAAAACAGCTAGTAATAATTTCTCATAATATTACTTTTTGTACGCTTTCAACAAATACAAACACTTGTTGAGAATAAGACACTTATTTTAAACCATTGGGGGAAAAATCATTCAAAACTTTTTTATATCAGTAGTGTATTAAATAAAGGCACAGTTATGAAAAATAAAGATATAAATTCAAATTTTCAAGAAACAGTCACATGATGAGATAAAAAGTCACATTAGGAATGTGAATCCACAGTTGAGTGTGTTTCTGGGACTCTCATACATTTTAATGTTTAATGTTTCGTTTCCCACTGAAAATGTTTGCAACATGTGTAGGGGATTTACAGTTAAGACCCGAGGATCAGATATGTTGAATGAAGACCAGGAGCCAGAAGTGCAGTCAATAGAAGTAGTTTTAGTGAAGTTTAGTTTGCAGTTTCATCAGCAGAAGCTTCAGGTCTCACAAGGAGTTCGTAGGCCGCCCCAAATACAATAACATTGTTACAGCGATTATACTCTAACAGAGGGTGCTAACTACGTCAATGGTGACGGTTAAATGATTCTGGTTGGGAAAGAAAGAAAGAAAGAAAGAAAGAAAGAAAGAAAGAAAGAAAGAAAGAAAGAAAGAAAGAAAGAAAGAAAGAAAGAAAGAAAGAAAGAAAGAAAGAAGACCATCATAATAAAGTATTAGCAAATATTAAGCCGCTAGTCTGTTAATAGTCTAATGACTCATAGTTGACATGTAGCTGCGATATTACTTTTAGCTAGTAGAATGTCTAAAGTAGAAATCAAAATCAAGTGCTGCCCAATTGTTTATGTTCCTGCAGTGCTCCTGTTCTGTGCACGTGTCAGAGAACGACACATAATCCGTCACCTCTCAGCAGATGTGACAGCCCTCACAGAAGAGGGTGGAAATTCAGAAAAAAACAGTCAGTAGGTGTGACAACCTCAAAAACAAAACTGTGAGATATGTCCTTAAGGTGCTGGAGAGAACCATTGATAAACCTTTATTTTGAAATATATATCATTAGTGTTAGATAAATAGTGTAAAAAAAATCAAGCTGACCAATTTTAAAGTGCTTTGAGTAGTTTTGCTGAAAAACAGGCTAATATTTAAGCAGTTTAATGCCACGTCCACACGAAGACGGTGCATTACCTATCCGATCTTTCTAAAAACAAATTCCGTAAACATGCCATCGTCTCAAGAAATATCAATGTACACACGAAACCAGATATTTACAAAACAGATAAACACTATACACAGAGAAGAAGACTTTACGATAAAAAAAGTATGAGTATATAGTGATGCGCATCTCTGTGTGGACGGGCCCTTAACTAATCAATCATTGTTCTCTTGTCCATTCAGAGTGTCACGCTGCAGTCAAGCGCCTGACATTCTTAGTCACTATTCAAAAAATAGTTAATCCAAAAGTATACATTTTGTCATCTCACCCTCATAACATTCTAAGCTTTCTTTACTCTGTAGAACATAAAAAATATATATACAGTGGAGTTCACTTATCTCGAGTCACGGTAAACTCGCCAATACTATTATGTCGTCGTTTTTGAAGTGGAACTGCCAAACTCCCTATTTGTCTTATTTTCTTGTGGGTTATGTCGATTCTGTTATGTTGCCGAATCCTAGTATCTCGAGCAAAAACGAGGGACATATACGTAACTTCACATGTTTATCTCATGACTGAGAGTTCACTGCGCCTTTGTCGCTATATTTAGCGAGTATTCAGACCACATTTTCAAAAATATGTAAAAATATATATAAATCGCTGCATTTGTTTGACTCACACAGCCTCGTCCACTGTGTGTGTGCGTCTGTCTGTGATAAAAGCTAACTAGCTGGCTTGTTTATCATTTCTCAGTCAAAACTGTACACCCAAAAATACTGGAAGGAGTGGGAATCAAACCCTGAATACAAAGCTGGTTAAAGTCGTTTATTCGTGATAATACGCGGGCATACTTGTTGAGAAAGCACATTAGGCAAGCAGAACGCAAGAAAGTATGCAATCTAGTACAGCCACACAACACGCACGCACACACAAACACATGCCAGTTTCTGGTTCTGATGCATGCTCTGTTCAGTGCCGCTGCGGATTGAAGAACGGATTGAAGGTTATTAAAAGACGAGAAGAAGCCGAATTTGTTGAGAAAGCACATTAGACAGGCCGAACGCAAGAAAGTTTTCAATCTAGTACAGCGTGATGACCTCACGAATATGTTATGACTGTTTACGCTGTGAGCGAAATTGTGTTTGCAATGTTGGAGAATATAATTAAAGGTTTGTATGGAGAATATAAGGTGTTTTTTATTGTATACTGGTAAATCTCTGCTGTTAGTTGCTGCACATTTGCCTTTTGTTGTTAGCAAACATATACAGTGTATGTACATTTTTATAGCATGCCGATCGCTTCATCTAATGAATCGCCATATTGGCTGTTGGTTATCTCGCGAAACGGTTATCTCGACGCTTTTTTGCAACCCCCAAGGCCGTCGACATAACTGAACTCCACTGTATATTTTTTGAGAAGGAAGTTTCTTTGTCCATACAATGGATCTCAATAGTGCTGCAGTGATGGTGTATTTTTGTAGGTCAACCCTGGACTCTGGTTTATTGCAGAAAATAGGCTCTGACGGTCACATGTCTTCAACGACTCCACCATTACACGTCCCACAACTCTTTCAGTCTTTATTTAAAGTGGCCCTATTATGCTTTATCAGATATATTACCTTTCATGTAGTATGTCATATAAATGTCTTTAAAGGTAAAGTTCTACAAAGTTTCAAAGATCAAAGTGCACGACCAATGGATTTACTGTCTCCCAAAAGATTCTGAACTGCTTCAGACTAATTCCAGTCTTACTTCCTACAGGAACCTATGTAGGTTTGTAACACATTTGCATAATGCCAACCAACGGTGTTCATTGCCTGCCTGAGAACGTCTGCTTTGACCCGCCATCAAACACTCTAGTTGTAGTTGTATTTAAAAAAATCAACTGACTGAAGGACAACAGAACAGGAAAAGCTAAAATATGAACTTGTTTCTTGATTTTTGGACTACAAATCTCTTTTGAACTGATCTCTATGGTCACCAAAACTGTTTGGTTACCACAATTCTTCAAAATACCTTCTTTTATGTTCCACGGTAGAAAGTAAGCAGTTCAGGTTTGGAACGACATGACAGTGATTCAATTATGACAGAATTATCATTATAAAGTTATCAAAGTCAGTCACAATATACTGCCATTGCACTCAATTCACCCATCCGGATATTAATTAAATTATCCTCTTTGTGATACACAGAAGAAAGAAAGTCAGTAAATGATTTTTACTTTAATATCTTTTGACTATGACAAACTGCAGTTTGTAGCTCAGTATCATTTGTGTCATGTCTATAGTTGCATTAACTGTGTTCATTAAGGTTAGTGTTAATTAAACACCAGCTACTGTAAAAGAAAAAGTGATATAAAATTGGGCACATGATTTTATTTCATTCATACGACAAAAGAAAGAAATGGCTCAATGAATGAGCAAATTAAAACAGGCCGGAGTAAAAGCGCATTAGTTGGAAATAGAGTGTCCATTAAAATTTAACACAACATTTAGAAGAATAATCAATATAAAACAACTACTGGGGAATAAAACGCATTTTAAATAGGACTCATGTGACATTCTCCTTATGGGAGGTGTGAGGCTAAAGACAATAATCTTAATAACTTGAAAAGCTTGAAAAGAAAAAGGCCTTTGTGAAATTCCACAGCCATGTAGCCATTCTACAGCGGGAATCTTAAAGTCTGGTTTTCCCTTTTCATTCCTTTCTCCAGGACAAAGTGCGTACAGAAGCAACAATGGAGACAGCACTACCCCCACAGAAATCTGTTGTCATGTCAGCAGACCTCGGCTATCTTATCATATCAGTCTTAAAGAGCCTTTTGTTGCGCTCCCCTGACACAAAAATGTCAGAGAATGCCAGCCGCCGAGCTTGGAAAAACTAACTCCTGAAGCCAGAGCAGACTAGCTTTTATTCACGCCATGCTAATGAGGTGACCTTGTCCTGTGTCACTCCCTAGCGGAAGCGACTCGGCTGAATGACACAATCACCGACGGGCAAAATCATTTTCCTGTCATCTTGGAATTATGCACTTCAGAGATTGACTGTGATTGGATGTATGAGGCTGCAGGGATGTTTCAAGGAGTCTCCCCATCTCATTTCCTGTTTGCTGTTCACAATCTTGATATAGGATATATGATAAGAAACTTTAAGAATATAATGTATATAATTTAACTTTATATGAGTTATTGTATGAATTTATAATTATTAAGATACATAGTTATTACAGAGTACTATAAAAAATGGGATGGTGAGTTTTTTTAAACAAATATATTCATATATTCAGACTTCAAAGCCACGTCTCCTTCAAAACACATGAACGCACGCATATGCAGTGAGCACAAGAGATGCCGTTAAACTATCTCATGTCTCAGAGCACATAACATTACAATAATAATGAACAAAATCAACAAAGAAACTGACTTGTATCACCTGACTGCTGCAAATTCATTTTGGCATTGATAATGTTGCCATTGAAACAGAAATTTGTGTCCAAGTATAAAGTCACAGAGTTCCATTTTTCTAAATTACAGTAGTTTTGGTGTGAATGCAGCATAAGCTCATTGTTTTGATTCAGGAGGAACTTGTAACGGTCTGGTCATGTTGTTGTCACTGTCGCGGGTCCCCTCTGTGTCTCTCCCCGTGCCCTTCCCGCGCCTGTCATCAGTATGTCATTGTTCTCCCAGGTGTTAGTCATTTCCTTGTGTATTTATTCCCACTCGTGTTCCCTTGTCTTTGTCGGTCGTTGTAGGTCATGGTAGCGTTAGCGTTTCATGTGTGTGGATGTCTCTCAAGTTCTCTCCGAGTTCGCACTAAGAAGTGCCGTTTTGTTTTCTATTGAAAGTGTTTTTATTAATAGAGTCTATTTCAGTTGCATTCCTCGTCTCCTTGTGGTTCTCCACATCGCACACCGCACGCCTCCCGTGACAGAACTGTAAAAGGCGGCTACTATTTAGTTTGTGGTTATTACGTTTCATAGTGTTTGTAGTGTGTTTTTTTCCACTCCTTTTTTCTGTCTCACACCTACATTTCACAGGACCTGCGATCGATTGATTAACTATCCTGTCAATCATCATTGGTAGCGATGACACGCTACTTCCTAAGACCATATCAGAATAAACCAGAGCGCGTCATTTCGGCGTTGCTCTTTGCTGTATGCTTGATTGATTCTAGCTGTTTGTTCAATCCGTGTTGCAAATCCTGTATTTTGAGTATTGAGTGAGTTATGTTTGTTCAGGTCATATGATGTACTGTTTACCTTCGTATCTTCATTGTGCTGAAGAGTCTTCGACAACTGACTTAAGGAAACAAGGTTAGCAGGTCACGTGACATACATAACCACACGCAAGTTTTTGTTTATACTTGGATACATTAGTTTAGAAGTGGGAGCTATCAATTGCTCCGAAGATCTGTTTTGTTTCTTTTTAGATTAGAAATACGTTTGTTTGTAGTTAGCAGATGTTTTGGTTCTATTTATTTCTTTGGTTTAGCTCCGCTTATTTGTCTCCTATATTCTTTTTATGTTTAATGTCCTTAAATGTTGTTTTGTTATCAGTTGTTTCACTGTATGTTGTGGTGATTATAACCAGGGGTAACCTTCAATACTAAAATAATTTTTGATTTCACCTTGACTTGAAATTCATTGCTATTCATTGCTCCATGAAGTTTCAGGCAGGCATTCTTGCTTACTTTAGAATAGCGTGATTTTCATTTTTTTATTTATATTTTCCATTTCTTTTATTTCTGTGTTACATTCCTGTCTTCTCCTAGACTAACATCTATTAGGGGTCATAACAGTGGTGCTCAGTGACTGACGTCTGTCTAACTCTGCATAGCATGAAATGCTTTGATGTGTGATGTCCAAGCAAGCTGGATGTGCGGAGGTACGGAAATAATTATACTGACAGGCAGGTAGGCCATCCTACCAATGGACAAAAAATGTATGGTACCACACCTTCCACCGACTATATATATATATATATATATATATATATATATATATATATATATAAATACTTATAATAATATTATAATATTATAATAATATTATTTTTAAAATACAGCATTATTATTTCTAATAATTTATTTTGATTATTTCTAATTTCCAGTAAACAGTTAAGTACCTGTTTGCTATCTAGACACCGTAAACAACATAAAGCTGTGGAGCATCAACATAACTGAACCGTGGTAGAAATGAGGATACAGAAAAGAGAAATTTAGGGCAGCAGTCCAGTTATGGTGTGGAGCCAATTTCCAAGACAGTTTGCGCACAAAATCGATCCAATGTCTGAACGATGTGGGTCATTAAAGATTCATCTGCAGCGAGACTGTTTACAACTTGGGGATGTTTACAAGTGATGACGATGGGGACTTCTAAGGACTCACAACTACAATAACATTACAAACAATGTGCTGCAGTGGGAAGAGGAATCTCCTCAGAGCTTGTTTGTAGTAACAAATGCAGGATGTGAGCGTTTTATCTGATTCATGATACAACAGAATCATCTTTACTTCAACATTTACTC